>JAEIFU010000031.1:0-357675 GCA_018904235.1 Lordiphosa stackelbergi
GTCGCGGCGGGTTCAGCTAGTATCACTTATAGTTTTTATGTAATTAAATTTTTTGCAGTTAGTGGGAAGCTTACTTTGTCTCGACCGAAGTTTGTATACCTTTACCCAGTATGTTATATGGCAGCTATCTCTATAAATATAAAAGAGAGTGTCCTGACTGATTCACTGACTGACTGACTGATTGGCAATCATCGCACAGCCTAAACGGAAAGAGATAGAAAGCTGAAATTTGGACAGGAGTTTCTGTTAGTGGTGAAAGTGCGTACTAAGACGGGGTTTTGGAAAATTCCACCCGGAAAAGTCGGAAAAGCGTCGGAAAAGTTTGTATGGGAAAAATGTTATTTTTCATCCGATTGATTTGAAATTTGGTTTGTAAGCATAGTACGCGAAATAATTCGACACGTGTTTTCCCGATTTTGGAAAATCCGCCCACGAGAAAAATGGCCGGAAAATTCTGCATAAAAAAACTATTTTTCATCCGATTGGCTTCAAACTCGGTTTGTAAGGATAGAATACGAAATAGTTTGAAATGTGACTTTCCGATGTTGGAAAATTTGACCCAACGGTCGGAAACTTCCCGGAAAATTCAGCATGAAAAAACAATTTTTCATCCAATTGGCTTCAAACTCGGTTTGTAAGGTCTTAATATGAAATAGTTTGAAATGTTATTTTCTGATGTTGGAAAATTTAACCCAACGGTCGGAAAATAAATTCCCGGAAGAAACTCGATGCATTTCTGATGTTGAAATTAACGTAATCGAAAATTTTCACCCGATTGGCTTAAAACTCGGTCTGCAAGGACAGAATTCGAGATAATTTGAAATGTGATTTTGCCATTGTCGGAAAATCCACCACCAGGATTTTAACGCCTGGAAAATTCTACGTGAAAAATAACTATTTTTCATCCGATTGACTTGAAACTCGGTTTGTAAGGACAGAGTACGAAATAATTAAAAATGTGATTTTCAATGTCGGAAAATCCGCCCCAGGCGTGAAAATGCCCGGAAAATTGTACATGCAAAATAACTATTTTTCATCCGATTGACTTGAAACTCAGTTTGTACGTTGAAAATGAAAATTTAATTGTGATTTAATTTTCCCATGCTGGAAATAGCGCCGGGATGCCCACTGGGAAGTGGTTTGTTGTTTTAGAAGTGGGTGGAAAGTGGGTGGTAAGTGATGTGAAGTGGGTGGAATGTGGCGGGAGGAATGTGGGTGGGATGTGGGTGGGATGTGGGTTGGTATGCGGGAGGAATGTGGGCGGGGTGTGGGTGGGATTTGGGTGGATGGGATGGGATGTGGGCGAATGGAGGGAGGGTAGATGGGGCGGGAAGAGGAATGCGGGAGGAATGTGGGCGGGGTGTGGGTGGGATGCGGGTGGGAAGTGGGCGGGAAGTGGGCGGAAAGTGGGTGGGAACTGGGGATGGAGTAAAGTGGTGGGATGTGGATGGGAGTGGTGGGATGGGATGTGGGCGCGAAGTGGGAGGGATGTGGGTATGATGAGGGCGGGAAGTGGGAGGGAAGAGGATGGGAACTGGGTGGAATTGGATGTAGAGTGGATGGGAGGGAGGGGGGTGGGAGTTGGAGGGAAAACCCATCAGCAAAGAGCATACTGTTAAAGGCGCAGCGAAGCGCGTCGGGTTATTTGCTAGTCTATATATATAAAACAGTTCAACCTGACTAATTGACTGACTGACTGACTGGTGACCGTCGCACAGCCTAAACCATAAAAGATAGGAAGATGAGATTTTCACTGTAGTTTTATCTTATGCTGAAAGTGCGTACTAAGAACGGATTTTGGAAAATTCTCTCGGGAAATTAGGAAAATTCGTGGAAAAATGTTGTATGAAACTTTTGTGAGTTTTCATCCGATCAAGTTCAAACTCATTTTCAAAGATCTATATGAAAATTCAACAACAACTGCATACCAATCTTCCGGAAAATTTACCTCCGCTGGGTGGAAAGTGGGTGGTCAAGGTTGTTTGGGCGAAACTTTAGTAGCCAGCGATTAGCGCCAAACGGGTGGAAGTTGTGTAAGAAGTGGATGGGGAGTGGGTGGAGTGGGATGGGGGTGGTTAAAACGCAGCAGCAAAGTCGTAACGGTGAAAAAGCAAAGTAGTAAAACGTTGACTTCAAGCCTATGTATGTATGATTCGATTTTTGGGCTCTACAGAGGAAACCAATTTGGAGAATATTTTATTTAAATTAAATTTTAAAAATTTTTATTTTTAAATTTTGGTAAATATTTGACTCTCACGATTGACTTCAAACTGATTCTGATATTGGTTCTATACTGTTAAAGGCGCAGCGAAACGCGACGGGCTTTTTGCTAGTAGGATATATTCCTTGGAATTTAATCAATCTCCCCAAAATTGTGCGAAAACCGATTATATTGTAACTGAAGTGTATAAAAAAGTTTTTTTTATTAGAACTACTTTTTCGACCGATTGTTCCAATGACAGCTATAAGCTATAGCTATCCAAATGGGATCAAACTTGAAAGAATTGTGTGGCAGCATATAATATTAATCAGTAACAAGTTTGGAAGCTATAGCATTTTCTCACTAATACTTATACTATGTAATTGTCCAATCGTCATCAAACTTGTTTGAATCATGTAAAAGCATAGACAACTTATATATACGAGGTGTGAAGTCGTTTGCATTGAAAACTCAAAAGTTTTCCTCACTAACACTAGTTTTTTGACCGACGGCAGCTATACGCTATAGTTATCCGATCAGGCCGGTTCCGACAAAAGTGCAGCGGACTCGTCCCTAAACAATTCGTGCAAAGTTTGGTTAAGATAGTTTTAAAACTGACGGGGGAGATAGCATAGAAATAGACGGACGTACAGACGGACATGGCTATATCAACTCAGCTCGTCATGCTGATCAAGAGTATATATACTTTATGTGGTCAGAAATGCTTCCTTTTAAGCGTTACAAACATTTAGATGATTTTATGATACCCTCTGCAAGGGTATGAAAAAACGGTATAAAAAAATTTGTTGAGTACGCAACAATTTGAATTTGGTTGATATTGTTCCGTTTTCAGGAACATTTTAAGCTCAACTGGGAAACAATTTTTATTGATTTTGGTTATGGTTATGGATCCTCACATTTTGGGGCTTCGGAGGAATAAAGCTCGAAACATAACTCTTTGGATTGGAAGGGAAGGGAAGCACACTCCGCAGTTGCCTACTTTTGTGGCTAGATGTCTTAACTGCTAGTAATACTTTTCTGTGTGGTTGTTAAGTTGGGCATTACTACTAATTTTAAAAATATTTGGAACATTTTGTCTCATTTGGCATCTTATTCTTATTTTAATTTGAAGGCAACTCATTTTGAGAACAGGTTTTTTTCCGGACAATTTTCATATACCCTAACCAAGGGTAATATTTGAGAGAACTTAACATCCCGTTGTACTCTACTTAATATATGCAAAACTATACCCAGCACAGTTGAATTCATCCTAAGCTTTCCGCTAAAAGCTCCTCGAGCCTTTTGGTGAATAAGTACATGGGGGTGGAAGCTCACCAAAAGACGCGTTGGAGTTGCGTACTAAACAGCAAATGGCTTTGTGGATACAAATTGCAATTGTGAAAGTTTTTCTGCACCAGAACTGGGAAGCAAATTTATATAAATAACCATTCGACATTAATTTTCTCGACTTTTCCGAAAGTGGGCAACAAACCTTAAATTCGAAATCCGGCCTTCATGGAAGTAATGGAGCTGGGAGCAAGTCTTTTTGCTTAATCGAGGTGGACAAGTAAGTCTTCGGATTATTTGAAAAATCCTTAAAAAGCATATTCGTCAGGAGATAATAGTTTATCTATAAGGAAACTTATAAAATATCTAATTTGCAGTTGTGCATATTTCCCAGAATCAGATAGACAACACGGACAACATCTTTGTATGGATGTGGACATGGAGGAGTATGTACACTTGTTTATTGTTGGGGATCAGAAATTTATAAGCAGACTCCACTTATTCCCATTCCGCCCCTTTATCGAGACTATTTTTTACAGTAGCAGGGCTGTTCCCCTTTTCGATTTTCATCAAGCGAGATCAGAATTGTTAAATGTTCCCGCTTTCAAAAATCGACAGTGTTATTTCTGTATGTCATTTTACTGTCACAGCTGGCGTTAGCCGGATGAAAATATCGTATTATACTCTTGCAATTGGTACAATAATGAAACTATTTATATTCTTGATTAAAGCGAAGAGTTGATTCTATTGAGCTTCGTCCGTCAATTTTGGAAATTTCGGATATTTTGCCTAGAGTTTTTTTTAACTATATCGCATAGCTTCCAAACCAAACCATTGGACGGAAAATGGGTCTTATTGAGAAAATTTTTGTTGCTTTTAATGTAAGCGTCTCTAATCTTGGATATAATTAATAATATATGCTTTTAAACAGGAACGCAAAACGCTCGTATATACGGACTGGTCCGGTTTCGCTCATTTAATAGTTTTTAAAGCTAACTGAACTGCGGTTTCGGTTCGGTTTATTAAGTGCTACAAGTTACAACTTATATTTAATGCACCAGTCACATTGACATATAACATATATTAAGAAATTGTTTTGACTTCGGACTAACAATTGTTTTAGCTTATTGAATTAATTTTACTATAATTTTTATTTTATTATTTTTATACACTTGAAAAGTGTATTATAATTTTGCCCAGAAGTTTGCAACGCATAGAAGGAATCATCTCCGACCACATAAAGTATATATATTCTTGATCAGCATGACGAGCTGAGTCGATTAAGCTTTGTCCGTCCGTCCGTCCGTCCGTCCGTCCGTCCGTCTGTCCGTCTGTCTGTTTCTACGCGAACTAGTCCCTCAGTTTTGGAGCTATCGAGCTGAAACTTTGCACAGAGTCTTCTTTTTACTGCACGCTGCTAATATGTCGGAACCGACCGGATCGGATGACTACTTCTTGTAGCTGCCATACAAATGTTCGTTCGGAAAATGGTTTTTAGTAAGAAAAACTGTTTTGTTCTCAATATTACTACTCTCAAACACGGTCATGGGTAATATGTAATGTTTTTAAGCTGATCTGCGAAGTTTGGTCGAAGTCTCTAACCGTTGAGACGAGCTATTTCAAGTGTATCAAAACTTCGGTACAGACGAAGTTAGCTTTGCCTTTCTCGTTTTTAGTTGTTCAATTTTAATCTATTATACACTTCCCCACTCCCCGAAATAAATTTTCAATCGGATTGAGGTCGACCTTAGACATGCGGTTTGGCAGTCACATTTCATCTCTTTTGAGCTGCGATCACCAACGATTGGCTAATATATATGTAATGTAGAACAGCCCTTCCTGGTCCCAACAATATTTTCAGTTTTAGTAGATATTTTTCTCAATTTTACAAAACATCAGCAATTTGTTTTAAATACGATAGCAATTGACAACATGTGCTTTGATTCGCAAGAAACACGTTTTAAATTGCTCTACGAACAACAAGAACATATTCTATCATAATAACGACAAACATAACGGTAAATCTGCATGATTTCTGCTGATTAGAGAAGTGGGAAAGCGAAAAAGATGCAGTTCATAAAACGTGCAAAAATGAGTTTATGCGGGTTATTTTCGTTTTTCTTTCAAAATATTTAAACTCATCTCAGTTATTATTGTTGCTTTGCTCCTATTTGTTTCAAGTAATATAATAAAGATAAAATTTTATTTTGATTTGCTTGTACGGAAGTGCTTAAAATTTTTCTTTTTAAATAAATTTTGAAATATGCAGGATTTGAACTACAAATATGTAAATAGTGGGAAGCTAACTTCGGCTCGACCGAAGTTTATAAACCCTTGGAAAATGATGTATTCCCGCCAGTTTGTTATA
This sequence comes from Lordiphosa stackelbergi, assembly GCA_018904235.1. NCBI lineage: Eukaryota > Metazoa > Arthropoda > Insecta > Diptera > Drosophilidae > Lordiphosa > Lordiphosa stackelbergi. Next base: position 5,856 of record JAEIFU010000031.1, read on the forward strand.
TGGTAGCTATACGATATATTCATCCGAATTTGATCAAACTCTCAAAAATTGTGTGGAAACAGACAATATTTATAACTGGAAAGAATAAATTGAAAACAAAAAAGTTTTTCTTACTAGAACTACATTTCGACCGATCGTTCCCATGGCATCTATATGCTATAGTCATCCGATTCCGACAAATGTGCATCGTATTTGTAAATAAAAGATTTTGTGTACCATATACCGAAAAGAACCGATTAAAACTCAGAACCGGAGAACCGGAACCGATGTTTTCAATTTTACTTATCCGAGTACCCATATTTTTCGAACTGAAAATAACGAAAAGAACCTAAACATTGTACCGATACAGTTTCTGTTCTGAGTGCAACAACTAGATTGCAAAATCCCTTAATTATAGGGGAGAGTGGGGGGTTGTGATCATAGTTTTGTTTTTCGAAAAATTAATTAATTTATTTAATTATTATATATTTAATTATTTATTTAATTATTATTTAATTTAATTAATTAATAAAAATTAATATTTTTTCGTTCTGTGAAATTTGTATTTTAGGTAAAAGATGCACAAAACTTTCCTCATAACTAGTTGTAAAAAACTAAAATTTTGTTTTTTTTTTTTATTTCATTTTGAAAAAAAGTGATTTTTTGACATATCGAAAATTTGTGGGGGGTTGTGAGCCACCCATCTAAAAGTTCAAAATTCGTGTTTTTAAAACATTATTCTTTATTAAATGAAAAAATGAACAATTTTTCTTATATTCTGAATTAAGAAATATCAATGAAGAGTGAAAATTGATTGACGGCATCAGGCTTGTTTTCTTTTATATACGAGTACCTTTTGCTTGTGGCTGTTCTTTTGTTTGCCTTTTATAAAGTTTTTCTACTTCTTTGGAGAGTTTTTCCTCTATTTTATTACGAGTCATTGGAATATTCTCTTTGAAAGTCAAAACCGACTTTTTTTCAAAGTGGCTCACAACCCCCCATATCTCACTTTTTTTTTGGTGACGTCACATAACCAAAAAGAAATTGTTACAAAAAAAAAACATATTTCTATCAAAAAGGCAATTGACCAAAGATATTTCCCTCATACTTACTTTTGTCATTACGAAAAAAATGTTGTATAATATTCACAAGTCAAAAATGAAAAAAAAACTTTCTTTAAAAAAAAAACGGCGAGTTCTGGTTCACGAACCTAAAAAAGGTGTAGACTGATAGGTTGCTTGCCAAAAGTTAGGTAATAAGAAGGGAGACACATGACATAAACAAAAAGTTTAAATTTATTTTTTTTGTCCAATATTCGAGTGGCTCACAACCCCCAGCGGCTCAGAACCCCCCATTCTCCCCTAATCTTAGAAAAATAGATTCTGGTTGGCAAGCCTTATGAATAGTGAAATGGAAAAAAATTTTCAAAATAAAGCTTTCCTATGTGTAATTTTCCAAGACCCTCGTTTTAATGCATTGCGAACATGACAATAGCATATAGCTGCCATAGGAACGATCGGTGGAAAAACTAGTTTTAGAGCCGGTTTCACATCTTCCACAAAGAGCTATCTGTCACACAACCTAACAAATAACACACATCTGGAAGAAGAGAAATCGGCGCTTAGTAAGAAAAACTTTTTGGTTTTCAATGCAAACGTCCCCAAAACTTGTATTTATAAGTTTTCTATGCTTTTCATATTTTTCACCAAGTCTTATAAAAATCGGACAGCTATATAGTAGAGCAGTCATACAAAAGATGGAACTAAAAAAGTCTTGGAAGTCTGGAAAAGTCGTTTTTATACCCGTTACTCGTAGAGTAAAAAGGGTATACTAAAGTCGTGCAAATGTATATAACAGGCAGAAGGAATCATTTCAATCAGCATCAACAGCCCAGACGATTTAGCCTTGTCCGTCTGTCCGTCCGTTCGTCCGTCTGTATGAACACCTAGATCTCAGAGATGGTAAGAGATAGAGGTTTGACATGTATGGGACAAATACATCTTTTATCTGCACGCAGATCAAGTTTGTTTCAATTTTAACCACGCCCCCTCCGGCCACCGCAATTTGGAAAAAACGTTATATCTCCTAGAGATAGACGTTTTGTACCTTCTAGAGAAAGTTAGTAATTAGCAAAATTAATCGATTTGCCGAAAAAATGATAAAGATCGGATGAACGGTTGTCAAGTTATGAGCATAAAAGTGAACCAAGCCCCCTCCGCTACCACCCCTCCCACCCTAAAAAAATGTTGCATACTTTTCGGATGGTCACACTAAGAAACGCAGGAACACTGTTAACGTTAACGGGTATATCAAAGTCGGTTAGAGCCTACTTTAACTTACGCTCTCGTTTTTTAATGTTATCGCTTCTTAAAATTAATTAACTTAATATGCTTTCACACAATTCTGAAAAGTTTGATCCAAATCGAATAACTATAACATATATCTGTCATAGGAACGATCGGTTAAAAAAGTAGTTCTAGTAGGTCGGGGTATGGCCCTGAAATTTGGTGTATGTTCAGTATGGAGTTAGACATTTTACTGGTTCAAGACCAGTTCCGAACAGGATTAAAAGTGCTTTAAAGACAAATCTCTATGAACGTGAAGTATTTCGGGAATGTTCGAAAAATGAATTTTAATACCATCTCAATTCAAAACTGGTACCGAAAAAATTTGGACAAATCAGCCAAATATATTGATAATTTTCAGTGTACGTTTATATTTTCCAGGCACGCACCGCCACACTTATAGTCGAGGCTCTTATTTGTGGGACTACTCAATATGGTGCCGTCTTTTGTGCGATCAACGTGTGCAGACAGCTCTTTTAATAAAATCAAACCGATCATCTTTCTGATCTTGAATTTTAATATTTGTCTCCAGCATATCAGTGCTTCCTCATTTATCAATGTCAACGGTAAGAAGTCTCTGCTCGGAAATAAAGCAATACCTAATTCGTGATTAAGCTCTTTCAGATCTCACCAATGTGGAACGGCCCTTCTTCGATGATATAAGTCCAAGAAATGTCTCAGCTGTCGTTGATGAAACCGCCATTTTAAGATGTCGCGTTAAAAACAAGGGCAATCGAACTGTAAGCATCCCAACGATCCCGACGGCAAATATGAATTCCCTGTTTGTTCTGTTTAATGCTTTAAGTAATCCGCCACCTAAATAAGGCAGAGGCTCATCCAAGCAACAACCCTGAGCACATCGTGCTCTTGTTCTCTTTCAGTGTGTATATTTGATGCGCTGTCTGCTAACTTAATGTTAATATGTTAACATTGAAGTTAACGCTTCTTTCCTGATGAACGGGTATATCGAAGTCGGGCAGTGACGACTTTAATTTACTTTCTCGTTTTGTTCAAAGCTGAATTCATACATATATCCATTGGACCAATTTTATTTGTCGAAAATGCATTTTGCGAGTGTTTTTGCGAATTTGTTTGTGACTGGTACCGTAATTAGGTACTTAGTTATATCGCACATGAGGGTTGCTGCGTACTCGTTTCCATTTTCTGATTCCGGGGCGGGGTCCAATGTCGAAGTAAAGGGAGCTATACTGTGCTAAATAGTCTTTGCTGCTTGACATATTTTGCTTTACTTGACATATTTTGCTTCACTTGACATATCTAGATCCCTTGTTGATGCTTTTATTAGGTGGTGGATTATGTCAATTAATTTCTTTCCCTATTGAAGTCGGGCTCTACCATAGCTTCCGCTGTCATTGGCAACACCGCGAAAAACTGGTGAAAAATCCCATCTCTCTATCCCATTGTTCAGGTGTCGTGGATGCGTAAACGTGATCTTCACATTCTGACAACCAACATTTATACCTACACTGGTGATCAACGGTTTTCTGTAATACATCCGCCTAGTAGCGAGGACTGGGACCTCAAGATTGACTATGCACAACAGAGGGATAGCGGTGTTTATGAGTGTCAAGTGAATACGGAGCCGAAAATCAATTTGGCCATCATGCTGGAAATCACAGGTAACTACCTAATTTTGCTCTACCAAGAAACATTTTATCTGATCAAACGCTTCATACAGCCGAAAGCGATACGAGGGACAGGAACTCCGATAGGCGCTATTATGACTCCAAAGGTTATTTATATATTTCAAACGGTTATCCAATTAATCTAATTTTCATTTCACCTCGCATGGTCAGCTGCTCGAGCGAAAATACTGGGATCCACGGAAATACATGTAAAGCGGGATAGTACGATTGCACTAGCCTGTTCGGTGAATACGCATGCCTCATCAGTGTTGTGGTAGGTTGTGAAAAGGATTACGCCCTGCTGCCAGGTGAACTGAATCTCCATTTTAATAGGTATCACGGCTCATCGATTGTCGACTTTGACTCTCTGCGAGGTGGTATTAGTTTGGAGACGGAAAAAACGGATATCGGCACCACCAGCCGGCTAATGTTGACGCGGGCTTCCCTGCGAGACTCCGGCAATTACACCTGCCTGCCCAACGGAGCGATACCCGCATCAGTAAGAGTTCATGTTTTGACGGGTGGGTACGCAATGCCGTGCACACGTGCCGAATTATCGACTGTCTTTCCTTTGCAGGTGAACAGCCTGCAGCCATGCAGACCAGCCTAGCGACTGGACTACGTGAATGTGTTGCCCTGATAATTACGTGTTTGATCATATCAGAAGAATCGTTGTTAAATATTTCAAACTTAGCTCCCTACATACATCGAAGCCAGAGATGACTAACTTAGAGAAACTAGCCATCAAGTAAAAACGTATTTTTAAGGTAATCCCTTAGAGACACTCAGTGGCAACCGAATAACATTGCATTATTTTCTCGATTGCAGGCATATTCCAATGGAACGATTGTAAAAGAAGGTGTTTACAAAAAATATTCAATATAATTCCTATAGTCATATGTAATAATATTATTAATAAACATCTATGTAAATGGAATGCTGACTAGGCTTGCGCATCACTCGGTATGCAATAATCTTGAACTTCGAAGCGATAGTCTCTTCCTGGATCAAAGTACAGTGGGCAAAAGCGAACCCAAAGTGCAGAAAGTGCAAATTATTTAATATAAAAGCACACCCACAATATCCAAGAGGATTTAGCAAATTGCCAATGGAATGGTGGAGGGAATATATCTATTAGGTGGACTCACCGATCTCAGAGACTTTAAGAGTTAGATCCCCCAGTATACCATGCGCAGATAAAGCTTCACAGAAAACATTTTCGTTGATTGAATGGGTATTCTTACAGTAAATTTTAGTGCGAAATATTGTTACATGAATTTGGTTCTTGTTTTCATTTTGCTGTATTTTTGGTAAAAATTACGCTTAAAACTAGTAACTCTGGCGTAATTTCTGTGAATGTGATTTGATGTTGTTTTTGAAACTGCGGCTATCTTCTGTGCGACTATTAAAAGCACACACGCCAAGAAATTGAGACAAGCGCGGCTTGTTGCCCCTTGGGTTGTGTTAAAGCTATATATTTTTTATTGAGAAATATATACAGACCCTGAGACCTTTCACCTAAAAACGCAAATTAACCCAAATATTTGTTGCTGTTTCGTAACTGGTTATCCGCTGATTTTCGTAAAATTTCATTTTCACTTTGAACCATGCTGGTTGAATGATTTTTCAAACTGATCAATATATGGATTTACGATTCCGTGTGCACATTTCAGCCTAGTTCCAATGCCATCATGAAGAGAATCGCGGTAAAAATGACCTTTAGCAAGTAAACTCGCAAATGACATAGCTCTAAGTTGGTTATCCTTATAGTCTGGCAACTGGGGATGGACCTGTTCTATGTGTTGCATTTGCAAACAGCCGAACACTGTGAAAACTCAGATTTACAGACCCGCTGACATCAGGCACACCAAATGGCAGGGGCATGACTGGTGGAAAGACTTGATTTGTGAAGAGCTTCGGCAGCCAGAAGATGCACAGAACTGCTCTCACATTGTAGTATAAGCCCAAGCAAAGTATATTACACAGATTTACTGTGTGCGGGTGCGCGGGTGTGCATATGTGTGTGTGTGTGTGTGTGTGTCGACAAGAGAGTATTTATATTCAGATACCCACATGCCTACCTATATAGCCATGTGTGTACATATATAAATACATACAACAATAATTTCTCAAGAAAATATCTGAATTTTCGTTTTTTTTTCGAAAGTGTATTCCATCTTTTTATACATGTTCTCAAACATTCGATGTTATTCTAACGGTTTAAGTAGTCGGGTATTCCATTCGATTATTTATTTCGGAATAATATTAAAAAGTGAATAGTGGTGCCACCTTAAGTTTGTGTGAAGTTTGTTCAATATTCACTAATTGCGACACAACACGCGAGAATTATTGTGAGTGCTAACCGTTCTATGAAATGATTCAAGTGTGAATATTTGAGTTTATAAATAACCAGCGTGTGTGTATAATATGTATGTACCTGACATTATTTATGAGAATTGCAAAACTGTTGAACACTTGAACACAGATTGATAACTGGAGATATAGAAGGACAAGCCATATGGGCGCTGGAAAAATGAATTGATTGTGAGTATGGGCGATGAAAAAGCGAGAGTCTGTAGATATCTACCACACCCATTCAAACATTAGTTCAATCGTACAATAGTTCAAAGCAATAGTTCAACGGAGCACTGGGAAAGAATACAGATTGTTAACCTCCCACCCATACCAGCTTTGGAATTCCACTACCAACTAATCGATCCTTTGTTAGTCCAGCAAGACAAATATGGCCCACCTTTCCCACCCTTTCAATTAAGACACCGGTAAATTTGAATTAATCCTCCGGATGGGGCCGATTGTGTCACACAGCTTAGGAAACATTTTCGCGGATTTTCTCGTTCATCCACCTAACCCTACTCCTAAATGGATGCCTCTCAAACTCGGCATGTAAGAAGCGACCTCAATTTTTGATCTCTCAACTGTTTCAGATGGCATCCTATTTAAAAAAGCCAAGTATGGAGGTAAAACAAGATAGCGAGATCAGCTGCACAGGATCAGGATCGGGATCGGGATCGGGACCACAATTTCTTACTTTGCGCCGTCCAATAGCAGTCGTTAAAAAGAGATCAGGTCCTCTGGAAGATGTTCTTAATCAGCTCGATCATTCGGCCGACGAGCCGAAGGCACAGCAGCAGCAGACTACAGCTAATCCGACAGCCCGATCGTCGAGTGGACGACGTCGCTGCAGCACCAAGGAGAAAGAAAAGAAACGCGAGCGATGGCTGTTAACTCGTAAAACCTGGAGGTATATGACAGATGCGGGAAGGAAACTTATTCCCGACAGCCTGCATAACGGGCCTGAAAGTATTCCCATGATCGAGGCACAGTTCCAGCGTGTGTGTGCCTCTGAGTCGCGTTTCATTTTGTGGCGACGCAAGTCCTCATATCCGGGCGCCATGAAAAGCTCAAAACGGCGACTCAAGCTGCTGCCTCGTCACGGCCGGGGAGGTGGGAGTGGAGGTCCGATTGCAGTCTCCGCTGCGCATTGCACGAATGCTGATCAAACGATCGAGCTTTTGCAGTCCTATCTCAAAATCCGGGAAGCGTACAAAACTGCAACCCTTTTGGGAACCAAAACAGTACGACCCGATCAAACCTGCTCTCCCAGCGCACAGCGTCCCATGTCTGTGGGATCGGGTCCCAGTCTCGAAACTGCCGAAAGCGAGCTCTTGAGCCGACTTAAGTTGCTGTCTCAAAGCTCGTTGCTGGGTCTGGAGATGGCAAACATTACGCCTGGTATTCTTGAGGATAAGGCACTGCTTAAGAAGATATACAACATGCTGAAGAAACAGCAGTTGCATCGCCTCTTACATTCCACTGAGCCAACGCCATCCAAATACCACATGGACCGTGCTGTCTCACTCTCAAGTCTGAGCAATTTAAGTGGCTTTGAGACAGCCTCACAGAAGCAAACAAATGCCCTTAAGGACCCCCCTTACGTTCCTCTGGACTTGCAAGCATATACGAATAGCATTAAGTCGTCGTGTACAATTAAGAAACGCCAACGAAAGCCCCCCGATACACTGGATTTGGGCTTGGGTCCAACCAGAGGCTTAACCAAATCGCCGCAACTCAAGTACGTGCCGCCATCGCTGTCGATGTCCAAGCCCGCTAAAGTCACCAGCCATAGGCCCAAGACTGAGCGGAGCCTAAACTCATGCGGAACCCAAACTAGTTTCATTCAGTTGGCAGAGCTCCGGCTTCTGGCCGAGCAATATGAGGCGATGCTGGAGCACTGCCACAGCAATTCTGCTTCAGCTGCATCTGAGGAAGAGACGGAAAAGCAAGCGGCTCGGCGAAGGAGCTCCGTGGACAACGAAGATATCTCCCAGTCCGTTAGCAATACAATCAAGCGCTACCTGCGAATGGCCAGAAAGAAGAGTGTACATGATGCGGACGCCAGTCGTTTCAAGTCGATCAATTACGATCGCAATTTGCGGAATATCAAAGCGAAAGGGGAAATCAATCCACCCGGCATGGATGATGGCCTAGATAAGGCAGTGCAGACGCTGGACGCCTGGCCTCTGATTGCACTGGAGTGCATCCGCGGGCAGGAGAATTCCTCCACTTTGCACAGGGCCCACGTGGAATGGCAAAAGGCGCTGAATGAGCGTATTAGCAAGAAGCTGGAGTGGGAGCAAACCCAACAGGCCAACAGAGAAAAGAACAATCCAAGTACAGACCTAATTTGTTCATCGACTCCTACCTCGCCCACAAACTATGCCAAGATGGAGAGAGAACGGCATGGCAAAGGTGTAGGCGCCAGCGCCAGTGGCCTGCTCACATCCAGTTCCCAGTTTCTCTCGAATATTTGGCACGGCCATGGGCACAACACATCTCAAGTGCCCATGACACCGGGTGTAAATAATGCAAATATGAGTAAGTACCTTCATTACCGACAATGCTTGGATCTCGATCTCGATCTCGATCTCGATAGTCCTGATTCCATGCCCATCGAAATTTCGATTCATTTCACAGGGTAAATTTGCACGTTAGCTCAAGCCAGTTGTCCTGGGTTTCTTTCAGATGCTCTGAACGAAACCACAAACATGCAAAAATCGAAGTCATTATCGAACGTTGGCCAATTTGTGACCAAAAGGATTTGGAGAAGTCGTTCGAAGAGTCAAAACCGACCGAATTCCAGTCACGACTTCGGCTCTCTACAGAAATGGACTCCCACGGTAAGACAGACGACAGCTGGACAAGCCAGTTTTATTAAATAATCCGCATCCGCCAACAGGAGAACTGTGTATGGACTTCAGAGCACGGTGACAAGTTTCACATAACCGAAACTTCATTGGAAAAGCTCTCGGAAACGGAATCCGAATTGCTCAGACTAATTGCTGTAGAAAAAATCAAGGAACTCAATATTGGTGTTAATCTAGGTACGAATTGCTTTGAGAGCTGAGGGTATTAACATTTTGTGCAGATGATTGTTAAGCATCGATAGAAGCATATCCGTCCCCATAAATTATATATGTTTGATCACATAATGATCTAAGTTTTTATATAGGCAAGTCCGTCTGCGGTATCTATGCTATTTCAATCCAGACTCCAGTTGTCTGCACGCAGATCAAGTTTGATTACCCTTTCGCCCCTTGTGCAGTTTTACTGTTCTTGAGCTCTAATCTCTCTAACTGTACACTCAAATGTACACACCCTTTATCTGCAATCTATTCAATTTTCAGAAATATCAGATAATATATGACGAGAATACAATAATACTACTACTACTACTACTACTACTATAACGAGAATACAATAAAGTTGGTGAGCATAGCGTTCAAACCCCATGGATCTTCTTGATCGCTCTTAGATCAAGAGTTTTCATTCTTACCGTACTTCTGACAGCGAGGATTGTTGATCCAACTGTGAAAGTAACATACAGAAGGAAACATTTCCAACCACATAGAGTACTTAAATTCTTGGTCAGCATTAACAGCAGAATCGATCTTGATCTTGAACCGTCTGTCCGTATGAACACCTTGTTATCAGAGATTGTAAGAGCAGATCAAATTTGTTTCAATGAAAATTTTAATTACCTTCTGCAATATTGAAGATAGGTTGCTTTCATTTCAAACTAAGTGCCCATTCTCGATTTTCATGAAAATCATGTCGGGCTTAGGTTCGGAAAGAAACCGTGGTAAATATTTACTTTAAGGTAAGTAACCCCTATAATTCGCGAATTCATTTGATACCTGTAGAAAACAATTGGCAGTCGACCATGGTTCGCAAGAAATTGCATTTCAAAGTTAGCATTTTTTCCCAGACAAATATATGTTCGAAAAAATAAACTCTTTTGTATGTATGTAGGTAAATATAAATTCGAACTGGACTATTTGTGAAAACAAGCTGCACTTATTGTTGGTTGCTATAAAGGAGTTTGTATGACAACACGATGTTAAAGCGTAGTATTTAATATGTCCGAGGTGCAATGTCCCGTGCATTTTCGAATCGAGTCGTTGACCGCTATGTTGGAAAACAAGAACGCGAAAAGAAAAAGATAAAGGTTCAGTTCAATTTCCTGCAAAGCTTCCGCATGAATTCGTTTATTGACTGGTGCCATCTCAGCATTGATGAGATTGTCCAGAATTAAATTTGCCACATTCTTTGTCAAATTGGCGCCACATACGCGATTTTTTAACGAGGAGGACGACAGTGAACCGAGCCCTTTATTTGAGGACAACACTTAAAAAAAACGCATTTCTGGGGCTTGCGCGGAATAGGCCTCCCGGATAAAAAAATACTTCTTGAATTTTAACTCGATAGGTGGCGCGGAAAAGACTTCATTACAGTTGCAATAGGTATCAAGTTTTACCTACATTCGCACTCAAATTAAACATTCGAAAAGCAAACTTTGCAATTCAATTACAAGAGAACCATGGTCGACCGCCAATTGTTTTCTGCACGTAAATTCATTATAATTCGTGGTCCATCGCGGAAAAATAGTTCCAGAGTTTTTGGAGATACTTACCTTAAGGTAAATAATTACCGAAACCGTAAGTCGGTCTGCAGCCTTCGTTGACGCACATCTCCAGAAACGCATATAGACTTTATCAAATGGACGTCTTGTACTCAAAAATAGATTTCGAAAGGAAGTCCCAGAAGCGACGAATTATACCGAAGAAGAAGGCTATAACTACCAGTTTTTTTGACCTCGGAAGAAAGGATGATCACAGTAAGCTATCGTTATATGTACAATTCGTTTACCTCAGGCTCTAAATAATATTTTGCACGACTTGCCAGATGGGCGCGATATGTTATTTGGTACAACTCTGGAATGTTGCTTGTCCAGAGAAAGTAATAGATGCGCAGATGGAGGAACGCGCTCGAAGCCTTCACTGATCCATTCAGTATTTCGTGGTGGTACCAGTGCCAGTGGATCAACTACCAAACTAAATGATAATGTAAGCCTGCAACGTCCACAATAGCTCGACACCTTACTCAAGCTGTTTTACTTGCAGGTTCGTTCATGCGAAAGCTTGCCCACTACTGATAACTTTTCCAACTTAAAGAAGCCATCCTCGACCAGGTCGATGCAAATGTCGCAGAGTCAATTTGATATGAGACATAGCGAAATGGATTTGGAGAAGCCGCTATACGTCGAGTGCAGACGTCCAGCATGTGATTTAAATGTGCCCAGTTTTCTGACGAACTGCATAGATTATCTAGTGGAACATGGCCTGCAAAAAGTCGGTCTCTTTCGAGTCAGTACATCTATAAAGCGTGTCAAGCAAGTAAGTCTGAGCAAATATGTTTACTTCCGTCGCCCTTCCCTTAACTCATTCACTCTCTCGCACAAAGCTGCGTGAGGAGTTTGACAAGAACTGCCACATGTTAATACCCGATGACACATGTCCGCATGATGTGGCCACCCTGCTGAAAGAATTCTTACGAGATCTGCCCGAGCCATTGCTGTGCAGGCAGCTATACAGAACGTTTTTGGAAACGCAAAGTATGATCCATCAAAACCTAGAAGCATCGATCAATCATTGTAAATATATAATATTAACTCCATTTCCAGGGATACGAAATCGCCGCTTACAGCTGGAGGCTATTTCGCACCTAATTAAACTGCTACCAATTGCTCATAGAGATACGCTTTTTGTCCTGCTGCGATTCCTGGCAAAGGTGGCTGCCCACAGCGATGATTTAGTCGATCACGAGGGCATTCTGGAAATGACTGGCAATAAAATGGATAGCAGCAATCTATCCACAGTTTTTGCCCCAAATATTTTGCGTGGGGTAGCTGACACATCGGCTGAAAGTCGAGAGCAGGAAAATATGAGCGACGCTATCAATGTGATTAGGTAAGGCGAATATTTTAAACTGATTCGAACGGGTGGCGTTGCAAAAATTTAAAACAAACTTGATCTGCCTGCAGACAACCGGAGTCTACATTTCAAATTTGGTTGCTCTAACTCTTCTAGTCTCTGAGATCTAGGGGTTCATACAGACAGACGGACATGGCTATATCGCTGATAATATATATATAATAAACTTTATATGGTGGAAATGATTCCTTCTGCCTGTTACGTACGTACTCGACTTAAGTATACCCTTTTTGCTCTGCGAGTAACGGGAATAAAATCTGGTCCCAAATAAAATTATTAGAGATCAACAAGTCGATATATTAATTAAAAACCTTGAATATAAGAAAACAGTTTTGGAAACTTAGTAGTCCTCAGGCCCAGAAAAAAAGATCTTCCTAATATCAAAAAATGTCTACCTATTTTGGAACATCAATCAAGCGAATTTCAAAATAATCTATTATTGTGGCCGCATTCGAATCTCTTTGGATTAGAATTATTATTACTTTACGTACTTTACGCTGCATATGCTTGTAGCCTAACATCTAAGATACTACTTGCGGAGGGTATATTAAAATAGTCCAGATGCTTGTCAAGATTTTTCTAGTGAAAAAACTTTTTTGATTTCAATTGTATCGTCTTTATAGTTTCCAGTTATGAATATGATCTGTTTCAACACAATTTTGGCGAGTTTGATCCAAATCGGACGAATATATTAGAGGTATTCCTGAAAGGGATTTGCTTTTGATTTGTTTTCGATTTGATTTCGCGAAATAGCTGTTCACAGCTGCTCCATACAAAATGAGCAGTGTGCCCACACGATTGCTGTTTGTTTAAATTTAATTTTTAAAGCGAAAATAAAATTGCTGAATGAAAATCATGTAAAACTTTCATTTATATAAGTTAAAAGAGGTGCAAGGTTATAAAAACATCGGCCGAGCCGAGGTTAGCTTTTCTCAATTTCTTTTTGGACGGTGGTTGAGAGAAGTTGAATTGTGCTTAATTTTCAGAAAGTTCCTTTCTAATTTTATTGTATAAGAAGGTTTTTCATTTTCTGTGAAGGCCCCTGTTTATACCCGTTACTCGTAGACTAAAAAGAATATACTTAAGTCGTGCAAATTCCGACCGTATAAAGTTTTTATATACATTGATCAGCGTCAACAGCAGATTTAGCCATGTTCGTCCGTCCGTCTGTTCGCACGAGTCGATTTCAGAGACTATAATAAGAAGAGCTACAAATTTATGCATGTATGTAGGTGTTTATTGTGATTTATTTAGATTTGGAAAATTCCCAATTCCTTCTCCTTTTAACCGCGAAAAACTGTCAGGGCCACAATTTTCAGCTTCGGTCCTAGTGACCTAATATGTAGGGGAGAATGGGGGGTTCTGAGCCGCTGGGGGTTGTGAGCCACTCGAATATTGGTCACAAAAAAAAAATAAATTTAAACTTTTTGCTTATGTCATGAGTCTCCCTTCTTATTACCTAACCTTTGGCAAGCAACCTATCAGTCTACACCTTCTTTTAGTTCGTGAACCACAACTCGACATTTTATTCAAAAAAGAAAGTTTTTTTTTTTCATTTTTGACTTGTGAATATTATACAAAATTTTTTTCGTAATGACAAATGTAAGTATGAGGGAAATATCTTTGGTCAATTGCAATAACAATTTCTTTTTGGTTATGTGACGTCACCAAAAAAAAGTGAGATATGGGGGGTTGTGAGCCACTTTGAAAAAAAGTCGGTTTTGACTTTCAAAGAGAATATTGCAATGACGCGCAATAAAACAGAGAACTCTACAAAGAAGTAAAAAAAACATTAAAAGTGCATACAAAAGAACAGCCACAAGCAAAAAGTGTTCGTATATAAAAGAAAACAAGCCTGATGCCGTCAATCAATTTTCACTATTCATTGATATTTCTTAATTCAGAATATTGGAAATATTGTTCATTCTTTCATTTAATAAAGAATAATGGCTTAAAAACACGAATTTTGAACTTTTAGATGGGTGGCTCACAACCCCCCACAAATTTTCGAAATGTCAAAATATCACTTTTTTTTAATAAGAAATAAAAAAACCCATCTTTTACCTAAAATACAAAATTTACAAAACGAAAAAATATTGATTTTTTGCGAAGTTATGTTCGAAAAACAAAACTATGATCACAACCCCCCACTCTCCCCTATAATTTCGTAAGGCCCAATATCTATCTATTCTGTATACCATAATAAGATCCGAGCTAAAGGACCGAAGTGCACCGCCCCGATTCTTCAAATAATTTGTTAAATTAAGATTACGATTAGTAATCAATTAGATTATATATTAAAAAGAGTTGTAATGATTATATAATTCTCTTGGTTAAAAATAATTAATTCGTAATTCACCGAACGATCTGGTATCTGGGAATGACTCGGGAAGCCAAAAGTAATAGGTTTAGCAGCAAAGGCTGAGAGTGCGGCAATCGACTTCAAACCAGTCAATTTACGTTGAATGTAAAACACTTAAGCTTACACTTTAATTAGTGTAAATTTCTTCCACAAAACATATTCCACAAACAGTTGAGTTACGGAATTGTTGAGTTGATGAATTTTCAACACGTTCAATTGTGAACCACCCTTTTTGACAACATGCCTGTTGAATTGAACGGTTTTTTTAATATTATCAACTTTATTATAAAAATGTATGCTTATAAAACAGCCAAGTAAAACATTAAAAACCAACTGACCAACCTTTAAATATATATAGCAATGCAATGAATTGATTTTGATAATGTTGTGTGTTGTACATCAATTTGTATGTGTTAGAACGTAAATTGAAAAAAGTGAAAAATTCCATTCCGAATGGCAAATTGGCTTATGTACCAGTGTTACGTTGCACAGAATACGTAAATAGGTGAGGAGCTGATAAACCTTTCGGGGAAGTCATCAAAAAACCAAGTAGCTAATTTTTGGCTAACGCATTTATGACTTCAGGTCATGTTGCGATAACAAACTTGAAACTGCAATTGTTTTAAAATTCTAGATTAAACAAAACGAGAAAGGCAAAGCTAACTTCGTCTGTACCGAAGTTTTAATACACTTGAAATAGCTTGTCACAACGGTTAGCGACTTCGACCAAACTTCGCAAATCAGCTTAAAAACATGACATATTACCCATGACCGTGTTTGAGAGCGATAATATTGAGAACAAACCAGTTTTTCTCACAAAAACCCATTTTTCGAACGAACATTTGTATGGCAGCTACAAGAAGTAGTCATCCGATCCGGTCGGTTTCGACATATAAGCAGCGTGCAGACAAAAGAAGACTCTGTGTAAAGTTTCAGCTCGATAGCTGCAAAACTGAGGGACTAGTTCGCGTAGAAACAGACAGACGGACAGACGGACGGACGGACAGACGGACGGACAAAGCTTAATCGACTCAGCTCGTCATGCTGATCAAGAATATATATACTTTATGTGGTCGGAGATGATTCCTTCTATGCGTTGCAAACTTCTGGGCAAAATTATAATACACTTTTCAAGTGTATAATAATCTTGAAAAGTAGTCGAATTATTTTTTGATTATTTTTGATAATTTTTGATTATTTTGTGGTAATCCCCAATAATCCCGATTATTGGTTAGGATGGTACTAAGCTGCAAAATTCCAGAAATCGGGTATTTGCTTATAAGATACAAAGTGTTGGATTTTAATATGGAAAATGTGTTTAATAAATACTTGAAATGATTATTATAATGTTTCGAAGAAGTGTGCACCACATAGAAGAAATCATCTCCGGCCCTTTAAATATATGTATTTTAAATCAGCATGACGAGCTGAGTCGATTGACCTTTGTCTGTCCGTCCGATATACTATAAATTATAAGATCTACTGACTGAGGTAGCTACTAACTAGGGGTGCCGGTGTGTAGCTCAGTAGAAGTCGTAGGTTGAATCTCGCCTCGGGTGATCTAACAAAAAAAAGTTTTTTCTTTCGGTAGAAAATAGCTTTTACACATCCGGTCTCCTTTACGAGCTACTGACGCCAGCTGTGAAGTAACAAGCCATGAAAAAGCTTCTCAAACTTTACCGTTCGTATTTGGAGTTAAACTGTAGGTCTGTTTGTCTTGTGCAAAAAATTATAAGCGCACACACGCCAAGAGATTGAGAGAAGCTTGACTTTGCCCTTTTGGGCTGTAGAGCCAATTTTACAATTTTACTGACTTGCTTAAGCTCGAAACCGGAACTTCAGGCATTATCGACTAAACCGAAAAGTCATTTCAAACGAGATGTTGATAGTCCTGGAGGGAGTCATAATGCAGGCCATAACACGATGAAATGAAAAGTAGAGACAATACATATTTTCCTTGCTGTGCTTAATAGCATAAACTGGTACACGGGGGCTAATGCAATTGCTTTAAAATTCTAGATTACAAAAAAAAAAAACGAAAATACATGTCCCAAACTGGGACTTGAACCTTGGACTCACTGCCTTTCAGTCCGCCATTACCGACAAGTTTTAGTAGGCAGCTAAAAGTGCTATATGAAATAATTGAGAGCCACAAATCTGGCTTTGCCTTTTTTTACATAATCAAAAATAATCAAAAACGAGAAGGCCAAGCTAACTTCGTCTTTGCCGAAGTTTTTATACCCTTGCAAATGTTTTAATACATCAGAGTTTAAGAACGCCAGCATTAAAACAAACAATTTTTCTAAATAAAACCCACTTTTCGACCGCTAGTTCCTATGACAGCTATAAGATATAGTCATCCGATTTGACCAAAACTTCCAAATCTTTGTAAAAGCGTATAATATTAATAATTGCTGAAGTGAGACACGTTAACATTAAAAACAAAAAAGTTTTTCTCATTAAAACCCACTTTTCGACCGATAGTTCCTATGGCAGCTATAAGATATAGTCATCCGATTTTGACAAAAACTTCCAAATCTATGTGAAAGCGTATAATATTAATAATCGCTGAAGTGAGACACGTTAATAGTAAAAACAAAAAGTTTTTCTCACAAAGACCCACTTTTCAACCGATAGTCACCCGATCCGGTCGGTTCCGACATATTAGCAGAGTGCAGTGAAATGAAGACTCTGTGCAAAGTTTCAGCTCGATAGCTTTAAAACTGAGAGACTAGTTTGCGTAGAAACAGACAGACGGACAGACGGACGGACAAAGCTCAATCGACTCAGCTCGTCACCCTGATCAAGAATATATATAGTTTATAGGGTCGGAAGCAACTTCTGGGCAAAATTATAATACCCTTTGCAAGGGTATAATAATCTTGTAAAGTAGTCGAATTATTTTTTGATTATTTTTTATTATTTCTGAAAGTAATCAATTAGTAATCGTGTAAAACTGAAAATAGCAGGGACCGTAAATAATGATTATTTCATATTTTTAAATATAAAAAAAATCATATACTTAGAATAGTCGTACAAATAAAAGAATTATACCAATTTGGTTGTATTTGCATTTAAAATGCATATCTGCAATGTTTTTTGACTTCATGATTTTTTGCACATATTCCTCAGTAATAATGATTATTTTTTGAGTGTTACTAAACAACTCGGGTTTTAATGATTATTGTCTGAACGAAAAAATAATACTTAAAAAATAATGATTATTTTGTGATTTATATTTTTTCCCTCAAAAATATCACTAAAAATGCTATTACGACCATTTAAAAAGGAACTGAAAAAAATAACTATATATTCTTAGAAAGTGAACCAAGGCGAACCTTTTAAACCAAAATTTGATAAAAAAAAGTCTTCCTCTAGAAGCTATATTGGTAGACAATGTGGCAGTGGCGATCTGACACCGGATTTCAATAGATGTCGCCGAGATAAGACGAAAATATATGACCAAGTTTTCCAATTTTTCAAGATATCCGACCACGAAAGCACAAAATTTCACATGTAATTTTTGGCAAGAAAAACAATTTTCTGGCCAACCAAAAGGACATAATAAAATAATTATTTAATTAACTGTACAAAAAGAAGCTACTGCAGTGACACCAATTTAAGGACTGATAAAGATCATTCGACGCTCACTGGGTTGCAGGAGCAGAGTGCACTACTTTGACCAGCTGGTTTAAATATGGGTAGTAAAACTATTTATCTTTTCAATACTCAATAATAAGTATTTTTATTGGTATCAACAGGCATATTACTATAGTCGTCTATTTCTCGATAAGCCGCCCTCAAGGTCATCCATGGTATTTTGTCACGTTTAAGTAAGATCACAATCATAGTTATGCAGTTATTTTTGGAACTTAAAAGCAATTTCTTAAGTAATTTTTAATTTAAGTACCATGCGGGTCCCTTAGGTAAAAAGTGGGCTAATGCAATAGATCTGAAATAATTTTGATCTTAATTGGCATTTAAGTTTCGCCGACCACATAAAGTATATATGCTTGATCAGCATGACGAGCTGAGTTGATATAGCCATGTCCGTCTGTCCGTCCGTCTGTTTCTATGTCATCTCCTCTGACAGCTTTAAAGTTATCTTAACCAAACTTTGCACGAAGTCTTTTGGTATAAATACACAAATGCACATTTGTCGGAACCGGCCGGATCGGATGACTATAGCATATGGCTGCCATAGGAACGATCGGTTGATAAAGTAGTTTTAGTGAAAAAAAACTTTTTGTTTTCAATGCTATCGCTCCCAACCCTCGTATTTATGAGTAGTCTATGATTTCACTTAATTTGACCGAGATTTATCAAAATCGGACACCTATATAGTATAGCTGCCATACAAAAGATAGGTCTGAAAAAAAGTCTTAGTGAGAAAAACTTTTTGTTTTCAATGTTATCGCTCCCAAACTTTGTGCAGATTAATATTGTATACTACCACACAATTCTGTCAAGTTTGATTCAAATCGGATGACTATAGCATATAGCTGCCATAGGAAAGATCGGTCCAAAATGTAGTTCCAGTGAGAAAAACTTTTTTGATGAATATATCGTAAAGCCATATATCAAACTGGCAGCATATATCATGCTCCAAGGGTATATAAACTTCGGTACACCCGAAGTTAGCTTGGCTTTGGTTTTAAAGGTTCGCCTTGGTTCACTTTCTAAGAATATATAGTTATTTTGTTTCAGTTTCTTTTTAAATGGTCGTAATAGCATCGTGAGTGATATTTTTGAGCGAAAAAATATAAATCACAAAATAATCATTATTTTTTAAGTATTATTTTTTCACTCAGACAATAATCATTAAAACCCGAGTGGTTTAGTAAAACTCAAAAAATAATTATTATGCAATGAGCAAAATAGTAAAACTTAATAAATAATCATTAAATTGGGATTTTTAAAAAAGCACTTAAATTGATTACGGTCCCCGAAAAATATTCGTAATGCAATCATTATTTTGCCTAAAAAAAAATAATCAAATATGTAATGATTACGATTAGTAATCATTATTTAACAGCTATGATCCTGTGTACGAGGTTTGTTTAAAAAGTATCGCGAATTATGTGTTTTTGCCAAAAATTCGCTCACAAGCAATGATGTGTGAGCAGGGGCGTTATCACGGCGAAAAAAAGATTTTTGTTCATTAACAATTCCGGTCGTATCTGACGGATAGCTTCGTGCAAATTGCTCAGGTTACAAGGGCTTAGCCAGTGCACCAAAAATCGCAATACTTTTTGAACCATTGAATCATATAAGGAATCAGAATTGTTATTTAAAGGGTTATTTTGCTATAAAAAAATAGAGGAAAGCTAACTTCGGCTCGACCGAAGTTTATATACCCTTGGAGCATGATATATCTCTGGCAGTTTTTTATATGGCAGCTATACGATATATTCATTCGATTATGATCAAACTCTCTAAAATTCTGTTGAGACAGATAATATGAAACGAACAAACACGCTACCATTGAAAACAAAAAAGTTTTTCTCACTAAAACTACTTTCTCGACCGATCATTCCTATGGCAGCTATATGCTATAGTCATCCGATCCGGCCGGTTCGGACAAATGTGCAGCGTATTTGTACCAAAAGACTTCGTGCAAAGTTTGGTTACGATAGCTTTAAAACTGACGGAGGAGATAGCATAGAAACAGACGGACAGACGGACGGACAGACGGACATGGCTATATCAACTCAGCTCGTAATGCTGATCAAGAATATATATACTTTATGTGGTCGGAGATGCTTCCTTCTATGCGTTACAAACATCCGGACAGTTTTAATATACCCACTCCAAGGGTATAAAAAGGTAAATTTTGCACTAAATTTATGAAAGTGATTTTAGAAAAATGCACCCTATTTATCAGAAACTGTTTGATTTTAGAAATTTTGACTAAAATGTTTTATAGTATACCTAAAGCCAGCTCAAAACCTCAAAAAAAAAACATAGGTCGTTATCCAAAACAATATATTTTCCAAACTTTGGTTGGGAAATTCCTGCACTAACGTAGTTCAAAGCGAAATTCTAATTTGTGCAAGTGAATAACTCATATTTCCTTTTCAAATTTAGAACAATGATCGATCATTATGAAGAAATTTTTAAAGTTCCACCCGAAATGCTTGACTTGGTCTACTCCCACATGTTGGACACGTCTCCCGACAAGCTTTATGATCTAATTACCAGTAAAAGCAATGAATCAGAGTGGTAAGTAATTGCATAGGAAGCCTGGAATATTTTATAAGTTGCTCTTGCTCAAGGGAAATGCATCAGCTGTATGAGTCGGCCATACAATGCAGCGATCAGGCAAGTTCGTCGGATGAAATTGTCGAATCTCCCAGAGAACCAATGACACGGTAATATTGAATACAGGCGCAAAATCAGCTTAACCGTCTCAATCACAATTCTGAATGTATTCTAGTTATGGCAATGTCGCCGCCAACCCTAAGGAGCTGAAAGAGGTCAGACGTCAGTCGATACCAGTGGTACTTGAGAACTTGAATGTTTTCTCAGCCAGTTTGCAAATATCAATTCCGAAGGAGGCGTCAGGTAAATCGCAGGCTAGATAAGTTTCGGTTCTGCTTTACTCATACGTGTTTTGAAGGTCGCGAATCGCAGCTCAACAAGATGACGGAGCCCAAATTGCCAGCTAGCATTTCAAATATTGGTGGGGCCACGCTCAGTGCCAAGACTGCTGAATTCGAAAGAAACTCCAATGGGTCGCAGGCTCAAGTTGCGCCGCTAAGAAAGAAAACGCTCTATAAGCGCCAGCAATTAATTCCTAGTTCAAAGCGAAGCTAAGACATCCGCATCCGCATGGATGGTCACGAGCATTCTGTTCTGTACTTGTAGTTCTAGATATATTTGAATAAATATTGATATTTATATGTATGTACTTTATTTTGATGAAAATATATGTTTGCCAAAGTCTCCGTTTCCGTTGCTGTCTCCTCCGTCCATCTCTTTATTTCTGTTAATGGTAAGCACTTGTAGTTTATACTAAATTACAAACAGCATTAGCATAAGATTATATTCACAGCCAATTCGTAAACGTACTAATAAATATTGTTTCGTTTTTGTTTTTGCACATGCCCGTTGTCGTTTTCTTATAGCTATTATTGTACTAAGTTTAAAATAGTAAATATATGTAAACTTACAGATTTATGTATGTATGTAATACATACTATGTATGTAGCGTACCTTCGGTTAGTCTTTGAAATAAGTACATATGTTTGTATGTGTATGCCTCTTAGTGTTGGGTAAATGTAGTTCAGATTCAGTTTTTCATACAATTGTTCAGTTGGTCATATAACTCAGTTGACTGCACATGCTAATTGAACAACTGAACAACAAAAACAACTGAATAAATGAAGCAACTGAACAAAAGAAAAGGCTAACTTAACTCTATTTTTAACAAACCAACACTCCCTAGATCTGCCCAAGGGCTGTATGTACGGGCGTATGTATTAACTCAACCAAGTCCCAGCCCAGCACAGAATCGGTATTGAGTCTGCACTGGGACTGTACTTGCTCGTTCGAAAGCTTCCCCCAAATCGACCAATTTAAGCTAAGCCAGGTGCAATACATAGGCCCATGCATACATTACATTCACCTCACTCCTTTGGAGTACTTCCTTCTTAGACACTAGCTTAGGAATATTTTACTATTTAATATAAAGCCTGTATTCGCCGACTAGATATTGGAGCGACTCCAACACCAGTAAAACGCACTTCTTCTATGCCATAATAATTGATTAGATTGGGTTTCATTCAATATGACGAAATTGCATATTTGTAAATGAATATGCACTGAATTGTTGTTCTCACTAAGCCTACTATTGTCATAACGTGTTCATAACGTGTAACTCTTATATAAGTAGGACTCTAACACGTAAGATATTTAGTCTTTATTGTTACTCGCCTTTTCATATTGAATCTAGAATCCTGTTCCGTGCTCACTTGATTGTGGTTTAAGGAAAGGAGCCTTCCAAATGCCTAACATAAACAAGGCAGCAACAGCACAGTAGCATGTGTGGCTATGCATGACGTTGCATCACTTCATTTTGGAATAATATAAGGCTTCTTTTGGTTCAGAGAAGCATTTACATGGAAATGGCGATGCGGATTTCCCCTTGATTATTTCAACCAAGGGCGAACATATTTTGATTTTCACATGCGCGTCCATTTAGCTCTTTCTCGAAACGTTTTTATTTTGCCCTGGGCTGCTGTTGAGATGTTGCTGTCTTGTTCAAGTTGGTCATAATCCAAATTGTAGATAAGTGTATAATCTTAGGATATTGAGAGCGAGCTGAAGAATCTTAAATGTCGATCGAGTGTTACCTTCATAAATCGATAACCACAGAGGACGCTTGACCAAAGAACATACCCTCGGATGGTTTTGGACTTATGCACGCACCCATGAACAGATTCATATTTACCTAACTTGGTATGGACTATTGCTTCTATAGGTACTTATATCCAAATGTTTTGATCATTAAACAATATTATTTGGCATGCCCAAGCCTTAAGTGTATGAGTATGAGTCCGCTTCACGATATCTTGACGAAAGGTCATCATGACACATAATCCCGATTGGGATTGGCTGCGTATTCATCGATGTAACGACCTGTAGCTGAAAAGGGCACAAAAGCACATGACTATCCGTCGGCTCTGAGTACTTCTCTTGCTACGTACCGTCCTCCATTAATATAACCTGCGTATTTTCTATATTTGTACTAGACACAGAATGTGGAATTATATTCAGCTCGTCCTCGTTCCATCGCGATCTGGCGCTAGAGCGGTGCGGAGCCGAGTAGAGGCTTAGGTTTGTTGGACTGATGACACCAGACATTGTGGAGATGGAGCCAGCGTATCCAAGCAGCTGGAACAGAAACGATTATCCATCCGCTTCGCAGGTGGTGATCTCTTAATACTCACGGACGTCGATTGCGAGTGAAAAGGATTAAAGTACTCCCGGCCGTTTGATGTAGGATACATTTGAGTGGCAATTCGAGTCAGGGAGTTTGAGCTGGTAGCGCCTGGAGAAATCTTACAACGACCAGTTTCAATGCATACTTGAGGACTGGTGGCCGCCTGAGTTTGGGGCTGTTGGGGTTGTGGGGAGGCGGCTGCTACTAGTGGAGCGCAGTGGCTGTCAGAGTTGATTGGTATGGGGCTATGGTTGCTTTCCATGGTATTGGCATTTCGATTATCCTCATCATCCAAGCTATTTTTTGGTACGGAGGAAGGCGGCGGTGACTGAACCATTGCCAAATCGCCACTGGTACGAATAATAGCCACCGGCCGTGCCATGGGCGGTAACATGGGGGGCAGCATCTGGTAGTGAGTCGACGAGGCAGATGCTAGTTTTGAGTTGCGCAGTTGCTGATGGATCTGAAAATGGGGGGCATGTCCATGCGTATGTGAAGCATGTGGATGTGGATGAGTGTGTTGAAACGGATGATTCTCCACAGATGTCGGGTGGCCAGCATCTTGGCAAACGTATGTGACGAAGTCGGAAATATCATGAGATTCGGCTGAATATTTATCAGCATGCTGGCTTAACTCCTCATCTCCCGCTGCCGCTGCTGTCGTTGGTGATGGCCGCGAGCTTCCCTGCTGCGGATAGTACAGCGAGTTAACCGGACTAACAGAAGTCGCCAGCAACGCGGAGCAATTGTGATGAAGAATGCCTACATATGAGAGGACGAAAGAACACAATTGATAAAAGAAATATCAATTCGGCTATTGATGCTGATTAAGAATACATTAACTTTATGGGGTCGTGGACGCAAGAACATAAAATACCCTTTTACTCCACAAATAACTGAAATAAATAAGCCCTACAAAAATATAAGAAAAATAGAACATATAATATACATAAATGTAAAAATGAATCCTTGCTTTTAAGAATCCTTTTTTTTAGGTTGAGAAAATCATTTTTTTTTAGAAAAAGTTAAAAATAATTTTTGAATATTCATAGCTTATCGCCCTTTTCAGGGTACATTTTTTTGAGTGTATCATATAGTTGAAACAACTGATGGACAATATCCGAATTCTTTTCTTTAAATATTTTTTCAATTTTGTGGTAAGTCGGCCGATAAAGAAATGTACACGCACAGTTTAACTTGGCGGGCTATCTATGAGCAAGCAAGAATCACGAGCCCTGGACCAATGGCACCCTCATTTTTATCTGGCTAATTCGCTCTTTTATTTCAGCGTCTTTCAAGAAAGTAAGTGAGTTTAATGTTGCAAGAAAGGTGTGAGTCGCAAAGATTAACGCTTAGGGTGCACGCACACATGCGACTGAACGGTGAACTGACGGCTGACCATGATATTTTAGTACATCAGCAAGCCGAAATAAATAAACAATCTTGATTGATTCTGCAAAGCTAAGCTTGCGACAAAATTTTAAAGAGCAAACCGGTGCTGGTTATGAACACTAGCGTGCACAGAGCGTGGTTATTTGTCCAGATCAGCCCTGCACGTGTGCGCGCACCCTTAATTCGAACGAAAAAGGATACCATGCCTCCGATTTAGGGTTACCTTCGGTTGGACGAATTTGAGGAATTGGCCTGCTATTAAGCGATGTGTAGCGATGCAGGGAAATGGCCGAGTCAGAGGTGACCACCGATGATGACTCGCCGTTCGAATTGTTGCTATCGGCTGAGCGAAGTATCACCGAGAAGCTGCTGGTACAGTTCTCTGCCGAAGTGCTGGAGCGCGAGTTAATCAACGGCGGTGAGCTACTGTGATCGACTTTGCACGCCTCGTTCGTGGATCCGTTTGGTGCATCTGTTCGCAGGAGCGGAGACTGCGATAAATGCACACTCCTCTGATCTACAAAGTCAACTGTATGAATTGAAATCAACGGAAAAATTTAGGATTAGAAGCTCCCCGTCCATATCTGATAAGTACTTACTACTGTAACCGCTCGGTATAGGGTTGGCCACCACAGCTCCCACCTGGGATAGACTCTGAGTCGTGTCGGAAGTCAGTTGATATGTATTGCAGTCATAGGCAACTCCCATATTCTCCCTCTTTATGAGGTTTGAGTGCAGGTTATTGCTACTTGCCTCATCCAGTATCGAATCTGCAATACAAGCTTATCACTCGCCCCTGAGGCCGGACGCTTCGCTCGGGTTTATACATACCTTTGGATAATGTCCACAGCTCTTGCGATGAGAAGACGCCCGTCGCCAGTATGATATCATTACAGACCACTCCGTTGTATGGATTATGTCGCAGCCCCTCATTTTTCAGCTCCATGCTGTCGCTGTTGTCGTCCTTCCTTTCCCCAGATGGATTACTGTTACTGTGGCGACTGTGTGTGAACAGAGCTAGTTGTGGTGACCTGGCCACCGCCACTGGGTTCATGCTCGAATTGTGCGTGTTTATGAAATTGGCCAAATACAGATCCAATTCTCTCACAGAAACGTTAATGTGGTACGGATTTACGCATAAACCGGGGTGCAGGCATTCTGGGTTTTTTTCCAATCGCTCGCCATCTGTGCTTTCCAGCGGTATAGCCTTAAACAGAATGACCATGACCAGGTCAAGCCTCCAGACTTTGTCAGCCTGTCGCAGGCAATCAATACGTCGCATTTTGCCTTTTTGGTCCGGATTTGAGAGCACGCAAATCGACTTGCGCTTTCCGACTATCGACTGGACAAAGTCTTCGCGACTTTCTTGCGTGATATCCTTTCGCAGCTTTCCCAAGAGACGGGAGGCCCACTTTTGTTTTACCTCTGTCTTTTCGTTCTGAAAGGGTACGCATATGAAAGGGGTACGCACATCCAGTCCAGCCTTACCTGTAGTTCGTCCTTGCAGTGCCTTTCCTCTTCCAGCGACATGCGCTTTTCATGTTTCTTGTAATATTTTCGCTTGGCTGCCTGTAAGTTGAACCAGGAGTACGAGAACGATTTGACGTACGGTAGCAGCGCCTCAATGAAGGGGTGAAATTCATCCTATATTGGATACGAAAAAATTGGTGCTTAGCTATGTCTGCCGGTTCTCAGATGATGCACGCACACACACACACACAAATATTCTCAAGCAACAAGGCCCATTGCCTTTCGGTTGTTTGAGTAGTTTACTAGGAGCGCAATCAATAGTAACATTTATGGCGGTAATTTTCCCGATGGTTCGTTCACATTTGTCGGGGCCGACAACGCTAACCAATCATTGAGAAAAGTACCTGATAAAGAGGGGTACACTTAAAATGAGTGGATATTAATTTAGATACAACATGAACAACAAACACTAGTTTTCATCAAGCATTCACAAAAAAGAAAAGAACAAATGGTACAATTAGATGAAGTCAAGTGTTTTGATGCAAATCAATCAACTCTTGGTAGTATCTGGCATACGTAAAGCTTAAGAAATACAACAATCGGATTACTTATAGTACCTAAACACTCACTAGTATGTGTAAAATTGGGCACGGCCTTTTAATTTCTTTGGTCCGATTTCTAATCTTCTAGATTAGTGTTGGGGTTGTTCATGAGTGAGTGAACAAAATTTGAGTTGTTTACTAAACTAAACAAGTGAACATGTTCTTTTTTAATTGGTTATTTTTGATTCCGCGAGTCTTATTCAGTCAATCTTGCTGAAACAGTTGTTCAGTCGGTCTTGCTCTGTGAGATCTTTTGTGGGCTGTTGAGCGATATTTTCAGCCTCTTTTGCTCAGCCAGCTGTTCAGTCTCTCTTGCTCTGTGAGTAGAAGCATCTGCGGCCACATAGGGTATATATATATATATATATATTATTGATCAGCATGACAAGCTGAGTTGATATAGCCATGTCCGTCTGTTCGTTTGTCTGTCTGTCCGTCCGTCTGTCCGTTTGTATCTTCCTCTCCTTCGTCAGTTTTAAAGATATCTTAAACAAACTTTACACAAATTCTTTGGGAACAAATACGCTCCACATTTGTTGAAACCGGCTGGATCGGATGAGAATAGCACCATAGCTGCCATATGAACGATCGGTCGAAAAAGTAGTTCTAGTAAGAAAAACTCTTATGATTTCAATGGTAGCGTTTAAGTTTTCCAGTTATGAATCTTATCTGATTCAACTCAATTTCGGCGAGTTCGATCCATATCGGATGAGTATATGGTCTACCTGCCCTATAACACACTGGCCAGCCCTATGGTCAAAGAAGTGGCGTTATCTATTGCTCAGTTTGGGAAATCACACGGCTAGTTGAAAGCGAAAATTAAATTGTTTAATAAAAAATTATTTAAATCCTGCTACTGCAGATACAGAGTATATTACAGTCGGGCTTGACCGACTTGTATTACTTGTTTTTTAATCAGAATGTCTTTGATCAGAAAGCACAGCGTTATTTGGAACCATTTACCGAAAACGAAAATAAAAAACCCGATTTGTAAGTATTGCAGCGTTACTTTAAGTTTCAACTCATAAAGCAGTCTTAGCAGTCACCTCAAAAGCAAGCACCCGGCTGCATCAACAAGAACTCTGCTCCTGAGGAAAATGTCGAGCAAGTCGGACTTACAAAACAACAAAGGATTACAAGCTTTGTGTTTAAGCCAGTACCTGCATGTAGGAGCCAGAAAATTCACCGTCAATTGGCTAGAAAGATCGCTAAAGGTCACCATGCCTTGAGGATAGTGGACGAGACTGATTTTAGGAAGCTTATAGAAGATGTTTCCCAATGCCTAGGATGTATGTTAAAACAAGAGAATAAGTCGGTCAAGCCCGACTATAACATACTCTGTACCCGGTGTCGAAGCTGATGCAGCGCTGCCGCTGTGCTCATCTCTAAGTTTCTCTGTCTCGCTCTCTCTATCTCTCTTTGATGAATGCAATGCGGTGTTGGTTGCGGGTGCGGGGGGTGAGGGGGGCTTTTTATACTCTGAACCGAAGGTACATAGAGTATATTAAGTTTGTGCAAAAGTATGTAACATGGAGAAGGAATCATATCCGACCCTATAAAGTATATATATTCTTGATCAGCATAAACAGCCGAGTCGATATAGCCATGTCCGTCCGAAGAAAACCAGATAACGATTATCAAAATCTATGAACAAACACAGGAGCTGTGAGCAATTTAGTGCAAAAAATGTGGTATTTTCGTGATTATTCAAAAATAAATTTCCGTTTGCTTCGACTTTTGTTCGGTTCTTGATCACAATTTTTGTTCTGGCTTTTCGCTAACTTCATAAAGTGACCAAAAGACGAAGAATAGTACTAGTTTATTTTTTGTGAACACACAAATTACTCAAATTTGAATGTTATTTCCTCTACTCAATTTGATCCATATACGGTACGTGTTACACGATTTTCCTCACCAATACCTTATTGTTTTCGTAAAAGTGCGATTCTTAAGTAGAAAAAATAAAATTTTTTTTTTTTTTAATTTTTTATATTTTTTCTAGGCGTTTAAAATTTATATGTAATGTAATCTAATCAAATTAGTGCTGTCCATTATTTGACTGTGTAGATTTCATAACAATTTAATATAGTTATTTGCTGCTCTGGTGGGTTCTCGAATATTTCAAAAATATCTATATCGATATTTTTGGCGATATTGAAAAAGTATCATTTCGATAAAAATATTTTAGTGTGAAAAACATCGATATGATCGATATTTTCGATATTTTTCAATAAAAGCCCGGATCTTAACAATAAACGGGTCTATTGAGGTAATTGAGGCGTCATTTGACGCGTAGTAAGAACTACAATCTGACTGCGTAAAAAATATAGATTTAATGTATATTTTTTAAATTAACAAAAGATATTTAATTAGTGAGTTTTAGCTGGCTCTAGGTCCGAAAAAGTTGTGTTTGTTCACAACTGAAAACAACTTATGCATTATTGTACACCAAAAATGAGCTGGTTGCCTATACCGTATATACCTATACCTATACCGTATAGGTAACCAGCTCATTTTTGGTGTACAATAATGCATTAGTTGTTTTCAGTTGTGAACAAACACAACTTTTTCGGACCTACAGGGCTGTGATAGATCGGAGAGAAATTTCTGGTAAGATGTAAAGGAATAGCAAGATTTATTTGGCTTAACGGAGCAGGAGAGTCAATATCACCTGATAAGAGTTTATAAATGAAAGCACACAATGGCACATTAAAACAATTCTATGCTAGCAAGGTGGCAGATTATTGGTGGGATCCCAGTTGAAGCCACAGAGGGTGAACATTAAGACTATTATTCAGGCATATCTTTCCTGTGGCAGCTACGATATATAGTTGTCCGATTTTAATCAAAATTTATGAAATTATAAAAAAGCACATAAAATTAATAAATTCGAAGATTGATGAAGTTTACATTGATAACAAAAAAGTTTTTCCTAATAAAACTAATTTTTCGAACGACCGCAAAGGCAGCTGTGGTTTTTGCGTATATACAAATCGACCAAATCCGGTAAGAGCGCTGTACCCCGAAGCAAGGTCGAAAATCGGTCAAGCTTGACTTTAAGATATCTGTCAAAGTTTTTGAAAAACTGATTTCTTTTAAGTGTGAAGTGGTGGGTGGGTCTCTCGAACCGGACCATGGAACTGAACTTCTAAATGTACCAAAACTCGAACCGGATCTCTTCTTCTTGGTACTAGGTTCGATTAAGAAAATTTAGATCAATTTAATTCGCTGTGCTGAAATTCTTCGAAAATAGAGGTAAATATGTTTCCATGAATTTCTTGCGATGAACCAAGGCTCGAATCAAAACCTTAGGTTCGATAAAATAAGCAACCGGTTCTCGACAGATTCAAACGCCCGGACTGGACTTCTGCAGAGTCCTTTCTTAATAAACGACTGTCGTTCATTTTATCGTCCCAAACTTGGTGGATCGATAAATAATGCTGGTTACAAATGTACATACAAAAGTGTATGCCTAGAAGGTCCGAAGGAGCCTGCTTTACTATGATCCAATTCAAAATTCACATGCTTTAAACGCTACTTCTGGAAAACAGTTTGGTTCAACGAGTTGGATAGCCCCCATACATTTTAAATAGGATATTGAACTATTTTTACATCGTTCTGGCGGTGTAGAGTTTTTCTAACTATCTCTTAAAAAACAGAAAGCCGTTGATTACGTCCATCTATTACCCATTGTTGTGGTTGAACTTCATGAACAATTGAACCGAACCACTCTTATTTCCCTAAGAGTTTGCATCCCTGCTATTATCTACCTTAGTTCACCGTCCTCAAGACCGGGCACGGAAGGAACCAGAATCCATAAAGGGAGCGAGCCCATTCCTCACTTTAGGAGGATTACAGCCTTAACTTAAACAGGTGTGCCCAAGCTATCAGGGGTACGCTGAATGCACTTTGCTTTTGTGCATACGCCTACAGCGCCAGTAATATTTAAGACAGATTTTGTTGTTGTCTGATTAAAAATGGACTTGGAAAAAATGATTTCTTTGAATGCATTGTTGATGAAACTGCGTCCCTGTACTAGAACTAGTCAATCTTCTGTAATTGTAGTAAAGTATTTTGACTATGTTCCGAGGCAGATGATTTGGGTACTTATTGCTATTAAGAAGGCGCGATACAAAATGTCGATTCCTAAGTTAATTTTTTGAATCCTTACCTAGCTTACATTGTTTGCTCGTACACACATATTACATACATACAAATTTCTAAGAATCAGAGTGTAGGTGAAACGGAACGGAACGGATAAGGAATAGCCAACAACAAGATGCAATTGATGTGTGTGAGGAAGTTTTGTATAAAAATAATGGTAGTACATACATACATACAGATAGTTAACACAGAGACATCAAGAATAAAATTGGGAAAACCAAGTATTATTGTTAAGATTTTAATTACATTTAAATTATGTGTAATTTATGATGTTTCCTAAGCATCCAGAGCAATTTTCATACCTAACAATGGAATTAGTTGGAAGTTGGATTAGATTAGTAAGGCGACACATTCCCTAATTTCCGCATCTTGTCTGCCTGATCCCCAAAAACACTATTTAAACTTGTGGTGGAATCGATTCCTTACCTGTCCCGTCGATGATGTTTGCAAGTAAGAAGATACGTCCGTCTCGATCATACAGCTTCTTAAAGTATCTGGTATGAACATACCTTAAGCAGTCTTTTGAGTTTGAATCATTGAATTGTTGTTTATGTTATTGTTTGGGCTCCATGGACCAGTACCTGCAAGAGAAGTGATCGAGATGTAGAGAGTGAACTGCTAGTGCCCTTATTTATATGTTGCCCTTTCGCGCCTGCCTCTAATCTATCCGACCAGGCTTAGTTGCGGTTTGTTCCATCCAGCTCCTAGCTAGAGCCGTGCAGTTGCGTTGCAAGCATTACACAATTCTATTCACATCCCCGCAGGTAGAGTACATTACACAATCCCAATGCGGATACGGCTGCAGCGGCCGACGTGTTCATTTAATAAGGGTAATGTACATTTGCCATCGCATATGTGTCTACACCGTATGCACTAGGACCAGAGGATATAAATATGTATTTATAAATGCAAATACATATATACAGAATGCACATACATATCCGCGAAGCTCACACACACACACAACCGAATGGTGACAGAGTAGGTGCGTTGTGCAAAGCGAGTACCTTTAGACTAAATTTAAAATTGGCAACTCACTACCACGTCTATGTCTGCCTTCTGGCCAGTTCGGCTCTCACCAACTAACCA
The DNA here is from genome assembly GCA_018904235.1 of Lordiphosa stackelbergi. Lineage (NCBI taxonomy): Eukaryota > Metazoa > Arthropoda > Insecta > Diptera > Drosophilidae > Lordiphosa > Lordiphosa stackelbergi. The sequence continues at coordinate 38,200 of JAEIFU010000031.1, forward strand.
ACAGACGCACAGAAGCCGAAGCTATTTGCTTAGAAAGCCAAACGAAACCGTTCTAAAAATGGATTCTCCCACTATACGGAGCAGAGTCAGCAGGCGCCCGGAGAGAACGAGAGCCACAAATGTGCCACTCATTGAAATTCCTAGTGCGCATGTGGCAAACAGCTAGCCATAGTTAAAGAAAGAATTGCTTTTGGAATTAAACCAATGGCCCGACATAAAACTGAGTTTCGTACCTGAAAGCTTTTGGCCAATCCTGTATTCTTATTGTGGCATCCCTAAATAATTCACAGAGCTTTACAGTTGCATACATCAAATGCTCTTCGTGTTTGAAGTCTAACGGCCGCTCCGCGTTTGGAACGACGAATCGAATCGAACTAAACTTTGACATAGGCAACTTTCGATAACGTTGGTTCCGATACCGATTTCTGTGGGTAGATTTAACCGATAATGTGGGTTGGAAATGCGCCAACCCACAAAGTTGGTAAAATTAACCAAATTGTAGAGTAACTTTCACGTAAACCTTTACGTAAGAGGAACTATTGCTATGGTAAATCTAACCGAAAATCTCGTTTAAAAATGCGCCAACCGACATAAATAAGTAATATTTACCGATGTTTACAGTAAGTACTTTCTTACTGAGTTCACAGTAATTTTGCCATACAATTGGTAATTTGACAGCTGTTACACAACTGTACAACACAGTAGGGTGGGATACTGCTTTAGCTGTCACAAGTTGGCAATCTACTTGAGCGCTACAGAGCAGAAGAGGCATCCCCACTACTCCGCCACCCACCAAATTTGGTTCTGAAACAATTATTGGAATTATACAAATATTTATTAAACTTGAAAAACTTTTACTTACTCTGGGGGGACTCGAACTCGGGGCCATTGGTCTCAACACGATTGGAAGCACGTCTTTACCAGTTACGCTACGCGCCCGTTGAAAGCAACGCCCCTAACATATTACTTGTATTAAATCTGCCTAAACATATGCACCAAAAATTTCTTGAATATCGCATAAATGAGTCCACCAGTAATTCTCAAGTTCTAATTCGGTTAAAGTGCTCTATAAAAGACCAACTGAAATTTGCTTAGTCAACAATTTCCGCGGTTAGATTTGCCGTCGGAACAGTTAATCGGTGCATCAAACACAATTAAAAAAGTTATACTATATGTGCGGTTAGAATAACTTGTGGGTACAGTTAATTGCTGCAAAAGCAAAGTATGAGATGAAAAAATCACGTCAGAGTTACTAATTCTATGGTAAAGTTACAGTAGTAGCAGTAACTTATTAAAACAAAGAAAAATTTTACAAAATATTTGTAGTTAATTTTACTAGGAGTACAGTTCTTCAATGCAACAACAAAACTCGTGCTAAAATAAATACGTAAAGCTTACAAATTTCTTCAGTAGATTTTACTGTTAGCACAGTTACAAAACAACAACAAAACCACATGCATAAAAAATTTGGAAAAAAGTTACTGTCAGCGTAGTTAATTTTACCCACCAGATTTTTTTGTGTGCATACACGTCAAACCTCTATCTCTTACCATCTCTGAGATCTGTTTGTTCATACGGACGTACAGACGTACAGACGGACAGACGGACGGACAGACGGACATGGCTATATCGACTCGGCTGTTGATGCTGATCAAGAATATATATAGTTTATAGGGTCGGAAATGATTCCTTCTCCCTGTTACATACTTTTGAACAAACTTAATATACTCTATGTACCTTCGGTACAGAGTATAACAAGTGAGAAAGTCGGTCAAGCCCGACTATATTTATACTCTGTACCTAGAGTAGGAGATAAATGCAGAGCTGCTGCTACGCTCATCTCAAAGTTTCTCTCTCCCCCTCTCTCTCTCTCTCTCTCTCTCGCTAAGATTTTGCACTGGTTGTGAGTGGGCGGGAGGGGGTGGCGGGGGGTAATTCACTTATTTGATTATAACTTGAGAACCGCTCATCCGATCTTTATCATTTCTTTGGTAAATAGATACTTATTACTAATGACTCACTATCTCTAGAAGGTACGAATCATCTATCTACAAAACTCGGCTGTTGATGCTGATCAAGAATATATATACTTTATGGGGTCGGAAATGATTCCTTCTTCCTATTAGATGCTTTTGCACAAACTTAATATATTCTGTGTACCTTTGGTACAGTGTATAATAAAAATGAATACCAAATATGAGGACGTTACCATTAAAAACAAAGGCAAAATAAAAGTCTCCCGCTTGAAAAATACGTCATATCTCCCACAGTTTTGTGGATAGTACCTTCAAGAGATAGTTAGTCATTAGTAATATGTATCTATTTGCCGAAGAAATTATAAAGATCGGATGAGCGGTTCTCAAGTTATGATCAAATAACTAAATTACCACCCGCCACCCCCTCCCACCCTCTCACAACCAACGCACAATCTTTGAGAGAGAGAGAGAAAGAGAGAGAGAGAGAAGGAGAGAGAGAGACAGAGAGAGGGAGAGAAAGAGAAACTAAGAGATGAGCGCAGCAGCAGCTCTGCATTTAGCTCCTACTCTAGGTACAGAGTATAAATATAGTCGGGCTTGATCGACTTTCTCACTTGTTATTAAATGCTTTTACACAATTCTACAAAGATTGATTTAAATCGGATAGTCATAGCATATAGCTGCCATATGAACGATCGGTCGAAAAACAAGTGCTGGTGAGAAAAGCATTTTTGTTTTAAACAGTAGCATGATTAAACTTGCCAGTTAGGAATATTATCTGCTTCAGCACAATTTTGTCGAGTTTAATGAAAATCGGAGGAGTATATATTGTATAGCTTCCATATAACATAGGCATAACAATCTTAAATTATAGCTCAAAACGTTTACACGAAAATCTATTCAAAATTCGGAAAAGTTTCACTACAAGGGTTTATTTACTTTGAAAACTTTTCGCTATTTTTGTAGTTTCAGTGGGACCCATTTTAGGGGCCAGTCTAATGCATATTGCAGGCACCCATACCACTAGCGCGAGTACACACACACACAGCAGACAAAAGTCGAAGCAGCTTTCGTTGGCAGAGTTTGTAACGCTCGAGTGAGCGATGCGAAAGTGAAGTTCAATTTAGTTTCTTTTAATATTCGCGACGCGCAAGCGCAACATTGAAACGGAAAAAATTAAAACAAAATCGATTTTGATAAGCTAATTAAAAATCATTATCAACCATTTTCAAATCCTTCTCGCTGGACGGACCTTCATACCTATATTGTAAAAGTATTTACTTTTGATCAAACTAACTAAACGAATTTCCGGTTTGGACCAACACAAAGTGAAAGTGACCATTTCATAAGAGTGAGTTGGGAGTTGAGTACAGGAAGAAAACTGGAGTCCAACCGTGGACATATTCAGCAAACTGTTTTAAACCCACAGCTAAAATGCCAGTGGGTCAACAAACAGACAACCTAAGAGTTACCCCTTGGTACTAACTTATAGCAAGGAACATCAACACCTAAAGGGAATAATCTCATACAAACAATTTTGTATGGCGGGTCCTGCTGGTGAGACCCGCAAAAACCGACACGAAACGATCCACATTCTCAACAAAGAGGCAGCGAGTTAACCCACTTCGTAGCTTCCCAGCCCTCTAAGCAAAAGCAAACAATCAGCGAGTTAACCCACTACACACAAAGAAATCTGTGGGTAGATTTAACCGATATTGTGGGTTGGAAATGCGCCAACCTACAAAGTTGGTAAAATTAACCAAATTGTAGAGTAACTTTCACGTAAACCTTTACGTAAATCTCGTTTAAAAATGCGCCAACCAACATAAATACATAAGTAATATTTACCGATGTTTACAGTAAGTACTTTTCTTACTGAGTTCAGAGTAATTTTACCATTTACCATTTGATAATTTGACAGCTGTTACACAACTGTACAACAATAGGGTGGGATACTATTTTAGCTGTCACAAGTTGGCAATCTACTTGAGTTCATCCCAGAGCAGAAGAGGCAACCCCACTTCTCCCCCTCCCGGCAAATTTGGTTCTGAAACAATTGTTCGAATTAAACAAATACATATTTATTAAATTTGAAAAAATTTTACTTACTCTGGGGGGATTCGAACTCGGGTCCATTGGTCTCACCACGATTGGAAGCACGTCTTTACCAGTTACGCTACGCGCGCGTTAAAAGCAACGCCTCTAACATATTACTTGTATTAAATCTGCCTAAACACAAGCACGAAAAATTTCTTGAATATGGCATACGTGAGACAACAAGGAATCCTCAAGTTCAAATTCCGTTGAAGTGCTCTACAAAAGACCAACTTAAATTTGCTAAGTCAACAATTTTCGCGCGGAACAGTTAATCGGTGCATTAAACACATTCAAAAATTTATACTATATGTGCGGTTAGATTAACTTGTGGGGACAGTTAATTGCTGCAAAAGCAAAGTATGAGATGAAAAAATCACGTCCGAGTTACTAATTCTATGGTAAAGTTACTGTAGAAGCAGTAACTTATTAAAACAAAGAAAAATTTGGCAAAATATTTGTAGTTAATTTTACTAGGAGTACAGTTGTTAAATGCAACAACAAAACTCGTGCTAAAATAAATACGCAAAGCTTTCAAATTTCTTCAGTAGATTTTACTGTTAGCACAGTTACAAAACAACACCAAAACCACATGCATAAAAAATGTGTAAAAAAAGTTACTATCAGCGTAGTCACTTTTACCCACCAGATTTTTTGGTGTATACATTGCTATTTTAGTCATTTGCTTTTAATAAGCGCGATTCAGTGCGTATTTGTTGTAATATCTATAGCGTCGTGGGTTTTGGTACATGACGGGAAGGGTTGTGAGAGTAAGAAGGGCTAAGAGGCTGCCCAGCGCTGTTCTAGATATCTGCTGTGTATGTGTCAGATCAACTTAGAATTTACATTATTATACACTTTTTTCGTAGAGTAAAAAACGTATACTAATGTCATGCAAAGGACATACAACAGGCAAAAGGAATCATTTCCGGCCTGCTGATCAGCGTCAAAAGCCGAGTCGATATAGCCCTGTCCGTCTGTATAAGCACCTAGATCTCAGAAACTCGAAGAGCTAGAGCAAACAAATTTGACTTGTAGACTCCTTGGCCATTATAAATATAATCAGGTCTGTTGCTGATTGCTGTTCTGAAGAGACAAAGGACTACCAACTATTTTTTTTTAGATTTTTAATATTACCTGAAATTTTTGCAGAACTTCAGAAAAAATCGGATTTATAAAAAATAACCACATTTTCTATGGCCGTCTGTGGCCCAGTGGTTAGTGTGCTGGACTGCTGGGCGGGAGGTCGTGGGTTCGATCCCGCCTCTGAACACTAATAATAAAAGTTTTTTCTTTCTTTAGAAACTAGCTTTTACACATACGGTCACCTTCACCAGCTTAGTGGCGCCAGCTGTGAGTAACTAGCCATGAAAAAGCAATTTCTCAAACTTTGCCGTTCGGATCCGGCGTTAAACTGTAGGTCCCTTTCTCTTGTGCGAAAATTTAAACACACCCCAAGAGATTGAGAGAAGCTTGGCGGCCCCGTTGGGAGCGTATAGCCGTTTTACCTTTTACCACATTTTCTATATCAAATATAATCTAAAACTTTGTGCCTTATCATCTGTCTTATATCTGTTTGGTTTTTCTGTATCATTATTCAATGCAGCTCATTTTAAAACAAATTTGGTTGGAATAGGTCACTTAATGTGCCACAGGACCAACAAATGTAAAGAAACCTCGCTAAACGCGTGTTGTTCGTAAGCCTGGCGTGCTGAGTTCAGCGGCCAAAAACACATAAAAAACGATTGATAACTTCTCTGTTGCAAACGTTTTTTGAAATCTTGTGTTATTATAATAAGGCTCATCATTCATTTGGTTCGTATTGAAATATATTTTTAAAGATTTTTTTAACATCTATATAATATAGCATGTAAACCAAAACCCTGCTGTTCTGAATTTCACTTTATTATAGTCGATTTCAAACCTTAAATCGACAGCTGTTAGGGTTGCTCCATATAATTTAAAGTTTTCGGGCAACACTGTTTCTGTTTTATTTAGCGATAATCAACCATATTTCAAAAGTTATCTTAAAATACTTTTTTTAAATGAAATTAATTGGATAAGAGCTTTGGAAATTCGAAATATAGAATTGGTTACAACTCTGGTTGCTGTCGATATAATTGTGTATTCACGTGGGCAGGCCATCCAGCCAGCTGTTGACTAAACGTTCGTTTTTATTACCTTTTGAAAACGTTTGGAATTCGGAACAGGCCTGAATATGTTTTCAAACAGAACTGCAAAATTTGTTTGAAATCGGATGACTATATATCAGCTATGGGACGGCTCAGTCATATAAATGGTTCTTAGTGAAAAAAGTTAGAAAGTCGGTTATGACCGACTATCTATACCAACGATCTATAGGGTCGGAAATGCTTCTTCTGGCTGTTACATACATTTGCTTAAACTTAATACCCATGGTACAGATTATAAAAAGTACTTCTGACGTTAAACTATAGTTTGACAGTTACGAATTTGATCAAAAAATAAATTATTTCACGCGAAGCAGGATAAGAATCATTTAAGTCTATGAATAATGTTGGGAAAATGTGTTCTAGGGAAATGATAAAAACTCAGCCAAACCTCGAAGACGATGTCTCACGGGTGCAACAGTTTTTCCATGGAACAAATATTCTTATCACTGGAGCGACCGGATTTCTGGGGAAGAGTAAGTACCGAGTTAAGCTTTAGTTATATACATATATTATGTATACATATATCCATGCTTTACCACAGTACTGCTCAACAAACTGCTGACCTCGTGTCCGGGCATAAATTGCATATATCTTCTTGTGAGAAACAAAAAGAACAAAACCTTGCACACCCGATTGGAAGAAATATTTAATGATGCGGTAATTATGGGGAAAAATTTGACACTCTGTGTGCGCAAAGCACTCTTTTCACTGGATCTTCACATTTTCGGGTATTTATTGCAGATATTTAACAACCTGAGGAAGACTACTCCAGAATTTCGAAGCCTCTTGAAAGGGGTGAACGGGGACTGGTACGTTAGGGTTGATTTATACGAGCATTCTCCATCTCTCTTCAATATTATTTCGACAGTCTCCAGCCTGGATTGGGGTTAAGCTTAAGCGACCGCCGGATATTAACGGATTGTGTCAACGTTGTCTTTCACATGGCAGCGACCGTTCGATTTGATGAGAAACTCAAGACGGCTCTGAAGATAAATGTGAGCGCCGCATACGAAATTATGGGCATGTGCAAGGAAATGAAGAGCCTAAAGAGCGCGATTCACGTGTCGACGGCCTACACACATTGTCCGCGGAAAGCTATCGACGAAAAGTTCTATGCCACGCCCACTGATACTGATGTAAAGAGCCTGATGCTCATGACAGACTGCATTCCAGATGGGTTATTTGACAACATAACGCCCAGGTGAGACGATTGCGCCTACTGCAAAACAAGCACTGTTAAGTGATCATTTCTTTTAGATTGCTGGGAAAGTGGCCGAATACGTACACCTTTACAAAGGCCGTGGCCGAGGACGTGGTGCGTACTTCTGGCGCAAATCTGCCGGTGGGAGTTTTTCGCCCAGGCATAGGTGGGTCGTTCACATTTGCAGTAGAGTTGTGTAGTTCAGCTCTGAACTAAATCGATTCGGGTCATTGTTTTTATACCCTTGCAAAGGGTATTATAATTTTGCCCAGAAGTTTGCAACGCATAGAAATATTCATTTCCGACCCTATAAACTATATATATTCTTGATCAGGGTGACGAGCTGAGTCGATTGAGCTTTGTCCGTCCGTCTGTCCGTCTGTCTGTTCGTCTGACTGTCTATCGAGCTGAAACTTTGCACAGAGTCTTCTTTTTACTGCACACTGCTAATATGTCGGAACCGACCGGATCGGATGACTATATCTTATAGCTGCCATAGGAACTATCGGTTGAAAAGTGGGTCTTTGTGAGAAAAACTTTTTTGTTTTTACTATTAACGTGTCTCACTTCAGCGATTATTAATATTATACGCTTTCACATAGATTTGGAAGTTTTTGTCAAAATCGGATGACTATATCTTATAGCTGCCATTGGAACTATCAGTCGAAAAATGGGTTTTAATGAGAAAATTTTTTTGTTTTTATACACTTGAAAAGTGTATTATAATTTTGCCCAGAAGTTTGCAACGCATAGAAGGAATCATCTCCGACCACATAAAGTATATATATTCTTGATCAGCATGACGAGCTGAGTCGATTAAGCTTTGTCCGTCCGTCTGTCCGTCTGTCCGTCCGTCCGTCTGTCCGTCTGTCTGTTTCTACGCGAACTAGTCCCTCAGTTTTGAAGCTATCGAGCTGAAACTTTGCACAGAGTCTTCTTTTTACTGCACGCTGCTAATATGTCGGAACCATCCGGATCGGATGACTACTTCTTGTAGCTGCCATACAAATTTTCGCTCGGAAAATGGGTTTTAGTAAGAAAAACAGTTTTGTTCTCAATATTACTGTTCTCAAACACGGTCATGGGTAATGCAATGTTTTTAAGCTGATCTGCGAAGTTTGGTCGAAGTCGCTAACAATTGAGACAAGCTATTTCAAGTGTATCAAAACTTCGGTACAGACGGAGTTAGCTTTGCCTTTCTCGTTAATGTTAACGTGTCTCACTTCAGTGATTATTAATATTATACGCTTTTACACAGATTTGGAAGTTTTGGTTAAAATCGGATGACTATATCTTATAGCTGCCATAGAAACTATCGGTCGAAGAGTGGGTTTTAATGAGAAAAACTTTTTGTTTTTAATGTTAACGTGTCTCACATCAGTGATTATTAATATTATACGCTTTTACAAAGATTTAGAAGTTTTGGTCGAATCGGATGACTATATCTTATAGCTGTCATAGGAACTATCGGTCGAAAAGTGGGTTTTAATGAGAAAAACTTTTTTGTTTTTAATGTTGACGTGTCTCACTTCAGCAATTATTAATATTATGCGCTTTTACAAAGATTTAGAAGTTTTGGTCAAATCGGATGACTATATCTTATAGCTGTCATAGGAACTAGCAGTCGAAAAGTGGGTTTTATTTAGAAAAAATTGTTTGTTTTAATGCTGGCGTTCTTAAACTCTGATGTATTAAAACATTTGCAAGGGTATAAAAACTTCGGCAAAGACGAAGTTAGCTTGGCCTTCTCGTTCGCTTTTGCTGGTGCGGCGACTTCTGATTTTTCCAAAAGCTTAAGCAGAGAAATGAAACTTAATGCAGTTTTTTAAACACTGTAAAGTCCCCATCTCGATTTTGCAGTGATTTCCACTTATCGGGAGCCTGTGAGCGGATGGATAGACAACTTTTACGGACCAACTGGGGCAATAGCTGGAGCAGGCACAGGAGTAAATAGATTCGTACTGAAACGCACTGCAAACTCTAATTATTTGATTCCCAGCTTATTCGAACGCTACGCTGTGACCCACAAGCCGTGGCAAACATGGTTCCGGTGGACCTGTGCGTCAACAGTTTAATTGTAGCGTCCTGGGATGTGTGCGAGAGGAGAAAAGAACTGCCAGTGTGGAACATACCGGTCTATAACTTTTGCACCGCCAAGGAAAACCAGCTAACTTGGGGCGAGTTCACGTTGAAGACCACCAAATATGGTCTCATGTATCCCACCATGAAGGCCATCTGGTATCTGTGTTACTCAAACACGCCGAACCGGACGATTCATGCGCTATCGATATGGTTTCTACATTACTTGCCGGCTGTTCTATTTGACGCATTGTGTGTGTGCTTGGGATCGAAGCCGCAGTAAGTTAAGGGCAGATAAGAATCGAAATTGTGTCTAACTTAGAGGAGTTCTTAAATGACCCTTGATCTATAGCTTGTGCTCATTCATTGCAGACTTTTGGGTACCTATAAAAAGATGCACCGGTTTATGAACGTGATTGCCTACTTCTCAATGCGTGAGTGGGATTTTCAAACCGATAATGTGCAAAACCTCTGGAACTGCATGACTACACTGGACAGGGATCTTTTCTTCTTCGACATGAAGCAGTTGGACTGGGATATATTTTTGCAGCAGTACTTTCGCGGCATACGCAAATACTTATTGAACGACTCGATGGAGACCATACCAAAGGCGCTAGTCCGATGGCATCGCTTGTACTGGCTGCACCAAGCTCTGAAACTGGCGTTGTATTCCACAGTGATATATATATTGTGGATACTGTTTGACCATCTGAAATAAATTGAATTAGGTTTTAAGTTGAGCCCTCAGCAATGACTTCACAAAGCTGCGAAGTTTTCTTAATAGAATGAGTCGTAGTGATTTTAGATGATTTTTGTGTGCATAACATGAATCTGCTTTGCGAAAACGTCCATCGTGTCGGGAATTTGGGTAGTTTAAGCTTCAAGTTGGTCCACTTACATTAATTTTCGGACTTTGCTTATCTTTAAAATACATTTTTAGATAACTCGCCTATTTTTGTTTTAAGCGCAAATATTCGATTTTTAATATATAGAGTTTAATATACAGTTCAAATGACAAATTATCAAATTCATGAAGCTGCCCAAAAGTATGAGGTTTTTCATTACAATTACTTACAATCAAGTAAGAAAGGTCGGTCAAGCTCGACTGTAATGAACTCTGTTGCTGCGAAAGTGTATGCTCCAGTGGCGTAGGCAGGGGTTAACCCCCAAATATTTGGCTGCGGCGTCCTTTTTTTCAAACTTTACCTTCAAAGCAGGGATTAAAACCGATTTGAATTTCGGTTTCGGTCAAGGCATTTATATTGGCCTAACGCTTTATACCCGTTACTCGTAGAGTAAAAAGGGAATACTAAAGTCGTGCAAATGTATGTAACAAGCAGAAGGAATCATTTCCGACCATATAAAGTATGCATATTCTTGATCAGCATTAACAGCCGAGTCTATATAGCCTTGTCCGTCTGTCCGTCCGTCCGTCTGTCTGTATGAACACCTAGATCTCGGAGACTAGAAGAGCTAGAGCCTCCAAACTTGACATGAAGACTCCTATTGTCTGCACGCAGATCAAGTTTGTTTCAAATTTTTGCCACGCCCACCCCAGCGTCTACAATAAAAAATGTTGAATAACTTCCATATTTTTTAAGATATCGAGTTCAAATTTTAATCTTATATTAATATTAGCAATACCTATGATCCCTGAAATTTTCATCAAGATCGGATAATAAATAGTGGATTTAAAATGTTGCATACTTTACGGATGTTCACCCCTCAGGAACGCAGGAACGCTGTTAAACATTACTTTCCATGAGTAAAGGGTATATCGAAGTCTGTTAAAGCCGACTTTAACATACGCTCTCGTTTTAACTATAGAGGAATCGGACAAGCAACCTATGCCCGCAATCGAAATCGGCGGAGTTAGTCACCGCAACCGATTTGTTGAAAAAATAGGTTGGAAAATTGTATGCATTCAGTCTGTGTTTAGGGAACCGCATGTGAAATCTGGATTTTAATAATTATTCCAAATATTTCTCGATTTTGAGGCAATAATGTGGCAATTCGCCCTTCTCATTCCGCCAGAGCCTTTCCATGTTTTGTGTGTCGAAATGAGTTTGTGAAATAAAATCGCAGTGGACTTTTATTAATTCTTGTTCGTGATTGTTGGTCTTTCCACCTCGGTAGCACTGAAATAATTTTATGAATCATCCTTTTGTACTATCACTCAGTGTGCCTCGCGTTTTAAACACTTTTTAGACAGTAAAACGGGCTCTGTGAAATTAGACTGCGTGAATTAAGACAGCCGTGCATTTTGTATGGCGGTCTAATTTCATTTAGCAAAATGAATTTAGACCGCCATCACAAAATGAAATTAGACCGCTCGGCCTTATTTCATTTATCAAAATGAATTTAGGCCGCGATCACAAAATGAAATTAGACCGCGCGGTCTTGCTCTTGCAATAAATATTTGATGAGTGGAATTTTTGTACAGATGTGTAAAAGTACCGTTTTAAATTAGTTAAGTGATAAGCTTTTGAGTATGATTGATCAGTTTAGCAATTTGCATTGTGCATTATTTAATTTAAAAAATTGAGCCCATTTCAGCGCCACAGGCGAAAATTTGAACCAAAAAATTCGCGCGATTTTTTTGTATCAAATTTTCATTATTTTTATACCCGTTACTCGTAGAGTAAAAAGGGTATACTAAACAAGGCTGCGGACCGGTTCTCGGAACCCCTGAACCCAAGGTTTTGGTTCGAACCTCGGTTCGCTTGAACGTAGAAGAATAATTTCGATTTATCAACACTTATTATACACTTGAAAAGTGTTTTATAATTTTGCCCAGAAGTTTGCAACGCATAGAAGGAATCATCTCCGACCACATAAAGTATATATATTCTTGATCAGCATGACGAGCTGAGTCGATTAAGCTTTGTCCGTCCGCCTGTCCGTCTGTCTGTTTCTACGCGAACTAGTCCCTCAGTTTTGGAGCTATCGAGCTGAAACTTTGCACAGAGTCTTCTTTTTACTGCACGCTGCTAATAGGTCGGAACCGACCGGATCGGATAACTACTTCTTGTAGCTGCCATACAAATGTTCGGTCGGAAAATGGATTTTAGTGAGAAAAACTGTTTTGCTCTCAATATAACTGCTCTCAAACACGGTCATGGGTAATATGTAATGTTTTTAAGCTGATCTGCAAAGTTTGGTCGAAGTCGCTAACCGTTGAGTCAAGCTATTTCAAGTGTATCAAAACTTCGGTACAGACGAAGTTAGCTTTGCCTTTCTCGTTTTTTAAAATAATATTCTTCATGTCAATAATGCAATTTTTTATTATCAAATTCATTATCTGATACTTACAACTTTTGAGAACCGCTGAGTTTAATTAAATAAGCATTCTTCTTAGATTGTAAAGTGTTGAAAAGGCCTGTTAAACTGATTCCTGAGTTAACGCAATATCTTTTAAGTCGTCTTTTTTTCACCTTTTCAAAATTTTAAAACATATGTCGATGTATTGGACAATAGTCGAAGGAATCTATAACATCATTTACAGATTTGATATTAAGAAGTTGATTCATTTAAAACTCTAATCAAGAATTTCTTTTTGGAGCTTCAGCATGTCTGTAATGTGTAATGTGAAGTTAACAAAGTGTAAAATCTCGGGTCTTAGAGCACTGCAGCCGATGTTGGTACTTAGCTCATAATAGAAAAACGTTTATCGAACGAGTATAGTAATAAACAAAAGATTTCAGAACAGTTGCTCGAGATGAAATGCAAGCGGAATACAAATCACTTGCTAGTAATTGTGAATCCTGTAGCTTTAAATAAGTCTTTTGGCTGCAGAGTTAAAAAGACATTTTGAACTATCAAATGTTTTTAGGTGGAGCTCTTTTAAAGAACTTTGAATAAAAAAATCTTTAATAGTTAGAAAACGTTTGCAAATTTTGTTAAACTAACTCAACCGAGTTCAATTTCAATTCAATTTTTTTTATTTTATAAGGAAAGATTTCATATAACGTGAGTACGAAGAAGTGTGCGAACTCTACTAATGTTAAACTAAACTGCTTTATAAAATCGCTATCTACTAAATTTTGAGCGTGTGCTGCACAACAAACTGTAATTATGTAGTCCTCCAGGGAATTTATTGAGTTAACTTGGTCATCGTCCAATTCAAGAAATGCTTTTGAAGCACATGAGCTACCTTCACCAACATTATATTCTTCATTGTTTCATTCCTTTATGCTCTGCAGTTGTCATTTAAAAGTTCTAATGCTCAATCCATATTTGTTTCTTGACTTCTCTTCTAGAACTTCTTGAATGATAGTCAGATTACAAGGAATTTCTATATGTATGTGTCGTTGAAAAAACTACTAAATTTGTTGAACCGAACCGAATTTTTCTAAAAAGTGGTCCGGTTTGGGTTCAGGTTCAAGGAGTCAAAAATATTTGAGGTTCGGTTCATGTTCTGGTTCGTCGGACCCAAAAAACCGAACCGGTTTTAAGGGGTTCGGTTCAGGACCGGTTTGCAGCCTTGATACTAAAGTCGTGCAAATGTTTGTAACAGGCAGAAGGAATCATTTCCGACCATATAAAGTATATATATTCTTGATCAGCATCAACAGCCGAGTCGATTTAGCCTTGTCCGTCTGTCCGTCCGTCTGTCTGTATGAACACCTAGATCTCACAAATGGTAAGAGATAGAGGTTTGACATGTATGGGACAAATGCTTCTTTTATCTGCACGCAGATCAAGTTTGTTTCAAATTTTGGCCACGCCCCCTCCCGCCCCCGCAATTTGGAAAAAACGTTATATCTCCTACAGTTTTAAAGATAGAGGATTCGTAGAGATAGTTAGTAATTAGCAAAATGAATCGATTTGCCGAAAGAATGATAAAGATCGGATGAACAGTTCTCAAGTTATAAGCAAACAAGAAAGAGTGTTGCGGTCGAGTGCCCTGACAGCAAAATACCCTGTTCCAAGTAATGTGGTTCCTATAGCTTTGAATTCCTATTATTTTAAAATTTATTTGAATAATTGGGGAGGCGCACATGCATATCTTCGGTGTTTTTGCTCGGATCTTGTAGTGGTATACAGAATAGAATATATATTCAATCATTAGGTCCAAACTTAAAAATTTTAGGGCTGACTGTTTTTCGCGGTTAGAAGAAGAAGAAGAAGGAATTTGCCAAATCTGAAGCAAACTTGATTTGGGTACGATATACACCTACATATATGCAACAATTTTTGGCTCTACCTCTTATAGTCTCTGAGATCAACGCGTTCAAACAGAGAGAGAGACAGTATTTCGCTGCTAAAAGATGGAGGAGGTGGAATTTTCCAAATCTGAAACCAACTTGATCTGGGTACAGTATACACCTTCAAACATGCAAAAAATTTTGGCTCTACCTCTTATAGTCTCTGAGATCCACGCGTTTATACAGAGAGAAAGACAGTTTTTCGCTGATAAAAGATGGAGGAGGAGGAATTTTTCAAATCTAAAACAAACTCGATGTGGGTACAGTATACACCTACATACATGCCAAAAATTGTGGCTCTATCTGTTACAGTCTCTGAGATCGACGCGTTCATACAGACAGACAGACGGACAGACGGACGGACGGACAGACGGACATGGCTAAATCGACTCGGCTGTTGATGCTGATCAAGAATATATATTCTTTATGGGGTCGGAGCTGCTTCCTTCTGGCTGTTACATACATTTGCACAACTTCATGATCCCCTTTTTCCCATTTTTAATGAGAACAGGGTATAAAAAGTGAACCCAGCCCTCTCCTCTACCACCCTAAAAAAATGTTGCATACTATTTGGATGGTCACACTAAGGATCGCGGGAACACTGTTAAACATGTTTTTTCATGAGTAACGGGTATATCGAAGTCGGTTAGAGCCGACTTTAACTAACGCTCTCGTTTAATGTTAGATAGTTTCTTTTATTAAACGAGAAAGGCAAGGTATTGATACACTTGAAATAGCTTGTCACAACGGTTACCGACTTTGACCAAACTTCGCAAATCAGCTTAAAAACATGACATATTACCCATGGCCGTGTTTGAGAGCGATAATATTGAGAACAAACCAGTTTTTCTCACTAAAACCCATTTTTCGAACGAACATTTGTATGGCAGCTACAAGAAGTAGTCATCCGATCCGGTCGGTTCCGACATATTAGCAGCGTGCAGTAAAAAGAAGACTCTGTGCAATCAGCTCGATAGCTCCAAAACCGAGGGACTAGTTTGCGTAGAAACAGACAGACGGACGGACAAACCTTAATCGACTCAGATCGTCATGCTGCTTTTCAAGTGTATAAAAAGGGTTTTTTAAAAATTGGATTTCTCAGGTTTGTCTACTTAAATCATAATTCAATACATTATTTAATTTTTAACTATTTAATAATATTAATAATTTTTGCTAAATATTTTATAAGATTTTATTCAGGTTGGGACAAACAACCTTGGTATAGCTTTTAAACTTCTATAATTTATTGCTCTAAACATCATTTAAATTACGGTGCTTCCAAAAAATGAATACTTTAATAGTTTAAAACCTATTAATTTATAAAGTTATAAACAAATAAAAATATGCCACTAAAGAAAATTTTCTCACGGTCAGATTTATATTGCCCAGATCGGACGTTTATATCACACAGCTGTCATATAAATTCAGAATTTGGTTGTGGTATAATTTAGTTTGCAAACTATGGTCCCGTCCCACTACACCACAACAAAATCGGGCCCATCATTTGAAAAACGAATTAAGTCCTCGCGGTCTAATTTCATTTTGTGAAGGCGGTCTAACTTCATTTTGCAGAATGAAATTAGACCGCGCGGCCTAATTTCATTTTGTGATGGCGGTCTAAATTCAGTTTGCAGAATAAAATTAGACCGAACGGCCTAATTTCATTTTAAGATGGCGGTCTAAATTCATTTTGAAAAATTAAACTAGACCGCCGACGGCGGTCTTAATTCACGCGGTCTAATTTCCATCACCCGGTAAAACGCATTTGTAATGTAAAATATAAAATTGGATATAACAGCCCCCGAAAAGGGCCAAGCCAAGCTTCTCTCAATCTCTTGGCGTGTGTGCTTTTAAATTTTTCGCACAAAAGAAAGGAACCCCTACCGAACCCGAACGGCAAAGTTTGAGGAATTTGCGTTTTCATAGCTAGTTAACTTCACAGTTAACACAGGCGCCAGTAGCTGGTAAAGGAGAAAAAGACTCTTTTTATTAGATGTTCCGAGGTGGGATCGAACCCACCTACCGCCCAGCAGTCCAGCACACTAACCGCTGCAAGTAACAGATGTTTATGCCCCATACATGTCAAACCTCTTTTGATGCTGATCAAGAATATATTTACTTTATAGAGTCGGAGATGCTTCTTTCTAGCTGTTACAAACTTTTCCAAAAACTTTATACAAATACTCTGTGTATCTTTTGACACATACATATATGGGGTCGGCATGCCCTGTCTGCTTAGCTAACTTCTGTTAATTAATGTAATTGAAGGCATTCTGTAGGCCGGCGGCGACCCATCGTACTTCAGTGTACTTAAGAACAATTGCAAGGGTATCCGAATTTCGGCAGGTAAAGCTTACCCTTTCATGTTAGATGAAAGTTCGCTATAAACTCTTATAAAGAAAATAGTATAAGTACACACATAGGTAACTATGCAAATAGCGGGGCTTGGAGGGGGACAAACTATTTACCAGAGAGCTGATATGGGGGTCAGTTGCAGTACCCACTCGCGCGCCTGCCGTAGTATTATTACGCGTATTTTCAACGCTTCGTATACCAAAGAGCTGTCCTTTCGCATCGGCGCCGCGACATGCGCACTTCGCTGCGCGGCTGAGCTTTCGACTGAAGCATGGGATATGCGATAACTCTTATAATAAAAATGTCTATTCAATGTATTTTTTTGGGCACAAGAGTAGCGCTGACTCTCCACATTTGGTTACATATTGTGTTTGGAAAAACTGAAAAAAACGCTATTTGCTGTTAATTAAAACCATGTAAAGCACAAAGCCCTCCACCTCCTCCGTCTTCTCTTAGTTGTACGAACTTTGACCAGTCCAGGTGCATTCAGTGAAAACCAAAGTCAGTCGCACTCCACTCCACAGTTATATACTTGTGTGTGATATCGCTGCTGGGCTTCTCCCATTACACGGTCTCTCTTGGACCGCCCCACATTGACTTATACACACATAAGTCAGCCAAGTGAAGTGCCTGACGAAAAACAAAAACGACGACGCACAAAACGATGGAATAAAATAGAATCGAAATTAGAAAACTACTAGGAAATATGAGATTACTAAGTGACATTTCAACCGAAGTTTGAGTAACTCAAGGGTGCACTTCCGAGACTAGTGCCGTGATTTGCACGCATATGCCTGCGTAAATGCCAACAGTCCATCGATAGGACTCGGACCGAAATAGCCACATATGGTATATACAGCTTGTGTGCCCAAGTATGCGCTTGCATAATCGAGTGGGCATAAAAGATTTATGTGACTACCTAGAGGGGGATATTTGTGCCTGCTCTCTCGCTACAGCCCCCTTCTATACATCCTTGTGTACTTGCAGATATGGCGAGCATAATATTGATAGCTTGCCTTGCTATATTGGGTCTAATCATTGCCATAGCACTGTTCTTAGCTGGCGGCTACTTGTGGTGGCGACACAAACGCTCACAGCTGCAGTTCATTGAACCAAACGAGGACGAGGAATCCAGCAGCTATAGCTTAAGGTAGGTGCGTCCCTTCCATACTGAAGTGCATACATGCGAGCAGGTGAATCTGTCTTGCAGGGCTGCGCAGGACATTGCTGACTCAGGGAATCCGCCTAGTAAGCCACAAGTGCCGGTGGCGCAGGCTATCACCACCCCGCTGCAGAATAATATTAATCGGAAACTGAATGGGTTCTTGAACCTAAGAACTCCGCTTATCGGGTATGTACCAGCTAGCTGACGCTACGCCTCGTCATTCTATCCATTCTGTCCCCAGCAGTGGCCCCGCGGCACAGGCAAAATCACCAAATACTTCCGCCAGTGGCCATACCAGTGATGGTGGTCCCAAAGATGCTGGGGTAAGTGTTTAAGAAAGTTCGAGTTCACCACTCTTTACCCACTCGCCCACACGCGTTTTTAGAACAAAAGCATCTCGATGACAGATATGTACCTGGATACCGATTCCAGCGAGAATGTGGGGCAAATACATTTCTCCCTGGAGTATGATTTTCAAAATACGACCTTAATATTGAAAGTGCTGCAGGGCAAGGAGTTGCCCGCAAAAGATTTAAGTGGTACTTCAGACCCGTATGTTCGTGTAACACTATTGCCGGACAAGAAGCATCGCTTGGAAACAAAGATCAAGCGACGGACTCTGAATCCACGATGGAACGAAACGTTCTATTTTGAAGGGTTTCCCATACAGAAACTGCAGTCGCGTGTAAGTAATAGACAAAAATGCACACTTATCAGCCGTTTAAGGCGTTAACTCCCATTCCTTGGTTTGAACAAGCCAGGTTCTTCACTTGCACGTTTTTGATTATGACCGTTTTTCCCGAGATGATTCCATAGGCGAGGTATTCCTGCCGCTATGCCAGGTGAGTGATAAATTGAATGGAGAAGTGCCAAGATCCCCAGGACGTTGCACTTGTTTTTATTAGGTGGATTTCGCCGGGAAGCAGTCGTTTTGGAAGGCACTGAAGCCACCGGCAAAGGACAAATGCGGCGAGCTGCTCTCCTCGCTATGTTATCATCCCTCGAACTCTGTGCTGACATTGACCCTGATCAAGGCGAGGAACCTGAAGGCCAAGGATATCAACGGCAAGTCAGGTAAGTTCGCCGTTCAATACATATGTAAATGTGGATATAAATACGATACACTCGTAATTTAGACCCCTATGTAAAGGTCTGGCTGCAGTTTGGAGACAAGCGTGTGGAAAAGAGAAAAACCCCTATATTTACATGTACGCTGAATCCCGTATTTAACGAATCATTTAGTTTCAACGTACCTTGGGAGAAGATTCGCGAGTGCTCCTTGGACGTCATGGTCATGGATTTCGACAACATTGGACGAAACGAGCTAATCGGAAGAATACTATTGGCCGGTAAGGCACAATCATGCAAGTAATATACATGTGTACATGTGCGTTTAGCAGGGCTGCAAACCGGGTTTTAGCCGAAACGGTTTGTACCCGGAATTCTAACATATTTTTCACTGCGAACCGTCAATGAAATCATGAAATTGACCATTGTCCGCTCAAAATGGTTATTTAAATTTTTTATAAATAGGGTGAGCCCTCAAAAGCCCTATTGCAATCGCTTGAAAACAGGGTAGATTTTCTAAAAAATATAAAGGAATCGAATCACAAGAATCCTATGTTAGGTAAATTCGAAAAGTAGTTCTTATATGGTAACTACTAAAAACTGTACTTTAAATGTGATACCATTGACAACTTTTGGGTTGAATTTTTATTCGTTGAATTTAATTTTAATAGTACTTGTACCGGTACACCGAAATATAAATGCAGGTACCGTATTGACACCGAAAAACGAAATATAACCTTTAACCGAAGCATTGATTTCTGGACGTACCGGAACCGAAATTCGTTTCAGGATTAATCCCTAATTAAGACGAAAACGGAACCCCGTACCAGAGTTTAAACCTAAATCGGATTTCGATTCGGTTTAAACGCAGTGACCAATATGTTTGACTGCCGAAATGCGTGCAAACAGAGAATTTGTTCTAAATACCGATCTCTAAACAAACTTCCCTTTAATCTCTATTTTGGTTCAATAGGTAAAAACGGGTCCGGAGCTTCAGAAACTAAGCACTGGCAGGACATGATCTCAAAGCCCCGACAAACTGTAGTACAATGGCATCGCTTGAAACCTGAGTAAATTTAAGGGCTAACTAATCAATCCAAGAACATAAGCATGCACATGTGTGTGTATTTATATGTGTGTTACCAATGGATTTATACACAAACAATATCTTTATGCAAATGCAAAACAATTTAGCAGTATTTACTACAATCTGCACAAGCGTACGTACATACCTACTACACACACACCTATAGCACATCATTTTAGGCAAATGCAGGAAGAGGAGAGGAGAAATAGGGACGCAAGCGCAGGTGTGCGAGCAATACTTTTATATAGAGTACTACTATAAATAGCCGCGTTCCGAGTTGAGTTTTATGGATTGTCTTTAAATTTCCGACTAGTGTTAATTTTTAAGCCACATTCACACACACACACAGACACAACAATCCTTTTGTACTGTCGAAAGGGACGAAAGCTGAATTTGAGTCTAAAACTGCGATGCGCACCCTGAGAGAATCCAGCCTCACACTTGCCAACGGTCGTTAAAGGAGGAATTGAATGCCTTGCTTGGTATTGGGGCGTTCGTTCCCTTTTTAACCATTCAATCGGAAGATCCAATTGAGCGAGTCTCTCTCTGTGGGCATCGCTTATCTAAGCAGGCCAACCGCCTCTTTTGGCACTCACACGCACACACCAAGTACATGTATATAATACAATTAAATTGTTACAAATTATTAGATTAACCTAATCTAATTAACTCGTAAAACGACATTGTTACCAGTTACTTAATGCGAATTGTTGTTTCTTTTACAATAAAAGAAAATAAAAGTGCGAAAAGGTCATATTAATCTTAAATATGGTTTAAGCCAGAAACCGAAACTACTTAGTACGTTAGGCCGTAGGTTATACAAAGATTATGGATTAGAGAGCAGGAAGCATTAACCAAATAATATTGAACTTTTTCATAGTAACTGTAAAGAAATTAGCCAACCATTGCCGGAACAAGCGTCTGCTGAGTGCAAACATCAAATCGATGCAGAGATGTGGACGTCAAGCAATTTGTAATTGATAAATTGATAAAAGAAACTGAGTTTAAAAAACGAAAAATCGAAAATTCAACCCACCTTGAAATTACATATTTGTTATATACCTGTTATAAATATTATTACAAAATAATTTATGATAATTGATAATTACATAGCTGCGAATAAAGCATTTTAAACCTAGAGTGTTTGCATCCCCCATGCATCTAAATGATCAATGGCGTTTCATTTATGGCTTGTGGTTCTGGGCTGTGGATTTATCGGAGTTGCTCGAAGTGCGTTGGCTAAAGCTGTATTTGCTCATATGATATGGCTGATAAATTCCTCAGTTTATTGTGAGTTGGCTACTTCTCATATTATCAGAACATTTTTTGAACTTCTATATTGGGGTTGCCAGATAGTTAGAAAATATCTATATCGATATTTTTTCGACATTTCGATATTTTGTTGTAAATATTATCGATAAAGTTGATAGTTAGCGACCTTTCTAAATCGTAGAATTTGAGTATTGCGGGCTCGAGGTCAAGTAAAACACAAAGATGTGTATGCTGTTTATCCAATATATTTCAGTTGCTCCTTGGCAACCATCTTCAGGGACACTACCAAACAATTTCCAATTACAATGTATTATCGATATATTTTATATTTTCAATAGACACATCTATTCAAAACATATTTATACAATAAACATTTATTAATTAAGGTGTCATTTACTTTTTTAAAAGCTACAATCTGATTGCGTTCAAAATCTAAAGATCGGAGCTGCAAAACACGGAAAAATATAGAGAGATTTTTTAGATAGACTTAGAGAACGAGTTCTCTTCTTCCAGATTGATGCTTTGGGTCAGATAAACTTACAATTTACTGTTATTTGCAGGGCTACAAGCCCATAAAATTTGGAACCTCTGGTTTGCGGGTTCGAACCTTGGTTCGTTATACGTTTTATCCAAACTATTTAGATAGATAGATAGATAGATGTTTATTTTCAATTTGTTAATTTTCATAGCTTACAGCTTTACATTGATTAACTAATAATAAACAAACATTTAAAGCTTGGTTTAAAAACGTCAGCCTTACTTCTATTGTATAACATAATAAAAAACTATTACATATTTAAGCCTATACTCTCTTTTTTTATAGATATTTAAAAATTTTCATTTATAACATTTCTTCTATAATATGAAGCCATCTCTATGTATTTCGCCAGGTTATTCCATCCCATTCCCCCATTCAGGGCCATAAGCACCTCTTCTTCAGTAAACGCACAAGTTTCAAAATATCGCCAACGAAATTGCCGCAGTATTGGACATCGGCCCACAAAATGATGCATGTCCTCCTGCTCATTCATATTGCATAGTGAGCAAATACCTCCATTTACAATTCTTCTTGGGCAGCTGTTAAACCATAAGAGATCTCCTCTGGCCTTCATTATCCAAGTTATCTCGCTTTGCTTGAAGTACTCGTTGCAGTATGTGGGTCCTATTGCATAATTAAGGTCTTTATAAATTCTGGTTGCACTAACTGACGCCTTGTTCATGTGTTGCATGCGGTTGTCTGCTTTTGATGCGTTTAGGAACCGAACATTATGGTCAATCCTAAGCCTCGCAAACCACCCAGAGTTATTTCGCATCATTTTCTCAGCGAGGATATGCGGGAGTCTAAGTCAGGCTAAGTTGAATATGTTGTCAACCGTTGAGTACCCACGCCGAAATCCTGCTTGAAACTCGTTTAATTTATCGTGATTTTCCACCCACGTTGTTAGTCTCGTTTTATTTCATGCAAAGTTTTCCAGGAATTTTCCGGCCACTGGGTCAAATTTTCCAGAATTCTCCGGCCATTTTCCACGTGTGGGAGTTTTCCAAAATTGGGAAAACATGTGTCGAATATTTTGCGTACTATGCTTGCAAACCAAGTTTCAAGTCAATCGGATGAAAAATAAATTTTTACCATACAGACTCTTCCGACACTTTTCCGACTTTTCCGGGTATGATTTCCCGGAAAACTGAAACACAGTCAACAATAATTTCCATAAAGATCTTTCAAAATGAGTTTGAATCTGATCGGATAATAAACAAAAAAGTTTCATACAACTGTTTTCCATGAATTTTCCGACTTTGGCTATAGATTTTCCAAAATTTGAAAGTCACTTTTTTATGTTTTGTTATGTGTAATTTTGAAAATGAGTTTGGCGCTAATCGCAGGCAACTAAAGTTTCGCCCAAACAACCTTGACCACTTACTTTCCACCCAGCGGAGGTAAATTTTCCGGAAGATTGGTATGCAGTTGTTGTTGAATTTTCATATAGATCTTTGAAAATGAGTTTGAATTTGATCGGATGAAAAACAAAATATTTTCATACAACAGTTTTCCGCGAATTTTCCACATTTCCCGACAGAATTTTACAAAATCCGTTCTTAGTACTCACAT
The DNA here is from genome assembly GCA_018904235.1 of Lordiphosa stackelbergi. Classification (NCBI taxonomy): domain Eukaryota; kingdom Metazoa; phylum Arthropoda; class Insecta; order Diptera; family Drosophilidae; genus Lordiphosa; species Lordiphosa stackelbergi. Next base: position 62,006 of record JAEIFU010000031.1, read on the forward strand.
TCAGCATAAGATAAAACTACTGTGAAAATCTCATCTTCCTATCTTTTATGGTTTAGGCTGTGCGACGGTCACCAATCAGTCAGTCAGTCAGTCAGGTTGAACTCATTTATATATATAGACTAGCAAATACCCCGCTGCGCCTTCAACAGTATAAAACCAAACAATATTGGATATAATAATTCCAAGTAAAACCCAGAAATCGAACTTTGCTGATGGGTTTTCCCTCCAACTCCCACCCCCATCCCACCCACTCTACACCCAATTCCCACCCACCTCCTTCCCCCTAGTTCCCACGCACCTTCCGCCCACATCCCTTCCACATCCCATCCGCATCCCACCCACCCCCCTTCTGCTCACCACCCACATTCTACCCACATAGCACTCACATCCCACCCACATCCCATTCACTTCCTAGAGGGTATACCGGCGTAATTTCCAACATCGGAAAATGAAAACACAAATGAATTCTCATTTTAACCTTACAAACCGAGTTTCAAGTCAATCGGATGAAAAATAGTTATTTTTCACGTAGAATTGTCCAGGCGTTAAAATCCTGTGGGTGGATTTTCCGACATTGAAAAATCACATTTTTAATTATTTCGTATTCTGTCCTTACAAACCGAGTTTCAAGCCAATCAGATAAAAAATAGTTTTTTTGCATGCTGAATTTTCCGACCGTCAGGTCAAATTTTCCAACATCAGAAAATCACATTTCAACTTATTTCGAATTCTGTCAGTGCAAGCCGAGTTTCAAGCCAATCAGATGAAAAATAGTTTATTTTCACGCCGAATTTTCCGACCGTCAAGTCATATTTTTCTACTTCGGAAAATCAAATTTCAATTTATTTCACCCACTTTCCTTCCAAACCAAGTTTGAAGCCAATCGGATGAATAGTATTATTCATGCAGAATTTTCCGGGAATTTTCCGACCGTCAGGTCAAATTTTCCTACATCGGAAAATTTCATTTCAACTAATTCGTATTCTATCCTTACAAACCGATTTTGAAGCCAATCGTATGAAAAATAGTTCTTTTTATGCAGAATTTTCCGGCCATTTTCCTCTTGGGCGGATTTTCCAAAATCGGAAAATCACATTTCAAACTATTTCATATTCTGTCCTTACAAACCGAGTTTCAAGCCAATCGGATGAAAAATAGTTTTGTTCATGCAGAAATTTTCCGGAAATTTTCCGACCGTTGGGTCAAATTTTCCAACATCAGAAAATCACAATTCAATTTATTTCGTATTCTATCCTTACAAACCGAGTTTGAAGTCAATCGGATGAAAAATAGTTTTTTTTCAGGCAGAATTTTCCGGCCATTTTCCTCGTGGGCGGACTTTCCAAAATCGGGTAAACACGTGTCGAATTAATGCGCGTACTTTGCATACAAACCAAGTTTCAAGTCAATCGGATGAAAAATAACATTTTTCCCATACAAACATTTCCGACGCTTTTTCGACTATTCCCGGTGGAATTTTCCAAAACCCCGTCTTAGTACGCACTTTCACCACTAACAGAAATTCCTGTCCAAATTTCAGCATTCTAACTCTTACCGTTTAGGCTGTGCGATGATTGCCAATCAGTCAGTGAATCAGTCAGTGAATTAGTCAGTCAGTCAGGACACTCTCTTTTATATTTAAAGAGATAGCACAGAGTTCACAACTAGACCTCAATGCAGCCACTCTTTCCACCCCCAACTTCCCACATACCCACCAGATCCCCAGCCGACCCACCTCAGATCCCCACCAGATCCCCACTAGATTCCAACCAGATCCCCACCAGACTTCTACCAGATTTCCACCAGATCTCTCCCAGATCCCCACCTGATCCTCACCAGATTCCCACCAGATCCCCACCAGATCACTACCAGCTCCCCACCAGATATAAACCAGATCCCCACTTGATCCCCACCAAATCCCCACCAGATACCCACCAGAGCCCACCAGGTCCATACCAAATAACCACCAGATCTCCACCACCTCACCACCTTATCCCAACCAGATCAGCACCAAATCCCCGCCAGATCCACACCAAATTTTCCCCTAATTCCCACCCCTTCCCCACCACTTCCACTCACACTATCCCACTCCACACACAACCCTCCTGCTGCTACTGTAATGATAAAAGCTGCTGATTTTGCAAATACAAAATTCAAAGACATCACCCAAAAGAAGCTGTCGCAAAGACAAAATTTGTCAAGATTTACCCCCCAGTCTGACGTCCGTAAAAGAGCTTCGCTCTAAAAATTTAAATTCCCAATACTAGACTCATTTGTCAAATGATGTCACTAATTCATGCACATGCTCACTGGAGCATTAGTTTGCATTACCTTGTTTTCATTGTATCATGGGTTGAACCATTTTTTTTGTTGTAGTTTATTTATTTTAAATTAAAATTAAATTTAAAAGCCCCAGTCCCGACCGCCACAACCCTCTAATTGAGAATTATGTATTTGACAAAATTTTGATTAAAGAAATTAGCGAATCACTTATGATCCGGTTTGTTATTTCAAATAACAAACTTATTTTTATCACTTGTAATATAGGGGAATAGTGTATAATAGCTGTTAGGACACACAGGAAGCTGAAGGCGATTGAAATGATTATTAATTTCACTAATGTGTGCTTGTAGTCGAACATTTAACAGGTTTCCAGTGTTTCAAAACACTCGCCGAGCATTCAAATTTTCGCGCGTTTGTTCTGCTTAGTTTTGAGTAATGTTTACCTTTAATGACTTTGCACTAGTTCTTTCTTTGCGGGTGAACGAAAGTTTGTTAGTTCTTAATGAATGTCTTGATTTAATTAAATGTTGTTTTAAAATATTAGTCACGTGTATATATATTATACACGCAAAAAGAGTTTGTACCCTAAATGGCGGATGAAGGATGAGGGTTGCCGGACTGGCGAATTCGATGAATCTGCATCGAAATTAAATGCCATCGATAGTTGGTTTAGCTATCGTTTCTTTGCCGTCTGCTTCGTAAAATTTAACAGTTCAGATGTGACTATAAATAAATATTTCTAATCTTATTATCATATATAATATCTAAAATATCTTTTAATAACAACATTCTGGCTGACAGCTATAGCCATTGCCACACACTTATAAATTAACAACACTATTTATTAAAAAACCTTATAAGCTTTATGAATAATAAAACCTAACTACCTACATATGTCAGTACAGGCGAATGTCTCCGGAATTTTTAGAAACCAAATCTTTGTTTTACTCGCATTTCATCGCTATCACTAGATGTATTTGGTGATGGAATCTTAAAGCTTAACCCATTTTACGCCGCTGTTCGTCTAGTCGAACAGCAAAGTTGCCTTCTTTTAAAAAATTTTTTGTTAGATCTAGTGAAACCAATTGTTTGCGTAATTACATTATACTATAGTAAATTTCATTGGCTTTCAGATAGAAATTGTTGAAAAAACCCTACAAAAAGATGAATTTTCAACAAAAAACAAAAAAAAAATCAAAACACGTAACTATAAATATTTTATTTCGAAAGTCGTGTAAAAGTCGAAAATAGTCCGTAATAATACAACCCGTGGAAAAAGTAGTACTAGGAGACTTTAATACACCTGTGAATGTGACTTTTCGAGTAATTGAACCATCTCACTTGGCGAAACTATCATAGGTAGAATTTTTTGACTTCGGATTTGTGTTTACTGGGTCCTAATTACCCAAGAAAAGTTGCTTTCACCTCCAAATAAAAAACTTCGTGCAGCGCGACGTAAAATGGGTTATACAAAAAAAATTAAAGTAGAAAGTGAAATGTACTGACTCGCTTAGAAAATCGCTCGCGGAGCTAGTACTTCTGACAACATCTTAACAGCGATAGCGATATCTATGACTATCGCTAGAGGCCTATTTGTGCCACTTTTTAGTATTCGTGGTGATATTTAATTTTCCTAAGAAGTTTTCATTTTAGAAATCCCAAGCTTTGTCCTGCAGCACGTTGAGCCACTGTCTGTCATTTGGGGTTCTTTACATATATATTTATACATACTCGTATTTGATATAGAAATCAATTTTGTTCATATTCTTTTATTAGTGTCTTCCTCCAAAATACCCTTTAGTTTTTACCCTCTACTGTACACAAACTCATATGTATATCCTCTCCACCTTCCCCCCATTAGTTGTAAATTTACTGATTCGCCTTATTTGCATTATTTCGGTTTTAGGTAAAATTTTTGATATGTATTACACAGGCACAGAAAGTCTGTGCAACGATGAAAGTTGTGAAAGTGATTGGAGAGAATATTTCTTTATGATTTGGCCTTTGTATGGGGATTAACCAAGTTAATCCAAAAGCTGTTTGATTTTGCTCAACAGTTTCTTGTCTAGAATACAATTTAAATAATATAAATCAAATGAGATAATATATTGTAGGGGTTTCTGCAGAGAGCCCAAAAATGTTGTAGTGAATAAACAAATATATATATATATTATACGCATGCATATATACGAGATATATATATAAATAAAGTCAACTGTATATACAAGCCAATTGTTGTTTAATTTCATCCCGATAGCAAGTCAAAGTCCTCGTTGTTTTTCCTGCAAAAAGCAGATTAATTTAGAATCTCTTAAATATTCACATTTAAGTTTTATTTTAACCAAAATATAAGTTTGTTGTTTGTAGAAATAACCGTACACTTTACGCCAACTTTCCAATATGCTCCACCATCTCCTGTTTGGTAAACATATAAAACTCTTTCTCCAGTGTCATGGTCATCACCTCCACATTGGTTGAGTTCAGCTTCTCCTCCATGACTTGTTTGAGTGTGTTTAGGGACAAATCAATGGCATCATTGAGCGTCATCTGAGGTGTGTAATTATCCTGCAAATTCTGTTGAGCACCCTCGCTGCCCGAGCCTATGGCCTTGGCCTCATGACGCACATACATTGGTTATTATTAATATATTATATATAATATAAAATATTATAACATCATATATATGTTATATAATATATAACATATAACATTTAATTATATAACACCCATATAACCTCCCATAGTTGCTTGTGAATGTCAATCCTGCTGTGCCGCATCGTATTCGGAAAATCGTTTTCTAAATGAATAAATGAATCGTATTCAAATTCACACTTGGCGCACTATCATCTCTAATTAGGTGTTTTGACGGGGCAGTACTACGGCCACACTAACCTGATGACAAACAATTTTTTTTGCAAAATTAAATTACTAATATTCAGCCATAACAACACAAATTAAAATGATTATCACCGTGAAGAATCTGCAGCAGCAGACTTTTACAATTGAGTTTGACCCCGAAAAAACGGTAAGTTTTTAATTGCTTCTTGGGGCAAAATGAATTTGTGTGCGGATTGTGTCTGTATGTGTGAGTGTGTGCATGAAGGCGTCCCTTTTTGTTAATTTAACGCATACATATGCGTAAAATGTTCATTCAAAAGAAGTGAAATCACGTTTTGCCCAACTTGGAGGCTCGAAATCACCGTAACCACTGCGTCGCCTTTCATTCATACGCACACATTTGCTTACACAAACACATGCACACATGCACTTGATATGCCGTTGCCTCGCCTCTTCTAGGTGCTCGAACTGAAAAAAAAGATCTTCGAGGAGCGCGGCGCAGAGTACTTGGTGGAGAAGCAGAAATTGATTTATGCTGGGGTTATCCTGACGGATGACCGCCAGGTCGCTTCCTACAAAGTCGACGAGAAAAAGTTTATTGTGGTGATGCTGACGCGTGATGCTGCTCGTCCCAACGATGCGGCAAGTGCCACCGAGAAGTCGTCCAAAGACGCAGTGCCCGCTGCTGTTGCCGCAGACCCTGAGGAAGAAAAAACTACGGACAAAAATGTGAGCTCAGGCGACGCGGCAAACAGCGACGCCGTGTCTACATCAGCCTCCGCTTTGCCTGCGGCGCGAAGACCGTACTCCAGCAGCGATTTAGTCGGTGAGCTGGCCAATGCCTCGCTGCAGTCCCGAGCCGAGTCTAATCTACTCATGGGCGAAGAATACAATCGCACTGTCTCTTCCATGGTTGAGATGGGCTACGACCGCGAGCAAGTGGAGCGCGCCATGGCAGCCAGTTTCAATAATCCGGAACGCGCAGTGGAGTATCTCATCAATGGGATACCAGCCGAGGAGGAGAATTTGTTTAGTGCCAGCGGCGCAGATGCTGAACCCACCAATCCTCCTGCCCATCAAAGAGCAGCGGCAGATGCGCCATCTCCCTCCACAGCGGGTAAGTGTACTCCCAAAATCAGGACTGTAGAATGATTCAACTCACACATTCGCGCAGACCCCTTCGAGTTTTTGCGCACCCAGCCACAGTTTCTGCAGATGCGGTCGCTGATTTACCAGAATCCGCATCTTTTGCATGCTGTCCTACAACAGGTGAGTACCTCCGCGCCAACTGCGTAGAGCGCTTCCAAATGCCGGATCTAATCTTTGACAGATTGGGCAAACGAACCCGGCTTTGCTGCAACTAATATCGGAGAACCAGGATGCATTTCTCAACATGCTGAACCAGCCGCTCGAGGGCGAGTCCACATCGCGCAGTACCACGCGTACATCGCAAGCACTCTTAGAGGGAGCCGTCGCTGCTCAGCGTTCTGCCGCAGGCGCCCAGGACTCTGCCCCAGAGGGCATTGCCGCTGAAAGGGAGACTGAGCCACCGCAGCAGCTGCCCGAGGGCGTGGCCACAATTCGCCTAAACCCGCAGGACCAGGACGCCATAGAAAGGGTATTTCTCTTTCCTCCATCTAAAGCACGCCTCGAGTTTAGCAAAATTTCCTCCTCTACTCTCCTCTCGACAGCTGAAGGCGCTCGGATTCCCGGAGGCTCTCGTGCTGCAGGCCTATTTCGCCTGCGAAAAGGATGAAGAATTGGCTGCTAATTTCCTGCTGTCATCCAGCTTCGATGACTGAGAAATGAATGGACGAACATGAGAGCTGTTAACCCATATATACCTACTACTTACTATATACCGAAATCGTTACCGAATAAACTTAAAGAGGGGTTAACCAACAAGTATCAACCTGGAAACAAAAATCGAAAGAAGACCCACTGTCGCCTAATTGTAATTGCAAGCTTTTATTGACACGCACGCACGCACACACATACATATGCCATATTTAAATTTTCATCCGCAACCATTTGTCTACGGGGTCCTCACTCCTTAACCCCACTTCTGAAATAGTCCCATACGCTGGCATCGGCAGTTGTTGCCCCAGAGATTGCACCTGCACGAGCTGTTGAAGCAACAGTTGTGCGGACGATTGTTACAAGAGCCGCCGCGTGGAATGCATCCCCTTCTATGGACTGAGAAGCGCGAGGGAGTTCGCCTGCAAAAGTGTCGAAACGATAAGACTCGCCCAGTTGCTCAGCCAGTAGCGCTTACTTGATATCATATGGCGAAGATTCTAGCTCCCGTTGCAGCGATTCGTTTTCGATGCCATCGAAACCGTCTTCCATATGGTAAGCCTTAAGTGGCACACCTATTAGCAGAAGCGCCACTCCCAGGAGAATCCAGCGCATAGTGATGGCTTCCTTGTATTCGTTTTGTTTGAAGGGCAACGAGTTGGCACTTGTCGGTTTGGGAATCGTACATGCACTGCGAGCTTCTACTGAAGGCAGCTTTCCCCAGCCACTTTGCGCAGACGTCGTGCGCCCCTTCTCCTCCCACCAGTGACAGCATCCCAACATTTGTCATTGTCTGTTAACGATTCCAAGAACCGCAAGATTAATGGCGACATAATTAACCACGTTCCGCAGCAGCTGTCTTGTACCGTCTAAATTGGTTTATTGCAAGATTAAACTCTATGGAACACTTAAATAACACGAGAGCAAATGAGATGATCCAACCGTGTCTCCCTTCTTAGTCTTTATGTACAAACAACGAATGTGTTGGTTATTGGGAATGTGCTTGTGCTAGTGCTTATGCCCAAAGGTTATGACCAGCGGCAGCAAAGCCCCACAGATCATAATGATTAGCTCGCTGTAGCGTAGACCTGGTATGCTGGCGTTTCCACTGTCGCTCTCAGCCGATTCCTCTAGCACGCGGTACTCATACTGGCCCACCACTTTGTGATGGGCCTGGTGACCACCGCCGCTGCCCTGGGTGAGCTCCGGCAGCACATGAACCGTGGCCACATAAAGGAAGGTGCCGGCCGAGAAGAGCATGGCAATGCCCGTTGCGTTCACCGAATTTAGGGTTTCCTTCTGCTCCTGCCCGATGCCAAAGTAGGTGAGAAGGGTAAGCAGCGGCGCTGACAAAGAGAAGACGCCCAGATGACGACGTATCTGCTGGCGTTCTACCTTTTCGTGCAGCAGAAAGCTAACCAGGCCAAAAGCTGCTGGTGCCTTGTGCAGCATAATGGCCAGAAACACAATTATCTCAACATCTTGGTGGCTGGTGGTGGCAGCTGCTCCCAGAGCGACACCATCCGCCGCTGCATGCACCACGAGGCCCAAAGTAAGTGTGGCGGTGTTTCTGTCGCTACTGCTGCTGATTCTACGCTGTGACACATCGACGAGCATCATAAAGACAAAGCCAAGTACGAGGGATAGCCCAATGGTCTGAGAGTAGTCCTGCCGCTCTAAGGCAGCGCTCGTAGAGACAGCGTCCGCTGTAGCTACCTGCGTGTGCGCATGGGCACTGTCCATATACAGTGAACGAATGCCCTCCGGAATGATAACAGCCAAGGCGGTGCCCACCAGTAAGCCAGCCCCCAGTACTGTGACAAACTTCAGTTTCTCCTAAACGTGGCAATAAAAACAATATGTATGCATGTTCAGTAAACGGGACCGTCTACAACATACCTCACTCAGTTTCATTAACATGGGTATGCTGCCGGCCATGTAGGACCCCACCAGCATCATGATTACCAAAAGAACCAGGATCAACGTCTCCTCGGCCATTCTCGGTTTGCTAAAATAAATAGTTTTTTTGCTTTGTTGTAGCGATAGTCGATGACGATAGTACTATCGATATATCTAAATACACAATCGAAATCGAACCTAAGCCTACCGTTGTATATATCACAGTGCAACACATAAATTGGTTACGCCTTCGGACCGCGATATTTTTTAAGAGCATACCGAATTTAAAAAAATCCCCCAAAGGACTTGGTCCTATTACGTCGTTAAGGTACTTTTTTGATACCAAACATATTTTCACCCCAAACTGTCCATATATCAAAGCCGTTTGGAATTTTGATTTTATATCTTGGGCAAAGTTAAAGATATAAACTAGAGGAAAAAAGTCATAAACAGACTGACCCAAAAAATTTGCATCTTCAAAAGTGCAAAAAACTTCGAAAAAAAGGGCAAATTTTCATGTTTTTTGCCGGAAACGGCTAAACTACTGGGAATTTGAAAAACCTTTCTTCTGTACACGCCAGCTTCATACGAACACCCCTTCATACCGTTTTGATACATAAAATTGGGAATCCCTTCAAAGTTCATCAAGACTGCTGTTAAAAGTAGTGCCGAAATCTTTGATTGCTTAAAAACCATTTTTCGAAACTCAGCGATTCAAAAATTAAAGCTGGTAATTATGTAATTTTAATTATTTTTATATCTGATTTTATATCTGATTAGCTGATCTGATTTAGCTGATTTTGCATTAAACAGGTGTTCTGACTGGACCAGATACGTATCAGAAAATTAATGAAAAGCGATGACTTCACCACTGTGCTCACAAAGAATCACCGGCAAGCATGGGACGTTCTTTAAGCTGTGATTCAGAACGTTTTAGGAAAGCACCGAGCTGAGCCAGATGAAGTTAGGAAATTAGTGGCAAGAATGCTCAAGTGTTTTGAGCGTATCAACGTATCGATGGCTATAAAATTGCATTTTTTGCATCACTATCTGGATCATTTTCTGAAACAATTTCCCACTGAATCGGACGAACAAGGGGAGCGATTCCACCAGGTTAGAATGCCAATGGAAAAAAGAAATCAAGGCAAGAAGCTAAATGCATTGCTCTCGGAGGTTTGTTGGTGGAGCCACAAAGTATGCCAGTATGAGGATGAAGGCGTCGAAAACCTAGAAGACACTGCATGTAGTGAAAACACGAATAAATGTATGCCTTTGGATCATCTTTTTAGTTCTGGAAGTACAGAGTCAGTCCATGAACCAGCATCAAAAATATTAAAACCTTAACCTTTGGTTAAAATTACGTTTTTTCCTTATTTTTTTACCTTTTACACACTGAGAAGTAAAGTTCATAATGAATACAAAGTGTTATCTAGAAAAGATAACTTTTAGAGTATTAAAACGGTATGAAGGGGTGTTCGCGTGAAGCTGGCGTGTACTAGAGATTTGTTTATATTGTTGTTTGGGATAATTCGCAGAAGAAAGGTTTTTCAAATTCCCAGTAGTTTAGACGTTTCCGGCAAAAAACATGAAAAAATTGCCTTTTTTTCGAAGTTTTTGCACTTTTGAAGCACTAGATGCAAATTTTTTGGGTCAGTCTGTTCATGACTTTTTTTCTCTAGTTTATATCTTTAAGTTTGCCCAAGATATAAAAACAAAATTCAAAACGATTTATGATATATGGACAGTTTGGTGTGAAAATAGCAAACGGAACCAATTTAGGTTCTTCAACTAAACTAAAAATACCAAAAGTCGGGTCTGTGTTGGAAATTCAGCAACTTTCCCCACAAAGTTTAGCCAGAGCCTGCAATTCTAGCTATATTGAATTCCATTTTCTAGCTATTTCGTAAGTGCAAAAATTCAGATAAAACTGAAATTGAAGCCTTCCTTTATTAACTTAGGGTATTTTGCCCAGAAGTTTGCAACGCATAGAAATATTAATTTCCGACCAGAGAACTGCAAAAATCACTTTTTTCTTGATTGCGTCCTGCACAAAAATTCTTACTCACATTTATTCACCTCACAAAACTCTTAACTCAACTCCAACGCAATCGCATCGACGGTCCAAACACACCAGCAATGAGATGTTGGTGATCATGGATGCAAACCACTCGGAAATAAGGACTGGTTCGGCTCAGTGGTTCACACAGTTTTAGAACCGCCGGTTCGGTTCATTGCATGTTTTTTGGGGCTTACTGAACCGCAGTTTCGGTTCGGTTCCCTATTTATTCATTTGATTAACTAAAGAAACATATTTTTGATACAAGTATTCAGATTATTCATTAACAAAGACTTAGGTTTTCAGTTAGTCGGCTATGTTCTCATTTCGTTTTGAAATTCTAAAACTTTACATATCCAGTGAAGTTGTTGCTAAGTTGTTGTGAGTTGTTTTCATTAACGTTTTGAACTTTGTTCTATATAAACATTAAATGAGACTTAGCTACATTTTTCCTTCTTCTGATAGCAGGGTTGATTCCTGGAATCTAAGAAATCGAATCCAAAAATCATTGGACTCTTTTTCCAAAGAGTTGACAAATCTTCTCTCCGTTCAACCTTAATTTTGCATGCCTGCCAGCCATATAAATACTCATACTCATTTTCTATTTAAAGCCAGTCTCAATTAAAGATAAAAAGTTTACGTTTAAGTATTCAGTAAGTAGACCCCTAAACGGATAATAGCATCAAGACAATTTTATTACAATTTATGAGTCCTTAGTAAATTTGATAAGGTTGATGTTCTTAGCTTTTTTACAGAAACTCTGCTTTTCCAAGTATTTTCCTAATATTTTAAAGCTAATTGCTGATTTTGCTCACTATTCGCCAGTAACTCAATACCTAGCTGAAGTGAGCCGAACCGAACCATTTTATTTGTCTGTTTTTGGTTCGGTTCAGCATTTTTGAAAACACACCGGTTCGGCTCACGAGCAAAACAAGCGGTTCGGTTCGGTTCAGAACCGGTTTGCATCCCTGCTTTTATGGTTTAATTCAAATTGTTTTTTTTTTAATTTATTTTCCTTTTACCGATGAAGAACCTCCAGCCAACAGTCCATTGATGCATGACGAGATGCATCCGAATGAACAATTGGCGATTGTGGATCCAATTTGAAACAGAATTATTAACTTCTATCATGCTTAACATATATGTAGTGAATGGGAACCACGTTCTGCAAAGTCCGACTAGTTCAAACTAGCATTTTCAAAGTTGCCACCTTCGGTCACACTTGTCTTCAGATGGTTAAAAACTTATCGATGACATTTTGGTCCGCCATTTTGAAAAGAATCGAAAAAATTCAGTGAAAAATCGACGTCACAGCCTATAACAATACATAACCATTTAGAATAAAAGTTGTGTGTTTGTGCTAAATTAAAGAATAAAGTGCAATAAGGGCAAGAGAACTGTGCATTGGACATTGATTGTAAGCCATGTAAAAACGAACACTACGCCCTTCTCTGCGAGCTATATACTGATGAAAGTATACATATGTATGCATACATACAATTTGTGCCCGTGCGCCTGTGTGTGTGTGTGGTGTGAGTGGCAAAAGCCAATAACTTGTTTGATGTACGCGGAGGAACAGTGCGATGAGTATGGATTCGGAATATAATTGCGGACTTCAGTTTGATTTTTGAGTGGAACGAGAGATGATAAGAAATAATGCTGTTTAATTGTTTATAATAATGGTATGTATACGCAAATACCTGTAAGTGTGAGTGTGTGTGTGGGTTTGCACGATGTATTAATCGATATCAATTTTGTTCAATTGTATGCAGGTATGTATACAATACCAAGGCTGCAAACCTCTAAAATTTTGCAGAGGGTTCGGTCCGGGGGTTCGAACCCGTTGTAAAGTCTAAGGTTCGGTTCGCGGACCGGTTCCTTAAACCCCTGAACCCAAGGTTCTGGTTCGAACCTCGGTTCGCTTGAACATAAAAATATGGTTTCCATTTATTAATACTTTTTGTTTAAAATAATATTTTTTATTCCAATAAAACAATTCTAAATATTAAATTCATTAGCTGACAAATACAGCACTTAAGAGCTGCTTAGTTTAAGTTAATGAGCATTATATCTTCAAGGAGCTCTTCATCTATACTAGCTCTTAGATCAGAACGAACAAACTTAAGTGTTGAAAAGGCTCGTTCAACTGATACCTGAGTTGCTGGAACAGCAAGTATAGTCAAAGCAACATTTCTTAAGTCCTCATTTTTTTGAGCTTTCCAAAATTTTAAGACATTTGTCGATGTATGTTCTCTTGGACAATTTTCGAATGAATCTATAACTTCATTTACAGACTTTATATTTGATTATTGCTTTCTATTTGTTTCATAAATTTCTCTTCTTCGCAATCAGACGTTGAGTCATTTAATGTTGAATTTTGAAAACTCTCATTAAGAAATTCTTTTTGGCGCTTAAGCATGTCTGCAATGTGCTGCTTTGCTATTTTTTTTTGTCTGAAGTTAACAAAGTTTGAAATCTCGGGTCTAAGAACACTGCAGCCAATATTGGTACTGAACTCATAATAGAAGAACGTTTATCGAGACACTTAGATAGCAATAAAGAATGTTTTGCTGAAGATTTTAGAACAATTGCTCGACATGAAAACCAAGCGTAATAAAAATCACTTGGCAGTAATTGCGAATCTTGCAGCTTTAAGGAAGTTTTATAAATTGGCTGCAGCAAATTACATATATTTTGAACTACGTTCCATTCAGAAGTTTTTAGGTGGAGCTCCTTCAAAGAACTCTTAATGCAAAAATCTTTAAGAGTTAGTAAGCGCTCGCACATTTTAAAGGTTGAGTTCCATCGCGTTACACAGTCTAGCACTGGTTTTTTCAATTTTTCTATATGCAATAGATTTAAAATAGTGTGAGTACGGAGTTTCTTACAAAGTGTGCGAACTCTACTAATGTCAAACTGAACGTCCTTAAAAAATCGTTAACTACTAAATTTAACGTGTGTGCAGCACAACGAACTGTAATTATAGACTCCTCCATGGAATTTATTGAGTTAACTTCGTCATCGTCCAAATCAAGAAATGGTTTTGATTCACATGAGCAGTCTTCATCAACATTGCATTCGTTATAGTCGCATTCCTTTTCCGCTATGCAGTTCGCCTGCTCGAACCATATTTGCTCCATTATCCACGGTGATAGTATAAATCTGGCCTAGAGAAATGTCGTAGGATTGGAGAACTTCTTGAACGATAGCACTCAGATTAAGACTCGTATGCTGGACGTGGACCTCTTTCATAGCAAGCGTGTAAGTGCGAATTTCTTCATCTTTGTGAATCTGACAGTTAATGCCAATTATGGCGCGATCCAAACGACTTACGCAGTCAACTTTAATTTATATTTTAATTTAGTTTGTCCAAAAACGATATCAATTCACTCTAAAAACCCACCCCCAAATGTACCTTTAAGCAACTACAAAAAGAATAAAATATAGAGCAAGCAATTTATTAAATATGAATACATTTTTTTTTAAAGCAGCAACAACAAAACAACTACGAGATCGCTTCAAAAAATCCACCACCAAAATGCGCAGCAAAAAACCGGCAACCTTTCATTGCAAATGTCTACCGCATACTAAAATTATGTGGCCCGCGCCGAGGCCGCATATAGCGAGTGCCGTACCTTATTAGTTGTACCATGGATCTGGTCAACTGTCTGCTCGCTCTCTGCTTCAGCTTGCAAGTCTATAATGTGTTGGTTTCACATCTTTTGTCTCTTTTCTTCTTATTATTTCATAATGGCGACGCGTCAGTGCGACTCGTCGCTGCTGCAGTTGTCTGCAAAGCAATGCATAGAAATGTGCCCGTATCGGACTAGTTTAACTATAATATATATAGATTTCCAATATTTTCATGTTCACGTCTTGAAAAAAAGCATTTAATTTTGTGAACCGAACCTAATTTTTTAAAAAGTGGTCGGGTTCAGGTTCGAAGAGTCAAAAATTTTAGAGGTTCGGTTCATGGTCCGGTTTGTCGGACCCAAAAAAACCCGAACCGAACCGGATCGAAGGGGTTCGGTTCAGGACCGGTTTGCAGCCTTGTACTATACACACATATGTATTCATACATGTAAAAGGCACACTCACGGTTGCCACTTGAAGAAAAAAAAAATACAAAATAACCCTGCAATATTAACCTCGTGTTTTACTTTTGCCAGTTCTTCTCAAAATAAAGAAATGTCTTCTTTTTTTAACTTGGCTTTAGTTAACTTTAACATGGCCCACTGGAAGTAATTACAACTGGATCCTATTCATATAAATACTCAAAGTTTTTAATTATTGGCATTATATCAGTTTCTTCGCTAGAAATTACATTGGCTGGTGTGATCATAATGAGAGATTTAATGTCCTCTCGGCCTAAATCAAAGCGCTTAATTACTTGCAGAACCAGTTCCAAGTAAAATTCGCGTACCGTTTCCTTTACTTTTAAAGTTGTGGATTTCTTTATCTATATATTGTTGGGCTTTAAGACCAACAAACATTTTGTCAACGGGCAATAAATAAGAATTTAAGTCGCTAACATGAAAGCATCTAAGTTCCATGTTCTTTAAAAAATATGTTCTGCAGGTATTTTGAAAATATAGCTTAGGTACTATAAAATATATTTGAAATATTTACAATTATCAAATTCTTGATCTGAAATATATCACTTTGATATGTTCTAAATGTAAGAGTTATAAATTCGAACATGACATCTAAGCATTTTTCAAATGAAGGCCGGTTTGATACGAGAAAATATCACTAACTCACTTTTTGTTTTGTACCTGTGAACTAGTGTTCGGCATAAGGCAAATGTTGTGGTGGTGTGTAAACTTTTCTCACCTTAGTTTCAGATTATTTCACAAATTATCCATCCACAATTTTCGCAGCCCCTACCAGCTTAAAACCATGCTTGGAATATAGTATTAGCAGTAACAGTGCAGGCTCAGATTATTTACATAGGTACATTAGAGCAGTCCCCAAACCGGCAAAATGGAAAAAAGGAGGTCTCAGCATTCCCAAAGCTAATATTTGTTGTATAATTAATAATTGTAAAAATCAAAAAATTAAATTTTTGTTTTAAATGGACGCGACAGGGTCTTAAAGTTTTAAAAAATATTAATCATCCGACTCGTTAACCAAATACAAATTTTTACAAACGAAGTTATTAGTTCATTTCAATTGCTGTCATTGTTTGAAATTCAAAAAGGGATCTGCATTTGTGGAAATGAAATATTTACAAATCTGAATAGTTCATAAATAAAATCATCGCCGACGGTTTATAAGTGAAAATAATATATGATAACAGGCAACACTGCGTATGAGTTATTTACAAAAACTTTAGACGCCACTCGCGCCCGTTTAAACTCGACTTTTTCATCTTTTGTTTTGATTTACGCTAATTATACATGAAAAAGTATTAGATAGAGGGGTGAGAGCATGACCTTAAAAATTTCATATACAAGGGGACCGCTCTAAGGTACATGCATGATTCAACTATATTAAGTATGGCATTCAGAGTTTATTGAGTGCTTGCAGCTTTTGCTAAAATCGAGGAGAGAGAGAGAACAAAACAAAAATCAAAGCACCCTCTTTTCATCAGAGTTCACCAGCCATAGCTCTAGCATACTCGCCATTTTAACCCGAATGCTTGCCGAAGTCATGCCTCACTGTGTGTTAGAGAGAGCCACAGTCACATTTTCGCGCTCTTTTCTTGGGGAACCCTGCTTTACATTAGTGCCGGCTGAATGAAGAGGAACAAGAAAGCTCTCTCCAGACCACACTCGCATTACTTGCAATTCAGTGCATACTGACTCACACAATCAAGTGTTCGGCTGTCGTTAGCATGAAAACACGACTGACTTCGGCTCCTGATTTACATGAACATACGTAACATTATTGGCTCGACATATTTACAAACTATAAATAAAATAGAAATCCCGTCAGCAAAACAAAAAAAAATTGTGCGCACACAACCTTTTCAATCAAATGACAGCAACACAATGAAAATTTGGAGTCCCGAAAAGAGAGCTCTTTTAGAGAGCACCTTACCTTATATAGTTGTATCATGGGCTGTGTTTCCGATAGTTTTCAGTGTTAAAGGCCTATTTCCAAAACAAATAAATGCGCACGAAAATAAATTTTTATGTTGAACTTCCATATAAAAAAAAAACAGCTTCGAACAGCTGATCAACCATTTATTTAGTGGCATTTAATTTGATGATTTCCAAAAGAGAAACTAAATAATCACAGCGTTGCCACATCGTTAGCTAGTGTGGATTGCAAGCACAGCCGATTTGCTAAACTAAATTGAAAATAAATAACTTGCAGCACAATTTAGAAAATAATACAATAAAATACAGAAAAACAGAGTAACCAGTAAAAAACATTGATCAATTGGAGGATAAATAAATAAATCCAATTAATATCAATTCATTAATAAGTTTTGACAATAAGTTTCTAAATGAAATAAATCCAGAAAAAATCAATTCAACGCTCATCGAATTGCGGTTTGTCCGCCAAAGATATTTTTAATTCAAATTTTACTTTTTCTAGCTGGCAATGAAGGATTTCACTCTGGACTTATTGTATACAGGCCTGTTCCCGATGTCGATTCCGATCAAATCATGTGGAATCTGAATTGTTAAAAGTACTCGCTTAAAAGAAAAACTTTTTTGTTTTCAATGGTAGTGTCTTTATACTTTCCAGTTATAAATATTATCTGATTCAACACAAATGTGGAGAGTTAGATCACAAATTGGCAGACATATATCATGCTCCAATGGTATATAAACTTCAGTCCAGCCGAAGTTAGTTTACCTCTACTTTTGATTTTGAAAAAGTATAATTTAAATATTGATATTTTGCTGTGAAAACATCTATATTATCGATATTTTCAATAAATAGAAACATCTTTACAATAAGCAAGTCTATTAAGGATTTTTCTATTTGTTTCTTGGTGTGTGGAACATAACTAAAACAGGGTGACCATGCACCTTAAATGCGCATGGTTGCTTTGATCAGTAAGCTATTCAGCGCTGTTAAATATTTGAGTTTGATTAAATTTAAAACAAAAAGTGATATTATCCGCCGGAAGCTTGCTGCTCGGAGTAGGGTCTACTTTATACGAGGGGACGGTAAACCGATACGAGGGGACGGTAAACCATTTCGTGGGCGGGACCCTTTCCTGTGTGGGGGGGAGGCCACCCCCCCGAGGGGGAAAGAAACGGTCCCCCGTTTGCCTGTGTCAGAAAACGACCGCTTTCGCGCGATCACATTTAATAAAGGTCGGTAACCAACCGTCAACTACGCTCTCTGTCTCTCTTTGGTTGTGAGAGGAGAGAAACACATTTATTTTTAAATTTTTCTGTCAGGTCTGGCTCGGGCCCTTTTGCCAAAATTCACGCATTCAAAAGGTCTTTTTTGTATGTATGCATCGTTGTGTAAGCATACAACAACAACAATATGAATGTGTGCGAAAAACTATATGCCTTCTCTCTTTCTCTCTCACGCTGACTCGCTCTCTGTTTATGCTTAACTCTGGCGCTCTCTTGAGTCTGCAACCGAATGAAACAACCTTTTTAAAGTTCGGTCTTCGTGAAGACCGCATTTGATGAGCGATTGACTGAATTGGGCCTGGAATGGGGTTGCTCTCAGACCGATCAGTGCTGTGTGTTCAACCACGGCCACCGAGCAGTGAGCGAAATCGCTGCTTAAATTCGGTTGAGGGAAGCCCGAGCCCGTTTTGTTTTTGTTTTTTTGGTCAGTGACGTGAGCAGAGCGAACTGAACATTGGGTTGAGAGTTATTTGCGAGCTATGCACAAAAAATTATTCCACTTTTTTTTTTTTTCCCCCCCTTTTTTTGTTTTTATTCCCAAATTTTTTTTGTTTTTTTTTTTCCCCCCCAAAAAATTTTTTTTTTCTTTTATAAAAAAGTTTCCAAAATTTATTTATATTATTTTTTTTTTTTTTTCCCCCCTTTTTGTTTTTTTTTTTTTTTTTTTTTCGATGGGCGAACCGCTGGAACATATCCGTAATCGTTCAAAGAGTCAACACGATCGCAATGAGATCCTTAAAGTTTGCCAGAGTGCGACTCCTAGGATCAGGAAATTGTACTTCTTTTAAAAAATACATTCTGATTGCGTTCAAACCCCAAAGGTCGGAATCCAAATCTCCAAATCTTCTAAAAATATTTATCTATGTCCGATTTCTCTTCTGTATTTTATTTCATTCAGAAACTTATTGTGAACACTTATTAATGACTTTATATTAGGTGTAAATGTAAAATTGGCTATACCGCCCCAAAGGGCCAAGCCAAGCTTCTCTCAAATCTATCTGCGTGTGTGTTTGTAATTTTTTGTCGCACATGAGAAGGGGACCTACAGTTAAACGCCGAATCCGAACTGCAAAGCACATACAGCAAATTCACCTAGATTTGCAAAAACAGCAACATGAGGAAACGGCCCTAAATGTGGCAACACGACCTACAAATCGCCCAGTTACTTCAAGACTGGCATAACTCTAAATATTCGATTTTGAGAAAACTCGCTTAAAGTTCTCAATATATTTAACGCAGAAAAAATAGTTCTTTGAGTTTTGAATTAATCTCTTAAAATATTATTAATTGAAAATGCTCATTAAAATGTTCGAAAATATGATGTTTTAACAGAAACCCGAAGTATCTTTGAGCAATATCGACTACAGGACAACTGAGATATAATGCTCTTGCAATAACAAGAAAATGAACCCCAAAAGTGTGAATTAAATCAAACATTTTTTGTTACATTTGGTGCATATATTTGTATTTTGCGATAGTGTATTAAATTTGCATAAGATTTGGAAGAACAGCAATGCCTCGATTCATTACAGGAGCCGAGTAATCTTCCTTTAAAGTGAAATATTTTTCTAACTATTGTATAAAGGGAATATTTCTTGATTTGGTTTAAAATATTTACTTTTGTAAACGGATTCATTAAAAACATATTTTAAGAATTTTAATTAAACTTTAAATAAAATTACAATTAAAAAGCAACGTGTTTATTTCCAATCTCTTAGCCTTATAGTTGTTGTGACTGCGTCCGACTGCGGTCAAATATTTTTTTATTATCTCTATAAATATAAAAGAGAGTGTCCTGATTCACTGACTGATTAGCATTCATCGCACAGCCTAAACAGTAAAAAAAGGTAAAGGTAAAATTGGCTATACAGCCCCTCAAAGGGGCCAAGCCAAGCTTCTCACAATCTCTTGGCGTGTGTGCTTTTTAAATTTTTCGCACAAGAGAAAGGGACCTACAGTTTAACGCCGAATCCGAACGGCAAAGTTTGAGAATTTGCTTTGTCATGGCTAGTTACTTCACAGCTGGCGCCACTAGCTGGTGAAGGTGACCGGATGTGTAAAAGCTAATTTCTAAAGAAAAAAAAAACTTTTTGTATTTGATGTTCCGAGGCGGGATCGAACCCCGACCTCCCGCCCAGCAGTCCAGCACACTAACCGATATGCCACAGACGGCCACCTAAACGGCCTAAACGGTAAGAAATAGAAAGCTGAAATTTTGAGTTAGGAAAAGTCGGAAAAGCGTCGGAAAAGTTTGTATGGGAAAAATGTTATTTTTCATCCGATTGACTTGAAACTTGGTTTGTATGCGAAGTACGCGAAATAATTCGACACGTGTTTTCCCGATTTTGGAAAATCCGCCCACGAGGAAAATGGCCGGAAAATTGTGCATGCAAAAAATTATTTTTCATCCGATTGGCTTGAAACTCGGTTTGTAGGGATAGAATACGAAATAGTTTGAAATGTGACTTTCCGAAGTTGGAAAATTTGACCTGGCGGTCGGAAAATTGCCGGAAAATTCTGCATGAAAAAACAATTTTTCATCCGATTGGCTTGAAACTTGGTTTGTAAGGACAGAGTTCGAAATAATTAAAAATTGTAATTTTTCAATGTCTGAAAATCCGCCCCAGGCGTGAAAATGTCTGGAAAATTCTACATGCAAAATAACTATTTTTCATCCGATTGACTTAAATAGATGTGGGCGGAAAGTGGGTTGGAAATGAGTGGGAACTGGGAGAAATTGGGTGTAAAGCGGGTGGGATGTGGGTGGACTGTAGGTGGGTAGTGGACGGGATGTGGATGGGAAGTGGGTGGTAAGTGGGAGGGACGTGGGAGGGATGAGGGTGAGATGTGGGCGGGAATTGGGAGGAAAGTGGGTGGGAAGTGGTAGGGCAGTGGGTAGGATGTGGGCGGGATGGTGGCGGAAAGTGAGTGGGAACTGGATGGACACTTCTACATTCTGTAAAACGGCCCCAAAAGTGTGAATTTCCAAAAAAATTTACTTTTTTGTTGTCATTGTTTTTTATGTACTCAAGTTTTTCACCAAAATAGCAGCCAAATTTTTTTTTAATCTTTTAGAGCAAAACATTACTCGTATTACTTGTTGTTATCAATTTTAAATTTAAGAAAAAAATGATTTTTGGATGGTTTTTCGAAAAATCTGTAATTTAACAGCAAAAAGGTTGCCAATTTAAGACTGTATAAAATATTTTAACATGCTAATATATTTTTTAACAAGTTGAGACTAAATTAGAGTAAATATTTTATTTTTTTATTTTATTTTATTTACCGGAAAACGTGAATTTTTTAAAAACCTTTGTTTAAAGAATTTATTCTGCGGACTGTCAGCAAACACTTTGCCGAAGACAGTTTGCGGCTATCACCAAAACTGAATGAGCTGTTTGCGCAAAACTACTACTAACTTTTTTGGTTGGCACACTCAATTTCAAAAACTTGAGGGTCCATAAAAAAAGAGCTTCCAATCGAGCCAACCGTTGACAGGGATTTACTCAGTTCGGGTAGCTTTATCGATTCATAATAGTGTAGCTTGGTAGTTTTGAAAAAAGTTGAAATTTGTTGCACCGTGTAATAAAAGAAATAAGGACTTTGAAAAATATGTGGAATATTTTTCGAGAAAAATTAGCAGATTTTTGTAAAGAAATAAGAGTATATTAAATATGTCATACGATTTTTGAATTTACGGCAAGCAGAAACTGCAACAAAAAAAAAGGATCGCCTAACATCAGCAGAGGGGATGACTCCATTAAACGTGTAGAGAAGGAGGAAGGAAGTTACAGCATTTCTGATGCTGGCGATTAATCAGAGCGAGCATGAAGAAGATATCTTCAGAAATAAACATTTTTTATACACAAAGCAAACAAAAAATACGGTTTTCGATCGATCGTTTCTATGGCAGCTATAAGATATACACCCAGCGACCAAAATAAAACGCACTCTGAAATTTTAAGCATTTGTGTCTTTTCTAGCCGGCGGTTTCCCCGAATAGGTCTGTAACTGCAGGAGATATATGTTGGGAAACACCGGCAGTGGGCACACGTTACGTTGGCTTTTTTTTGGCACTTTGTATACCTTCTAACTTAAATTGATCAGATATATACAAACTTTGGGGAACAGAGTGTGTTAAAATCAGGCTTGACCTACTTTCTTTCTTGTTCATAAAACGCAACAGTGCGTAGCAACGCCCGCAACTGCAATTATTGAATAAAATATATCTTTTCCTTAAGATATAACTTAGCAAATCCATAATTTCATGATGTTTTGGTGAGGTTCTGTTTAAAGATCGCTGATGCATTTTGAAGAATTGGATTTGTTGAATTTGATAACAGGTCTCTCCTCGGACCGACTTTATAAGAGATATATGACAAGTTTAAATGCAGCTTTGCAATTTCATTTCACGTCAACGATTTCTAGAATAGAGACCGCGCTGCTTGCAGGTCCGATCTTAGAGTGGCTGTCAAATGTTTCGTTTTATCGTTTAATAAGATTTTGTTCGATTTTTTAACTATTCCAGATGTCCAACGGGCCTACGTTGTTGAGCTGATTACATTAAATCGATTAAACGGTCAACTTTGTCTTCAGCACTTAACCTGAGAGACGAAGCGTATTACCATGTCCACAGTTAACTATGGGTTCCGCATCAAAGTTAAATTTCGAACTGAAACGGAAAGAGGCAAGTATTCGATATATTATATTTTGTATACCCTTGGAGAGGGTATATTAAAATTGTCCGCACCACATAAAGTATATACATTCTTTTTCAGCGTGACGAGCTGAGTTGATATAGCCATGTCCGTCTGTCCGTCTGTTTCTATGCTATCTCCTCCGTCCGTTTTAAGGCTATCTTAACCAAACTTTGCACGGAGTCTTGTGGTACAATTACGCTGCAAATTTTGTCGGAACCGGCCGGATCGGATGACTATATGGCATATAGCTGCCATAGGAACGATCGGTTAAAAAAGTAGTTTTAGTGAGAAAAACTTTTTTGTTTTCAATGCTATCGCTCCCAAAGTTGTTACTGATCAATTTTATATGTATCCACACAATTCTGCTAAGGTTGATTTAAGTCGATTCACTACTATAGCACATAGCTGTCATAAGAACGATCGGTTGAAAAAGTAGTTCTAGTGAAAAAAACTTTTTTGTTCTCAAAATTTTCTCAGCATGCATATCATGTTCCAAGGGTATATAAACTTCGGTCGAGCCAAATCCGACAGCCTACTAGATTATGAGGAAGGAAAACCGTACGTATCAAATCTACTTAGCTTTTAGCAGGCGGTTTCAAATCGCTCAACTTTTGTCATCTAATCTAGTACGCGGGCATATTTGTACCCCTTAACGTATAAATTCAAACAGCTTTAATATGAAATCAAAACGTTTACATGAAAACCTCTAGAGATTTCTGGGACACAGCGGATAATAAAATATCTAATTACTTAAGAGAGAGAATTACTTAAGAGTGCTAGGTTCCTGGGCCTACGACTCTAAAACTAGTTTTACTTACTTACTACTTAAGAAAAACAAATATATAAATTCCGAAGCTGGGACTACTTGAGTGCAGTAAAATGTGTTATTTTTTAGATTTATAGGAAAAAAAATTCGTTTGCTAGTCTTTCGTTTTGTTTTTGTTTTGATTTGAAATTTTCAATATATTTTCAGGGCGTTTAAGAAATTCATTTCGTGCGTTTTTGACCAAAAAATAATTTTTTTCTAAATATTTTTGCTCGTTGTTCTGAAATTAATTTACCGATTTGAAAAATTGCTATACGCGATCCAATAACCTTTCGAGTCATATATCTTGTATGACTCCATCTAAAGTTTCTGAATTGAGATATACCTTATATGTATGTAAATGTAAAATTGGCTTTACAGCCCGAAAAATGCCAAGCCAAGCTTCTCTCAATCTCTTGGCGTGTGTGTTTTAAATTTTTCGTACAAGAAAATGGGACCTACAGTTTACCGCCGAATCCGAACGGCAAAGTTTAAGAATTAGCTTAAAAAAGGCTGGCGCCAATAGCTGGTGAAGGTGACCGGATGTGTAAAAGCTATTTTCTAAAGAAAGAAAAAAAACTTTTTTTATTAGATGTTCCGAGGCGGAACATATTTAACAATAGAGGTTAAATTTGATTCGCATTTGGTCTGTGTTGTCTAATTTCAAAAGTGGCAACACCATGATTGACCTAGAACTTGTCATATCTTGCGGATAGCCGGATCCTTTGACTAATTGACTGTAGTACTTTATTAATTTTGATTTGTGTTGGTTTTGTTACAGTCGATGCCTTGAACCAGGGTCGGATAATCAGTTTCCTACCCAAAAATAGTGTGCCAAGGGCCAGCGATGAAATTCCAAAAGCACCAAGACCAGCATCCACTTTAATGCTGCAGGGTACCAATCACCAAACAGTATTAAATAACTCCATAACAGCACATATTTGTGCTAATTCGACCACATTCAGAACCAGTGGTGACAGCAAAAGTAACGAATCCGGAGCACACCGTAGCGATCCTAACGGTGTTCTTTCTGCCTTGTTAAGTCTTAAAATGCGTAGACACTTGACGCATCAATTCCGTTGGGCGATTGTGCTGATCATCGCGTCCCATCTAATATGTTTGTCACACTCGCTTTTGATCGAGGAGAACAACGTGGCCACAAATCCCCATACCAACGGCACGAGTTCTGCTTCGCGGAATATTGCCAAATCGTTGGGTGGCAGCACTAACAGCAACAATGTACCTGGCACTTCTTCGGGGTATTTGGATAAACTGGACAATTTGGAGCGAAGTGTAGCTGCCGTACTGATTAAGGTTGCCTACGGCACAACGTCAACGACCAAGCGCAGTATACCCGACAGTAGTTATGCTCTGAGCTTAACCACAGTGGCTACGCCTTTGCTGACAACACAAAGGTAATTAATCCACTTTCTGTTCCCGATCCATTAGTCATCAGCGAGATCTAATAACATTGTGGATATTTTTCAGGTATCAATCATCGCATCAGCAGCAAATCACAGGAGCTGGTGGCGGCGGCATCCGCCACAGAAACTATGAGCTGGATTTGGAAAGGGATCATGCTTTGCCTACATCGGCGCCCAATGCCGACATCTTGAAAAGCAACAATAACCCAACCTATCCGAATCCAAATCGGCATCACTCGCATGACAGGGATCGACATCGTCACACAATGCCATACAATTCAACACCAAATCCACCGTCAAGTAAGTGTTTCCTCTGCCGCTTCCCAGTTGTTCCGCTCTAATCCCTGCCAATTTTTGCAGTCCCAAACCTACTGAAGAAGACAAACGGCCAGGCGCCGACAATACCTATGTATCCAGGCGACATTCCATCGTATTCCCCGCCATCGAGATCGTTTTTCACGCCACCATTGCCGCCGGAATATCAGAATCCATTTGCTGATAAACCAACATTACGCGGCACCAATAATGAAGGCGGTGGGGGCAGCCTGATGCCAAACGCTGGCACTTACATTAATCGCCGACCCATTCCTCCGCCCAGCCTGATGCCCGGCCATGAGAGGATACCATTTCGACCGCCTGACTTGGGCGGCAGCGACGCCCTAGTGAATGTAAGTTATGCAAATGGTGCAGTGGTCGGGGTGGAGACGAAGAGTCCTGTGGTCTCCACCAGCACTCAGGAAGCTGCTTTCGATACGGAACGCAAAAAAGCGCTCAACACGCCGGCGCGATCAGTGCAAGTGGGGCATGATGAGTATACCAACAGCAACGAACAACTTGGTGGCTCGAGGGGGTCAATGGACTCCGTGGCAAAGGACTCGAGTGGTGCCAACAAGAGGCAGGAGGTGCTGCCAAACATTCGTCGCATACTAGGATCGAATGGAAAAAAGGGTGACATACCGGCTGTGCTGCTGAAACAGGTGACGCAGCGACCTCTGGTTAACTACCACCAACCGCCATCGTCTCCCATCGTTCTTATCGAAAACGGAAGACCAGCGCAGAAGGAAGGAACATCTGGAGCGGGGGGGCCACCGTCAGTGGACAAGGAGAAGGACGATGCGGCCGCGGCCAGCCCGAATATTAACCAGAGCAAGCACACACCTGTCGGTGGCGGTCCCTTCGATTTGAGTGATTCAGCAGGTGGACACAATGTCAACGCAGTCACCACTCCAGCAGCTGCAGCTGCCATTGGCGAGGTGGCGGCCACTTCATTCTCCTACGCAACCACAAATCAAGCTCAAGCCAGGCCAACCTCCAGCATGGGAGGTGCAACGGTTGCTGGCTCGGGGGTGGGGGCAGCTGCTGCAGCCGCCTCAGCGCATACCACCTGGACGTGGGCCTGGAACATACACATCTACCTGTCCGTCGTACTCTTCACCATTCTGTCCGTATACTCGCTGTACAAACTACTCACTTACAACAAGCTGACGCACCTGTTCGCCCAGTCATATTTTGTGTGTATTAACCTAACCCTGATTGCCATCTGCATAATGCGCATCTTCTATCTGTGCTATGATGCGTACAACATTCATGGTACATTCCACATATTTGCAGCCGAATTGCTGTTGAATCTGCCGGCCACATTCCTAACCGTTGCATTCGCTGTGCTCATGCTGTACCTCTTCCTGAAGTCGCTGAATCACAAAAACAACCGATACTCGGCACTAATACGACCGCTGACAGTGGTAGTGGGGTGCGGTGTTCATGTTGTCCTCTGCATCACGCTGCACTATGTCGAATCGTATACTCTGCTTAATCATCACCTCTACTACCAGCAGCAGCACCAGTATTTCCGCCGGCAACAGCAACCGGGTCAGGCTCCGAGCCAGCAATCAGCCAGCGTGGCTGGCCCTCCTCCTCCACCACGCGTGCTCACCTTGATCTGCCAGATTATTTACATATTCATCTGTCTGAGTCTGGGCGTACTCTATCTCTACCTGTACCGAATTCTGAAACGTATTCTTCGCAGTAAATCGCAGAACTACATTCACGGATACCAGAATCTCTCCTATGCCATACACATCACTATAGCCACCGCTCTGCTCTTTGTGCTGCTGGCTGTCCTGCAGATATTTGGTGCTACTTACATTTCATCGGCGCGCCCGTTGATGAGTCAGGCGAATATAGTCGAGGTCGACTGGCTGCAGTGGGGATATCAATTCTCGTTGCGACTCATCGAGATTGCTATTATCACGCTGATTTCGTGGGTGACTGGTCTGAAGACAAGCATTGCCAATGGAGCTGGGACCGGTCCTGGAGCAAATGGCCTAAACAGTGATGTGCGCATGGTACACGGCCCAGGAGGTATGGGAGCCTATGGCCAAACTGTTGGAGGCTCCGGCAATGCAATGTCCAGGGAAAAGCATGCAACGGGTGGTAGCCATGCTCATCACAACTTCTTTTTGCCCTGCACCTCAAGCTCCAGTCAGGAGCAGTTCGAAACGGATTATCCAGCCATTTGTAACGCCAACACCAATCTGCACACATACACGATGCGCACCGGAAAGCTCATCTATGACGATAGCTATGCCCTCAATCCGCTGGGGCCGTCTGCCACCATGGCGGCTGGGGCAGCTTCTCCAAGTGCACGTGGTAGCGAGTACCAGCTGCAGGAGCCCATGTATCAGCGGCCCTACGACACGGGATCGGGCTCAATGCGGAGTGCAATTAATGGATCGCAGACAGCACAACGCTATCCGCACCAGCATGCGCATCCCCATACCCATCAATTGCGCGTTCATGAGCAAGCCGCATACTTGAGCGCCGACTACATGACTGATGCCACAACCGATCACTACGAGAATCCCAATTTCGATTTGCGCACGAGTTCAACGGGAGCGGGCACAATGCAGAAACTGGGCAAAAATACAGCCAGCAGCTCCACCGCCCTGAGCAGTGGCGGCTCTGGTTCAGGATCAGGCTCTGGGTCTGCATCCGGTTCGTCGGGCACCTCCCAACAGCAGATGCTGCTTTTACAAAGCGACAGCTGCTATTCGGAGCCTCTGCAGCAGGAAAATTCCAGCTATGAGTTTAACAACTTTGAGCGACCCATATTCAAGGAAAAACCCGTACACACAACCCAGACCAGCGACGAGTGCTGGCCAGAGCGGGGCGATAGGCATAAGTTGAGCAAAAAAAACACACGGACCCTCGAACGCGCCGGTTTTGACAACCCGGAGCGGCGCAGCTCCAACTCAACAAACTCGTGTTCCTCATCCAATGGCGGCGGCGGGGGCCGATATGCCAGTTACAACTCCTGCGAGCGCGGATATTTCAATGGTGTGCGCAAAAGCGGCACCCTTAACAGCCTTGCTAATGGTGCCGGGCGGGTCCTAACAGTACCCATCTCGGCTGCTGCTGGGGGACAGCGAGTAACCGCCAGTGGCGTTCAAACCCTGGCTCTGTCGGATAGAGATCGCGCTGCCTATTACCAGAGAGGTGCTGGGCGCCATATGCGTTCCAACGACCTGGCATTATACACAACCGAATCTGCCAATGGCATTTCGCCAACTCCTCCAACTCTTAAGCAACAGCTGAAGCCACCCTACAATCACGAGGCGCAGAATGACGGCGCAGAGGAGGAGGAGGAAGAAGACGACGACATAATGGCAGGCGGTAATGTAGAGTGCACCAATTTGATTAGCAACGAGCTGGGCTCTTGTGCACCAATCGATAGCACGGCTTCCAGTTTACACCCAGTGGCACACCTGCAGGTACAAAATCAATCAGCTGCTGCCGCCCCATCAACCAACGCGGATAGCATGTTGGTGGCTGAGCAAGGTTTTCTACGCTTTCGCGCCCTAGAGGAGGCCAGTAAAACTCCAGCCGCCGTCGCCGCTGTGCGTCATCATAGTCGTAGTGCGACTATAAATGGCATCGATTGTTAGACATTGAAGCATCACCACTCACACACACAATGCGATGCCGATGCCGACTTATGCCAATAGTAGTTAATTCGCCACTTTCTACTCTCTTCAAACTTGTGATATACATATAACAAACACAACAAACATAATAATACAAATCAATCTTAATCCGGCATATGCATATTCTGTATATATACATCATTCATACACGCATACATGTACGCCAGCTGGACGTGTATGAAAGTAGAACATAAAGCAATTATTTATTTCACGTACATCTACCCACACCCATGCACAGATCAAGGATACCGAAACTCTTCTGGATACTAGATTATTATTTTAACAAACTTTGTATGTAAATAATGAATGTGCAGCTACAAGCAAGCAGCATCTGCCACATGCTCGTCATCAACTCGATTTTTTACTTACTTTTAAGAATTTACTTGCTTTTACCTCTGAATGTATTTTGAGTTGTATAAAGACTTTGATTGGGGCTCTGTTCGCAAGAGTGCCCCAGTAGATCATTTCAACGCGTGCGTGTAAATAATTTGTTAATACCCAACAGTTCTTTTAGTCTAATTAACTATGAATATCAACATAACCACATACATACATACAATGGCGAGCAAATCCCAATTAAATGTTAGCAAGGGACGGTATAACTAAGGCATATAGAGAAATCACTTCTGCAGCTTACGCAAATTCCTGAAAATTTCTGAACTTAATGGTTCCAGTTAGGCGTTACAAAGTAAATCAGAAAAAAGGCTTGAGTGTTTTACACGTCTGCTTGGAATAAAGTTTACATCAAGAAAAGTATCCTACTATTAATTGTATGTAAACATTCTTGGTATTTTTATCGATAAACAAATTTATTTCCAAGTACTAAGTCGGTGCCATGGCTGTAAGCCGGAATACCGACATTATACCGAATCACTTCTGAGAAAAAGCTAAGCATGATCCTGTAACGAATTAATATTTTAGGATCGTCCCAAAATCTGATGCATTGTCCAGCAACTAAATGATTCACAAAAGAAAGAAACTAAAAAACACATTGAGGGTTTTTCTGGAACTCTAGCTGTTTTCGTAAAAACTTGCTATTCGAATTTAAACTATTTGCCTTTATAAGTTGAGTGACTGTATTAAGCCAAGCCGATTTAAATTGCTGGGTTGTGCTTCCATTTAATGAAATAACCGAACTCTTTCGTGTCACTTAACAAATAAAGTCATCGAAGTTTAGGTTTATAGGGAAACCTGTAGAGATTTCCAGGACCTCCCTGATAATATTTCTCACAGACTACAAAGCTTAAATATTGCTTAAGTACCGCATTTGTCTTTGTCAACATCGCTTTCAGACGATGAATATGTATAATGTTATATTCGCGAGGTTGGCGCCGAACCAATCCCTTCCTCCAAAAACCTCGTACCTTCAATTTCCGAACATAAGCCATTGGATCTAGCTGGTGTTTCAGGCACATGAAATTAGAACTGAAATTTAATTTGGACAAGCCCTTACCTAGCCGTCCTTGCCTCCGTACGATGTATTGCTCCAAAACCAAACTTTGCCAGGCCTGTCGCCGATTCACAGTTGGTGATTAATTGAAATTAAAGAACCATGAATCATAACTATTTGGTTCAATGCTCTTAGACGGGTTCGATCCTTTGAAACGAAGGTCTGCAGCCTTGATTCCGCGTGACTTTACCATTTCATCTTCATTATAATAATCCTATGCAGTATTTGTGTACTTATACAGTTCTCTAGATAACATTGAAGCGGGATTGCTTAGCCACCAACATAAATATATAACAAAGTACATTTTAGACATTGCAATTCGAAAGGAAACTCTTAAATGGTTAGATTGTAGAGATTGTGAGAGACCGACAGGTCCAGGGGTGCTCCATACTGTACAGCGCCTTCAATACACATAAATGTAGGCATCTCGATTGTAACGAGGTACTTACTGTTAACCTTGTGACCTTGTCACTGATAATACACAAGTTGTATAAACTATTTAATTCGGCATTAAATGTAATGCTTTCGAATATAAAGTAAAACAAAATCTATACATAGTACTGATTAGATAAGGCTTCTGCATTTTTTAATGTTAAATTACTTTTATTAACAATTAACGTATGCTTTTAAGGACGCACACACGTATTTCAAATAAATAATAGTATTGATGCGCACTTAAAACTACAACAACACACACATTGAATAAGATTATATGCTTAATTCCCTTTATCGTAAATATATAAATGAGCAGATTACATGTATATCAACAATTACCAGAATAATAAAAATTACCAGAATAATATTAACTAAATTTCGCCCGTCTATGACGGAGATTCCTGCAGATCCATGAGCGCCGCATGTATTCTGAAGTGCAGCCGAGACTCGAGCGCAAAATGAGAGTACTTCTTCCTGGAAATCGAAGAATGCATATGGTTCTGTTGTGATAACTGGGTAGCTTGTGTACACACCTCGTTTCCTGTAGGCTGGATATGGCCTGAGCTCTGTCTTGACAAAGTGCCGCTTCGACACTGGCGTACGGAATGATAAAGAAGTCCTCCTTAACTTCCATAGCCACGCACTCGTTTAGGTCCCTGAAAAGAAATCCTGCACTCGTGAATTCTAACCTCGGGTGTAGTTGCTGTGTTTGCTTACTGGAGGGCTAGAGCTGGTTTTGCCATTTGCCTATAGCAAGCTCCACGCAACAGGAGGCACAGGGCTCGGTTGTCTGTGCAGTATGGCTGGAATTTGGACTGGGACTGCATCTGGTTGGTAAGCTCTTCGTCAATTATTTGTAGCACTTTGTCAGCCACATTAAAGTTCTTACTGAAAAACTTGAACAAATTCCAGAGATACATGAGCTCAATGAGCGGCAGGACGAGGCTGCCACTTTGTGCTCGATAGCGGGCTGCACGCTTGGCCATGAACTTCTCCATTGGAAGAGATTTGCCAGCTATTTTTTGCCTAAAGGCAGGCACCTGGAGCATTAATGCATCGACTGCAGGATCTCCTTCGCCCGGCCTTCCCCTGGCGGTCAGCTTGATGGCGGCCAGCTGATAAGCATATATCGACCGAGACCAGTTGCTCTTCTCCAGCAAATGTGTGGCATACACCTCGGCCTCCGTCCAGTTGCCCAGCAGGCTATTTAACCAGAGCAGCTCCCAGTAGCTCATATGGTGGAATTGTGTCCACACATTCTGCGAATGCAGTGATTTTAGATACCACAACTCGGCCGCTACTAGATTACCCCTGATTAATTCCAGGCGACCTTTAAAGAAGAGCATCCACACACCGTTCGGATATTTGGCCAGCTGACTGGACAATATTTCATCACAAAGCTGGACATCGCGCTCCAGATGTCGATCGCTGAGCATGGCCAACACCATTAGGTGATAGCCCAACAGTGTTAGGGAGCAAAGCACTTGTCGAAGGCCCTGCTCCTGGTGTCCTGTGTGCAGCTCGTTAAGTCCGCCACTCTGAAATAAGGCAGAATGCATATAAGGCATGTTGATAACCCTAAGCAGATGAGTTTCGAGATGGGCGCGTTTCTAATTTCTCCAAAGGAAGTCTATGGATCTACACACTACACTACCTTCCGAAAATTAAGAGCCATTTTTTTTCTCATTAAGGGGGTATTCCCTATGTCGAGGATGCTTTTTGGACCTTTTTTATTTGAAAACGTAAGAGTTTTTCCAATTCTGATTTTTTTTATTATGTTACAAACAGATTAAAGTAATAGTCTTTTTACACTGAGCACATCTAACATCCAACATCCTGAGTTTAAATGCTTAATAACCATTTGCTATGTCAACCATTTTAAGCTTTTGTTTTTTAAAAATGTCAAGTGGGTCGATGTCTTCTAATAGGTAAATGTTACAAAGGCCGCAAATTCCGCCATGGTAAAAATTCATAACTCAGGATGTTGGATGTTTGATGAGCTCAGTGTAAAAAGCCTATATAAAAAAAAATTACTGCTTCGATACGAGGGCTGTTCAAAAAGTTCTCGGCCGTCAAAATGGAGGGTCCAAAAAAAAGTGTAGTGCTGGCGGGGTGATGGAAATTAGACCGCGTGAATTAAGACCGCGCGGCCTTATTTCATTTTTCAAAATGAATTTGGACCGCCATTACAAAATGAAATTAGACCGCGAGGCCTTAATTCACTTTTCAAATGAATTTGGACCGCCATTACAAAAGAAATGTGTTTTTGGCTATTTAATAAAAGAAACTATCTACAATATAACAAACATTAAAAAATAATGAAAATTTGATACAAAAAATCGCGCTATTTTTTTGTATCAAATTTTCGCCTGCGGCGCTGAAATTTTTTGAATTAAATAATCCACAATGCAAATCACTAAACTGATCAACATACTCAAAAGCTTATCACTTAACATTAGTTAAATTATTAAAACGGTACTTTTGCACATCTGTACAAAAATTCCTCTCATCAAATACTTAGTGTAAAAACAAGACCGCGCGGTCTAATTTCATTTTGTGATGGCGGTCTAAATTCATTTTGAAAAATGAAATAAGGCCGCGCGGTCTAATTTCATTTTGTGATGGCGGCCTAAATTCATTTTGAAAAATGAAATAAGGCCGCGCGGTCAAATTTCATTTTGTGATCGCGGTCTTAATTCATTTTGCAGAATGAAATTAGACCGCCATACAAAATGCACGGCGGTCTTAATTCACGCGGTCTAATTTCACAGAGCCAAAATTTTCGTATTATTATCTTTAATACTTTTCACGTGAGGTCAAATTATGTCGAAATATCATTTTACAGGTTTATTATACACTTGAAAAGTGTATTATAATTTTGCCCAGAAGTTTGCAACGCATTGAAGGAATCATCTCCGACCACATAAAGTATATATATTCTTGATCAGAATGACGAGCTGAGTCGATTAAGCTTTGTCCGTCCGTCCGTCTGTCTGTTTCTACGCGAACTAGTCTCTCAGTTTTGGAGTTATCGAGCTATAACTTTGCACAGAGTCTTCTTTTTACTGCACGCTGCTAATATGTCGGAACCGACCGAATCGGATGACTACTTCTTGTAGCTGCCATACAAATGTTCGTTGGAAAAATGGGTTTTAGTGAGATAAACTGGTTTGTTCTCAATATTATCGCTCTCAAACACGGTCATGGGTAATATGTCATGTTTTTCAGCTGATTTGCGAAGTTTGGTCGAAGTCGCTAACCGTTGAGACAAGCTATTTCAAGTGTATCAAAACTTCGGTACAGACGAAGTTAGCTTTGCCTTTCTCGTTTTTCTGTTATTATAAGAGTAGATTTTGCTCATACATACTTCGGCTCTTAGTTAAAACATCATATTTTCAAGTTATATTAATAAGCATTTTTAATTTATATTTTACTAGATTAACTCGAAATTCTCGAAATAAAATTCTGAATAAATTTCAAAATAATACGAGTTATGCCAGTATTGAAGTTAGTGAGCGATATGTATTTCGAATTTTGAAGCTAAATCAATGCTTGAGTGGTTTAAAACATGCATGAACCACTAAACCAAGCAGTTTGCACACCTAATAATAAACCTCATAAATACCCAAAGTCGAGAAAAGCATATTTGAGGCAACTACGACGCCAATTCCAGTTTTAGGCAAATAAAAAAAAACAATTTGGAGAAATCAGCTGATTTCATAAATTGGCACGCGCCCAACTATAACTCGTCTCACCTTATTTGCCGTGAATCCTATAAACTGAAGTATTTTCACTATGCGTGGAGGTAAAATTGAAATCATAAGATTGAAGGTACCGATGCCCATGTGCACGCCGCTATTGAAATGCGTCTCCAGAGTAGCCGAATCGGAGTCCCAGCGGCGATATTTCATGATTTGCTCGCAGGCTCTGTAACATACACACAACACTCCTGCCTGTACGTATGTACATCACCACGGCATTGTTCCATAGTCACCTGAAGCCATTGTAGCACTGCCGTACTTTCAAGCTGCCGCGTATCAAGCCACTGAGATTCTCGTCCTCAATAAACGTAAGTAGGGCGTTCATCAGTAGAGCCTCAGCCATGCACAATTCGGCATGGCACTCCAAGTCCGTGAGTCCGTGGCTAAAGTTTTTCTACGAGCAGAGCGGTCGGATGAAAGGACATGCTTACGTGGAGCTACGGAGTACGCACCTTCCTGAAGGCGTTACCAATGGACTCGGTCAGTGTGTTCTTCTTCCGGAGCATTTGACACAGCTCCATGCACTTCTTCAGCTCTGCGGATGCTTTATCGATGTTCTCAAAGGTGAGTGCAGCCTCTAGAAAGGCAAACACAGCATTTCCCATGGAATGATAGAGACTCTTCTCGGCAAATGGCCGCAGCAGGTTGCGAGCCTCCTCAAATTGGTTATTAAAAAAGTAGTTAATGGATTGCTCAGCGTCCAGTAGCGAAGATTCCAAGTTCATTTCGCAGCAGGGCGCCGCCAGTGGAGGGTCAGAGCAGGCATCATAGAACTCCTAGACACAATAAAAGCATTCTCCAATAGCAAGCCATATTTGCACACTTGTACATACCTCCTCAGAATCGGAATCGGAATTATGCACTCGTTCCATAATTCCAAATGCCTACAAAAGATGTGAATTTGGTATGTTAATAGCAAAACCAGCTTTTAATTGCAACCGGTCACCGTGCGAAAAGGCCGAAGTTCAATCGGACCTCTGACTGAGTTACCGAGTTACTCAATGTTCAAGTTTAATTTCAAGAATTTTCAAAAATCAAAAACAACTGACATTGGCTGTGCGGATGTAGGTTCCGGTAGGATCTTCGCACTTTCTTTTCGAGGTGGGTACCGGCTCGAAGTTGATCAATACAGTACAGATTCTCCGGCATTAGTGGCTGAATCTTATTTTGCTTATGCTTTATATAAAACAACATAACTTACTTGTGCTTAGTTACAGCTCAGAATACAACTAATTTAATTTTTGTTGTTTTGTTTTGATTTGAGAAGCAAAACATGTGTCATGCGAGAAGCTTTTGGCATCTGCGTGTGTTGGTAGGTATGTACATTTACAATTGCTTCATTTGCACTGAACAACACAACTTTTGAGCAGTACAACGAAACAATGTGTTTTATTTAATAAACAAAGGGCATTTCAGAGCTTTGGGGAGAACACGTATTTTATTTTCTCAGTCATATAAATTTAAATTCCCGTCCCAGGGCGTAACCAGCTTTATATTTTTATATTATTTAACATTAAATAAATAGATCAAGTTGCATGTGATGTGAAATGAGAAACAATCTTTAAAATAATGGCGAAAAACTTAAGTTATAAATGAAAAAGTGCATTTTTCGGGGCAAAATCTTTGATTAAGGGGAGGCAGCTGCTCCCTCCCTGCTCCCCTGCTCGCCCTTTGTCCCGTCCTGTAATATTTCCACTGAGACAGTGAGCGTTGCCATTTAAGATTATGTATTTTAAACTCTCGAATCCATAGCTGATAAACGAAAACATGTTTATCTATTTCGACCCAATCAGATACTCGTACCCTGCTGCCTAGTGTGTTGGGGCAGCAAAGGAGAATGAAAAACTAAGCAAGTACCATACATACATTAAGCTTTAAGCTTTTGTGTTGTTCGGTTGTGTTTTCATTGTGTTTCGCATGGGCTTGTTTTTAATTACAAATTGTGTACATTTGCGCAATTAAAATGGAAACACTAAAACATTCGTGAAAATTTGTGTTTTTAGTTTATATTTCATCTCTGTGGCTGCCTGGTTGCTCCCTCGCATTTTGCTGTAACCGCTGTGAGTGCGCGAATTCTTTGTTTGTCTGCGTCGATAGCAAAGGCAAAGCTTTTTGTTGTATATGTATGTATGTATGTACATTAGGTCGGACCTGCCTTGTATGAAAAGTATTTTTTTTTTCAAATTTTTGCAGAACATAGTTCAAAAATGCAGTATATTTTATAGGGAATTTATCGAAAATCAGACATTTTATGATTTGATGGCCTCGCGGAGGCTTTAAGAGATTCAATTTCCCACTAATTTATCTTTGAACTGTCACTGTAGCAGAGAGCATTTACAAAAGTGTCGAACAAATAAATGAAATACAATATATCATGTTAAATTAAATGTTCCGTGTGTAATGGTGGGCACTGTGGACTTTGAATCCGGCGACTAGAGATCAAGTCTCGGTAGAACCTTAAAAATGTTTTTTTTTATCTTAGATTTTTAATGCCTATGTTCTAAAATTGAATATGCAATTAATTTTATTTTCCTTTACACATTTGTGTAGTTTGCCTTATAACCTTTCCCGTACGGAGCGCTCAAGTCTAATAAAAATAATTTCTTTTTTATTTTTTTTTTGAATGAACAATATGTCAAGAATATTGTGTGCAAATTTGAAGTCAATCCGAGTAAACCTAACGGAGTTACAGCATTTCAAACGACCGGCCGTGCTACCTGATTGCTACCGTATGAAAAACTTTAAATCGATTTTCCCGAAAACGTCTTTTTTGAAGTTCGTGTACATCAGAACTCAAAATCTACTGAACCGATCCAAAAAAGTTGATACGCATTTTAAAGGTGATGTATTTCTCGAGGTAATCAGGAAGAGTTTTTTTGTTTTCATCTTTTTCTATTTTTATACACTTGAAAAGTGTATTATAATTTTGCCCAGAAGTTTGTAACGCATAGAAGGAATCATCTCCGACCACATAAAGTATATATATTCTTGATCAGCATGACGAGCTGAGTCGATTAAGCTTTGTCCGTCCGTCTGTCCGTCTGTCTGTCTCTAGACCCTCAGTTTTGGAGCTATCGAGCTGAAACTTTGCATAGAGTCTTTTTTTTACTGCACGCTGCTAATATGTCGGAACCGACCAGATCGGATGACTACTTCTTGTAGCTGTCATACAAATGTTCGTTCGAAAAATGGGTTTAAGTGAGAAAAACTGGTTTGTTCTCAATATTATCGCTCTCAAACACGGTCATGGGTAATATGTCATGTTTTTAAGCGGATTTGCGAAGTTTGGTCGAAGTCGCTAACCGTTGTGACAAGCTATTTCAAGTGTATCAAAACTTCGGTACAGACGAAGTTTGCTTTGCCTTTCTCGTTTAATAACAAATTAACCGCGATTTTTTTAGCTAAAATGCGTATCAACTTTTTTGGATCGGTTCAGTAGATTTTGAGTTCTGATGTACACCGCAAAACCACTTTTTTTCAAGGCACCTCTGGAGATTCACCGTCACCGGCTTATTTATCAATATTTGTCTTTGAAAATTTTTTCTGACATACTTCAAAAATTGTTCAATAATATATAATAAAGTTTAATAAAATTATATTATTGATGAGCCGCAAAAAAATCATAAAAATATACTTTAAGGGTCGTACCTTTGGTAAAGTTGGTTAGGTATCTAAAAACAAATATTTAAACATTTTTTGTTTCAACCGAACGCTTTTCGATATTTTGTAGCTCCGGTTCAGGTTCGATCGGAAAAACTATTCTGCTACGCATTTGCTGTATTAGTTATTTATGCAACACAACAGTCGAATGAGCTTTTTCTATTCTTAAAATTAATTTATCCACTAAAGATACAGTTTTAATTAACAGTTTACTGAAAGACATACTAATAATTAACTTCTTTACGAACTTCTGAACGGAGTGTGCACCCGAACTTAAAAAGTTTACCGGGTTTGGACTCCACCCGATTTTAGGTAGGTTTTCAGCCCTGGTAGAAACTCATATTAAAAATTTTTAAACTTTATTATTGTATATTAGGATGGTGGCAGTTCAGATTCCTCAATATACTTTTAAACATATGTATGTTTGATTCAGCGTCACTGCAAAAGCTTTCGATTTCGAAAAAAAATCATATAAATGTGTGTGTGTGTGTATTTGGTAATCGCATTCATACCCACGAGTTTCTGTTAATTTGGTACAATTTCATTAACTACATTCATATGAATGTATGTTTATTCGTCGCTTCCAGCTGATCAAAGACAGAATGCCGGGATTGTGAAGGCCCTTCGTTGAAATTGTCATTTCATTTCTTATTTTGCCGTTTCACTTTCATGCGCTTATTTGTGGTTGCAAACTACTCAAGCTCAAAGTCCCGTTTCCAATGATAAATCTATCGACTTCCGTCAGCTTATCTCGAATTATAATTTATTCCTAAGATTTCCTGTATTTGGTGCGGCGTTTGTCTAATCAACCACTCGGCGAAACCTTATCGCAGAACCTTTGTATACCTCATAGAGTAGAAGGGTATACTGAATTCGTGCAAATGTATGTAACAGGCCGAAGGAGGAATCTCCGACCACAAAAAATATCATTATTAAACAGCATCAGTGTTCGTTTGTATTAAACCCAGATCTACGGGATCATAAGAGGTAGATTAAGAAGAAAAAGTCCTTTTGTCACAGCATTTCATATAAATAGAAGCACCTTATAACAGCACATGAGCATCAAAGCAAAGCCAAGGTGTTTCTAACTATTTGAAATACTGTAACCAAAGGAAATTTCCGCAGTGCTGGATACAGGGCTAAATTATGAAAAACAAGAGTGTTTTATACAACAGTTTTACAGTCATTCTCCGACATTGTGGTTATTTTTTCTAAAACTTGAAAGTCGCGTTGTTAAACTTTGAAAATGAGATGGAGCTAATCGTTAGGAACCTAACATTCGCCCATACAAGGTGGACCACTCATTTTTCACCAAGGGCAGTGAATTTTCAGGGAGATTGGTATGCATTCATTGCTGAAGTTTTACATACATCTTTGAAATTGAGTTTGGACCTGATAGGATAAAAAACAAAAAACTTGCATACAACAGTTTTCTGCGAATTTTCCACACTTTCCGACTCACTTTCAGCATCACTCACTCACTCTTTTATATATATAGAGAAAGTAGATAAATAGGGTCGGAGATACTTTCTTCTGGCTGTTACAAACACCTGTACAGAGTAGAATTGCAAAAAAATGTCACAAAAAAACAAGCTTTCCCCACTTTTTAACAGTTTTTCTATTTTATTTTAAAACCCGTTACAAATTTCAAAAAAATGTCACAAAAAAACAAGCTTTCCCCACTTTTTAACAGTTTTTCTATTTTATTTTAAAACCCGTTACAAATTTCAACAATTAATAAAGTTCAAAGTTTTAGCCCAGACTAAAACAAACAAACTGTAAAGCTGAGGTCCCACTTATAATTTGTCAAAATTTTGAGGAGTTACTTCGTAACAGTTTCAAGACAGTCATAAAAATGTACAAAAAGAAAGGCAAACAAATGGATTTTTAAAATTTTGTGTATGAGGATGTGATTTTTTTGATATGCAATCATCAACATCAGTCTCAAAAATTGAATGTTTTTTGACGAATGTTGTTTATGGCCCCACTAAAGTAAGCACATGTTAGCTTATTTGATTGCTTTGATGCATTTTAAAATAAAGTTTGCTTTCCACATGTCAAGTAGCATGATATAGCTAGCTCTCGACACTTTTTCTTAAGAAATATATTGGCATTTTCACATTTTACAACCAAGATAGGAAAATTTGGCGGTTGCCTTGGCCATGGTACATCTCATAGGCGTAGTCACTTTTCAATAAAGGGGACCCATACCCTTCTCCCACTGTGCAAAACCGTCTTCCCCAGTGGCAACGCCATTAACACGGCAGCTGCTCATGTTGCTGGTACTTACTTTTTCGATAGGCTATATGTTGGCAGTGACTTGATCATGCGTGACAGTACATTGATCATCCCTTTTTATACCTCCAGTTGTTCACACCAAGCTTGCAATGTCTTGCCGCACCTGGTCTTGCCGTCTAAGTTTCGGTCGTCGGGAAAAATCTATACACAGTACACTTTCGGACCATCACTTTTCCGGTCAATGAGGCACGGCCTGTCTGGGCAGCACTTCCGGTCTTAGAAGCCATCAAAGAACTATGAGCATTTCTTTAATTATGTGAAATAGCTGGGAATGTTATATCAATATTTACGGGCCTTATGTTGTAGAAATTTTTATTGCTGTGCGGTGTAACAATTTAGATAGAATTATCGACCGCCAGTTGAAGCGTACGTACTTGTAATCTAATCCATGCGTATCACCCGTGCAGATTAGCGGAAGCCTTATCTTATGGATTTCTGCACTGAACTTGATATGGCACGCTGGCATGTATACTTATATACACGTTATTGAACCCTTGCCCTCACTCCAGATAAACCTCTTAGCAAATTAATGGGCAACACGAATACATGAACGCTTGGCTCGGTCCACTTCAGAGCTAAGGCGTTTAGGTGTCGTCGCTTACAGTGACCGCGCTTGTAAAGAGGTCGTTATCAAAATTCGACGCTGCGTTTATTCATATACCCAAGGGCACTAGTTTTTAAACCAGCAGCTCCAATT
The DNA here is from genome assembly GCA_018904235.1 of Lordiphosa stackelbergi. Lineage (NCBI taxonomy): Eukaryota > Metazoa > Arthropoda > Insecta > Diptera > Drosophilidae > Lordiphosa > Lordiphosa stackelbergi. The sequence goes on from JAEIFU010000031.1 coordinate 103,420, forward strand.
ACTCGCAGACTAGTTCTGTCTCAAACCGCGACGAATAAAGCAGCAACCGTTCTTCCTATACAAAAATTGTACGTATTGAAAATGTGCTCGACGTGATCCCTCTGACGTGTATTTCAACAATTATTTTCTTAAATTGAACATGGGACTGTATTTGTTTGAGATATTCATTGTATAATGGTAGCAAGCAAAGTTCGTGATCGGTTTAACACGCTGTTTTAATTGAGCTGTTGGACATGGTTGTTTAACTTAGCAAAGTGTTGCATCGTTGGAGTGTTTGTGTTCCCCATTTTAAGTATTTAGTTGCTAGATCTAGCAATTTTGACAGTGGAAATGCCATACAATTTTTGAAAATGCTTTAAGTTACAAATCTGAGACGTTCGGTTCAGAGCTTCATTCTCAATTTATTATATATATATATCTCCTTTTTACGTTTTCGAATTTCCGAATAGCGTGATTTTTAAACTCAATTATTTTCATCACATGTCCCAAATATAGAAAGTCGCATAATCTTCGTTCAAAAGGATTTTATTTCGAAAACAGTATTTAATTGAATTGTCTGTCACCAGAATCAAACGAAACGAATACGTATTATGCCCCTTACAATCGCTAAATATCTTACATGAAAATACTCTCCAGGCTATATTTGGATTAAGGTACAGAAACCCTACAGAATATTGCAACCATCTTAAAACAAAATAAGAAAAGAGTGTTAAAACGAGAAAGGCAAAGCTAACTTCGTCTGTACCGAAGTTTTGATACACTTGAAATAGCTTGTCTCAACGGTTAGCGACTTCGACCAAACTTCGCAGATCAGCTTAAAAACATTACATATTACCCATGTCCGTGTTTGAGAGCGATAATATTGAGAACAAACCAGTTTTTCTCACAAAAAACCATTTTCCGAACGAACATTTGTATGGCAGCTACAAGAAGTAGTCATCCGATCCGGTCGGTTCCGACATATTAGCAGCGTGCAGTAAAAAGAAGACTCTGTGCAAAGTTTCAGCTCGATAGCTACAAAACTGAGGGACTAGTTCGCGTAGAAACAGACAGACGGACAGACGGACAGACGGACGGACGGACAGACGGACAGACGGACGGACAAAGCTTAATCGACTCAGCTCGTCATGCTGATCAAGAATATATATACTTCATGTGGTCGGAGATGATTCCTTCTATGCGTTGCAAACTTCTGGGCAAAATTATAATACACTTTTCAAGTGTATAAAAATACACTTTTACAGAAAACGAAGGGAGAAACTTCTATTACTACTACAGCAAATGTTTTTTAATAAACTTATCAAACAATCAACCGCAAAGTTCTTCTTTCGATGGGATGACGCGTTTTCCATTAGTTATTTCCTCTTTGGTTAACTAATCAACCATTTTAACTTTAGTTTCTAGATCCACATCATCGTCAAACAGGGATAATATAGAAACTTCGTCAGTTAAATACCACGAATGCTCAGTTATCCTATGCAAGGCTCTTTTTTAGATCGTTATGTCAGTTCTCGTAGGACTTTATTGATTTCAAAAAGCACAAATCTTGGTAAGGTGCTTTTATTTCTAAAGTGTATTGGAGCCAGGGTTTAATGTAGGATGTTACAATAAACAGGTAAACGTCAATCAATGCCGCCTTGTCATTGCTTGTGATCTTGAATTGACATGTATCAATGTAAGTTGGCACCCCGACTAAAAAGCCATTCTATTCTTCTGTATTTTTTGCTCCTTGACGCATATAACCTTAGTCAGTGACCTTTTATATTTATTCCTTGATTATCATGTTGTCTTGAAAACACTGTGTACACTCATTTAACAAATCAAAGAGTTGTGCTTCGTATTTGGGGCATTACTGTAACCACTAACCAAATATCCTTTTCATTACAGCAATCCATCCCAGGAAATCCAGTGTCCAATTTCGTATGCTCATTGAAGACGTCTCAGGCATTCACTAAGAAACTATGCAAAAATGAGCGTCTTGTCTAAATATGTGGACCGCATAGCGGAAAAATGCGAACAGACTGGTCTCTCCAAGCATGCCTTTAGCTATGCATTGGTGACCAGTGCCATTCTGGCGCTAACTATTAAGGTTACCATTCCCTATGTAACCAACACACAGTCGCAGCAGGCACAATGTGCAGGCAAGACAAAAACCAACAAGGGAGCTCTCACACCCTCCGAAATCGATGGGTCCGACTCCGAAGACTTGAAACTGGCTGAAGCTGAAAAGCTTCTGGTTGAGCAGCAACTGAAGAAGAAAACCAAGCAGATGTTCGAGCCTGGACTTAACAAGGAGTTTCTGAAGCAATTGACCATGCTGGTCAAGATCATGATACCCCAGACCCTGTGCTACGAGACCGGCCTGCTCAGCGTGCACACCTTATGCCTGATCTCTCGCACATTCCTCAGCATCTATGTGGCGGCCCTGGAGGGGGCAATAGTCAAGTTTATTGTGCGCAAGGATGTCAAGCAGTTTGCGCTGGTTCTTCTCAAATGGTTTGGCATTGCGATTCCCGCCACATTCGTCAACTCCATGATACGGTTCCTGGAGTGCAAGCTGGCGCTGGCTTTTCGGTAAGTACCCTCAGCATAAGCATAAGCTTCACTTGCCTTACCCTCCTATCGGCAGAACTCGCCTGGTGCGCCACTCGTATCGATTGTACTTTAAGAACCAGAACTACTACAGAGTCTCCAATTTGGATGGACGTATCGAAAACGCAGATCACAGGTACGAAGAAACCTTGTCTTGTGAATCTCCCATTCATCATTAGTTTCTCCTTTGCAGACTCACCGAAGACATTTCGGTATTCGCCAGTTCCGTGGCTCATTTGTACAGTAGCTTGACCAAGCCCTGCTTCGATCTGATGCTGATTGGCTTGGCACTGATGCGGTCTTCCAGGAAAATGAAGGCTAACATTCTTACGGGTAAGTTGATTACGCACTACATTGTAATTGCTTTAGGGTTCACTCTGACTTGCCGCCTACGTTCGCTCTACAGGCCCGGCCCTCTCTGTAAGTGTCATTGCGCTGACCGCCCATATATTGCGAATCGTTTCCCCGAAATTCGGACAACTGGTATCCGAGGAGGCCAATCGATATGGTTACCTAAGACACATTCACTCCCGTATTATTACAAACGCCGAAGAGATCGCCTTCTATGGTGGGCACAAGGTGAGTTGGCCAATCTATCCACCGCCACAGATCAAAGTCTAATTAGTTCGACGCTTTAGGTGGAGATGCAACAGCTGCGGCAGGGATACAACCGTCTGGTCAATCAGATGAACAAAATATTCAGCCAAAAGCTTTGGTTCGTAATGCTGGAGCAGTTCTTTATGAAATACGTTTGGTCCGGCACCGGCATGGTGATGGTCTCGCTTCCCATTCTGACCGGCGCCACTGCAAGCGCCTCCGCAACCACAACTGCTGCAAGTGAATCCAATGTCAGTGAGCGCACACAGTATCTGACGACAGCACGGAACCTGCTCATTTCGGCAGCCGATGCCATTGAGCGTCTCATGTCTTCTTACAAGGAGATTGTGGCTCTGGCTGGCTACACCTATCGCGTGGCCGGCATGATGGATGTATTCGAGGAGACCGCTCAGGGCATTTACAGCAAGGCCACCGTGGCGGAGAACGACGAGATGAACGGCATCATTGAGTTCCGTGACGGCAAGCCAATAGCCAAGGGCCGCATCATCTACACAGACGACCCTGCCAATATGTCAATCAGTCTGCGAGCAGTACCCGTCGTAACACCCAACTGTGATATCGTTGTGCCCAGCCTGACGCTGTGCATTGAGCCGGGAGTTCATCTGCTGATTACAGGACCCAACGGATGTGGCAAGTCCAGCCTGTTCCGCATTTTGAGCGGACTGTGGCCCATATACGCAGGCGAGCTGCATATACCACGGCCCGTAGAAGACAAGCCCTGCATGTTCTATATTCCACAGCGGTAAGGGCGCTATTTAAGAGGTTTACTAGGAGTGCGTCATATAATACTAATCCACAGGCCGTATATGTCGATCGGAAGCCTATGTGATCAGATTATCTATCCCGACACCCGAGATGACATGAAGCGGAAGAATATCACAGAGAACGAATTGAGGGAAATTTTGAAAATGGTCAGCTTGGAACACATTGCTCAACGGTAAGCGAGCATGATCCAAAAAAAAGAAAAGTCTCAAAACCAGAATTACCTTTTTAGTGATAGCTTTGATGTGGTTCGCGACTGGAAGGACATACTGTCGGGAGGCGAGAAACAGCGTATGGCCGTGGCGCGCCTCTTCTACCACAAGTTCGTATTGGTCATCATTGTCTGAGCTCACATATTGACAAGTCATGTATTTCTAGACCACGCTATGCCCTACTCGACGAATGCACCAGCGCGGTTTCCATCGATGTGGAGAGTTCAATTTATGAGATAGCAAAACGCATGGGCATTACGCTCCTGACAATAACACACAGGCCCACACTATGGTAAGAGAAGCGCATCTGTGTTAAGTTTCATCGGACTTGTTTTAACCTTTTTGGCATTTGCACTCATCTAGGAAATATCACACACACATTCTGGAGTTCGATGGTCTGGGAAGCTGGCGGTTTCGGACGATGGAGGCCAACGAGCAACAGAAGGAGCAGTTCCTCCATTAACAGCCGCTTGGAGTATTAAACAAATGTACATTTTTCAAAGTCAAGCAATTAGTAAATGATATTCATAAAGTAGAGCCGAAAGGGGACATCCCTCAAGTACAGAGTTGCAAATATGCAAAATTGCAAAAACCTAAGGCGCCTTGGATCTTTGGCGTAATGACACCAAATACGCAGCTTTAAGATCCATACAAAGTCGTAGTAGTAGCTGCATGTAGCAATGAGTATTAGAGATAGAATTCACACAGCTTCTCAATTTTGAGTGGTGTTAATGTTAAGCGATATTCAGTTTTTAGATAATTATAATCCGAATAGCAAATCACGGATGTTAGAGCGAGACGGACACTGTCCCAAATAAACTCTGCAGGCATTAAGGATGTACCTACATCAGTGAAGTACTTAGAGGAAACATTATTTTTCGAAAACAATCCGACTTCCACCACAGGAACATTGAGCACAGCAGACAAGCTTGCAGGTCAGGAAACTGTCCACAGCTTTCCATCAAAAAGGGACATTGATACCTATCTATCTATCCGCTTGGGTGACACTTTCAAGTGGAATTCGAACGTGGAATTGATTCGTGTACGTTTTGAAAAGTAATGCTTGTTGGTCGGTGAAATGAAAAGTAATTGCCAAACTACACATTCTTACAGTTTCTTTGATAAATTTAGAAACTTGAAATTTGATTTGCATTTAAGTCTTTAATTGATTTACAAAGAATTTGTTTGCTTAATGTATCTAGAATTTAACAGTGCCAGCCAAAACGAAAAAGTCAGCGTCTCTCATCTTCGACTGTTCCATTTTCGATCGTTTCGCTTGGACTTGTGACTTCTCTCTTATGTATCTAGAGTTTGGACCGGTGGTTTGCGAAAAGTAAAAAGGGAGCAATTTTATTCGAAATTGAGAACACGAAACCGAAGCGGAATCGCGTTCGGTTTACTTTCCAAAAACATGCCTGATAGATTGCTGTGCATGTTTGCGTTAATAACATTACTCAAACTGTACATTAAAAAACAAAAAATACGCAGTAAACTGGAAGAAACTCAATTTTTTTCCATTTCTTCTTTAAGTTACACTTCACATGTGTGAGAATGCCATCGCTGTCCGCCTTTAGTTTTCCGCTGAATTTCGCTATCGCCTCATCGATTTAATTCTCTTCGCTGTAATAGAGAGTAATTTTATAATTTAATAAATTTAAGCGCCGAATGCACTACACAAATTTTTGCGGCAAACGCTAATGTGTGTTGGTGAAATATCAATGGGGAAAAACAAGGTAGTGCAAATAAATGCTCCAGTGCACAGGCGCATGAATTTATGAGTCTGTGACGTCATCTGACAAGTGAGTCTAGGATTGGGAATTTGAATTTTTTTATTTTATTATACCCTGTACCCATTGAAAATGGGAAAAGGGGATAATGAAGTTGTGCAAATGTATATAACAGCCAGAAGGAAGCACCTCCGACCCCATAAAGTATATTTATTCTTGATCAGCATCAACAGCCGAGTCGATTTAGCCATGTCCGTCTGTCTGTCTGTATGAACGCGTCGATCTCAGAGACTGTAATAGATAGAGCCACAATTTTTGGCATGTATGTAGGTGTATACTGTACCCACATCGAGTTTGTTTCAGATTTGAAAAATTCCTCCTCCTCCATCTTTTAACAGCGAAAAACTGTCTTTCTCTCTGTACAAACGCGTTTATCTTAGAGACCATAAGAGATAGAGCCACAAATTGTTGCATGTATGTAGGAGTATACCGTACCCAGATCGAGATTGATTCAGATTTGGAAAATTCCCCCTCCTCCATCTTTTAACGGCGAAAAACAGTCTCTTTCTCTGTATGAACGCGTTTATCTCAGAGACCATAAGAGATAGAGCCACAAATTGTTGCATGTATGTAGGAGTATACCGTACCCAGATCGAGTTTGTTTCAGATTTGGAAAATTCCCCCTCCTCCATCTTTTAACGGCGAAAAACAGTCTCTTTTTCTGTATGAACGCGTTTATCTCAGAGACCATAAGAGATAGAGCCACAAATTGTTGCATGTATGTAGGAGTATACCGTACCCAGATCGAGTTTGTTTCAGATTTGGAAAATTCCCCCTCCTCCATCTTTTAACGGCGAAAAACAGTCTCTTTCTCTGTATGAACGCGTTTATCTCAGAGACCATAAGAGATAGAGCCACAAATTGTTGCATGTATGTAGGAGTATACCGTACCCAGATCGAGATTGATTCAGATTTGGAAAATTCCCCCTCCTCCATCTTTTAACGGCGAAAAACAGTCTCTTTCTCTGTATGAACGCGTTTATCTCAGAGACCATAAGAGATAGAGCCACAAATTGTTGCATGTATGTAGGAGTATACCGTACCCAGATCGAGATTGATTCAGATTTGGAAAATTCCCCCTCCTCCATCTTTTAACGGCGAAAAACAGTCTCTTTTTCTGTATGAACGCGTTTATCTCAGAGACCATAAGAGATAGAGCCACAAATTGTTGCATGTATGTAGGAGTATACCGTACCCAGATCGAGATTGATTCAGATTTGGAAAATTCCCCCTCCTCCATCTTTTAACGGCGAAAAACAGTCTCTTTCTCTGTATGAACGCGTTTATCTCAGAGACCATAAGAGATAGAGCCACAAATTGTTGCATGTATGTAGGAGTATACCGTACCCAGATCGAGTTTGTTTCAGATTTGGAAAATTCCCCCTCCTCCATCTTTTAACGGCGAAAAACAGTCTCTTTCTCTGTATGAACGCGTTTATCTCAGAGACCATAAGAGATAGAGCCACAAATTGTTGCATGTATGTAGGAGTATACCGTACCCAGATCGAGATTGATTCAGATTTGGAAAATTCCCCCTCCTCCATCTTTTAACGGCGAAAAACAGTCTCTTTCTCTGTATGAACGCGTTTATCTCAGAGACCATAAGAGATAGAGCCACAAATTGTTGCATGTATGTAGGAGTATACCGTACCCAGATCGAGATTGATTCAGATTTGGAAAATTCCCCCTCCTCCATCTTTTAACGGCGAAAAACAGTCTCTTTCTCTGTACAAACGCGTTTATCTCAGAGACCATAAGAGATAGAGCCACAAATTGTTGCATGTATGTAGGAGTATACCGTACCCAGATCGAGATTGATTCAGATTTGGAAAATTCCCCCTCCTCCATCTTTTAACGGCGAAAAACAGTCTCTTTCTCTGTATGAACGCGTTTATCTCAGAGACTATAAGAGATAGAGCCACAAATTGTTGCATGTCTGTAGGAGTATACCGTACCCACATCGAGTTTGTTTCAGATTTGAAAAATTCCTCCTCCTCCATCTTTTAACAGCGAAAAACTGTCTTTCTCTCTGTACAAACGCGTTTATCTCAGAGACCATAAGAGATAGAGCCACAAATTGTTGCATGTATGTAGGAGTATACCGTACCCAGATCGAGATTGATTCAGATTTGGAAAATTCCCCCTCCTCCATCTTTTAACGGCGAAAAACAGTCTCTTTTTCTGTATGAACGCGTTTATCTCAGAGACCATAAGAGATAGAGCCACAAATTGTTGCATGTATGTAGGAGTATACCGTACCCAGATCGAGTTTGTTTCAGATTTGGAAAATTCCTCCTTCTCCATCTTTTAACGGCGAAAAACAGTCTCTTTCTCTGTATGAACGCGTTTATCTTAGAGACCATAAGAGATAGAGCCACAAATTGTTGCATGTATGTAGGAGTATACCGTACCCAGATCGAGATTGATTCAGATTTGGAAAATTCCCCCTCCTCCATCTTTTAACGGCGAAAAACAGTCTCAGCTTTTTTTTTCGACGTTTAATAAATAAATATGTCACATGACTTTTAATGGCCTCCCAATACCTAGGCATAGCATTTCCTGTTTGGCAAATGAGTCAAGCGTACAGGGTATTTTGCTGTCGGGGCACTCGACTGTAACACTCTGACTTGTTTTGATAAATTAACTTTGAGGGTTTATTATGATATAAGTGGAACAAAGTTCTTGTGTCTAAAATGAAATTGCCCTTATCAACAAACATATGAAACCTAGGCGCACCCAGAAAAATATGTCTAATGAAAGGTGCTGTACCAACAATTCTTCCGAAGAAATGGCAAATCCAGCCGAAGGCAATACTTGAATAATGAAATCACGTTGCAGAGATTAGATGAAGTGGAACTTCTGCTGACAACTGGACTGAGTTGTGTGAAAGAAAGCGATTGCATTTTCACTGAAGAAAGGTCAGAAAAATCGATTAAATAAATTAATCGCTTAAAACAAGAACTGTTGGTAATTCAATAGAATTGAGCTAAGCATTAACATGTTTCAGTTTTTGTATCTGGCTGGCTTGAGGTCGGTGGAGAGTTAAAATTCAATGTAATCAACACAAATCAACAGAGATCAATTACAACAATTTGGAATAGCAATTGGTATGTCCGTACAACGATCGCTGTTTCAAAGATAAGCACATCTTATCATCAGCGGACTCCGTATTGCATATTCACATTCAAACAGCCACACAGTTGTCCATTATATAACCATCTATCGCCGAATAACGCATTGGGGACTTCAATTTGCTAAGCGTAGAGATAAGGTTAATTTCTTTTTGCTTATGAGCTCTGCAAGGTGGCGGGACAATCTGCTCAATGATCCTCCATAGCAGAGTCACGACGTTTTTATACCCGTTACTCGTAGAGTAAAAAGGGTATACTAAAGTCGTGCAAATGTATGTAACAGGCACAAGGAATCATTTCCGACCATGTAAAGTATATATATTCTTGATCGGCATCAACAGCCGAGACGATATAGACTTGTTTGTCTGTCCGTCTGTCCGTCCGTCCGTCTGTCTGTATGAACACCTAGATCTCAGAGATGGTAAGAGATAGAGGTTTGACATGTATGGGACAAATGCTTCTTTTATATGCACGCAGATCAAGTTTGTTTCAAATTTCGGCCACTCCCCCTCCCGCCCCCGCAATTTGGAAAAAACCTTATATCTCATACAGTTTTAAAGATAGACAATTCGTACCTTCTAGAGATAGTTAGTAATTAGCAAATTGAATCGATTTGCCGAAAAATGATAAAGATCGGATGAAGGGTTCTCAAGTTATGAGCAAAAAAGTGAACCCCAGCTAGCACCCCTCCCACCCTAAAAAAAAGTTGCATACTTTTTGGATGGTCACACTAAGGAACGCAGGAACACTGTTTAACATGTTTTTTCATGAGTAACGGGTATATCGAAGTCGGTAAGAGCCGACTTTAACTTACGCTCTCGTTATACCCTGTACCCATTGAAAATGGGAAAAGGGGATAATGAAGTTGTGCAAATGTATGTAACAGCCAGAAGGAAGCACCTCCGACCCCATACAGTATATATATTCTTGATCAGCATCAACAGCCGAGTCGATTTAGCCATGTCCGTATGTCCGTCTGTCTGTCTGTATGAACGCGTCGATCTCAGAGACTGTAATAGATAGAGCCACAATTTTTGGCATGTATGTAGGTGTATACTGTACCCACATCGAGTTTGTTTCAGATTTGAAAAATTCCTCCTCCTCCATCTTTTAACAGCGAAAAACTGTCTTTCTCTCTGTACAAACGCGTTTATCTTAGAGACCATAAGAGATAGAGCCACAAATTGTTGCATGTATGTAGGAGTATACCGTACCCAGATCGAGATTGAATCAGATTTGGAAAATTCCCCCTCCTCCATCTTTTAACGGCGAAAAACAGTCTCTTTCTCTGTATGAACGCGTTTATCTTAGAGACCATAAGAGATAGAGCCACAAATTGTTGCATGTATGTAGGAGTATACCGTACCCACATCGAGTTTGTTTCAGATTTGAAAAATTCCTCCTCCTCCATCTTTTAACAGCGAAAAACTGTCTTTCTTTCTGTATAAACGCATGGATCTCACAGACTATAGGAGGTGGAGCCACAAATTTTTGCATGTATGTAGGTGTAAACTGTACTCACATCGAGTTGGTTTCAGATTTGGAAAATTCCACCTCCTCCATCTTTTGGCAGCGAAAAACTGTCTCTCTTTCTGTATGAACGCGTTGATCTCACAGACTATAAGAGGTAGAGCCACAAATTTTTGCATGTATGTCGGTGTATACTGTACCCAGATCAAGTTTGCTCCAGATTTAGCAAATTCCTCCTCCTCCTTCTTCTAACCGCGAAAAACTGTCAGAGCTACAATTTTTTAGCTTGAACCTAGTGACTTAATATATATTCAGTAAGGCCCAATATCTGTCTATTCTGTATACCACTACAGCAAAAACACCGAAGATATGCAAGTGCGCCTCCCCATTTATTTAAATAAATTTTAAAATAAAAGGAGTTCAAAGCTATAGGAACCTTATTACTTGGGACAGGGTATTTTGCTGTCGGGGCACTCGACCGCAACACTCTTACTTGTTTTATTTTATAGTTTTCTCGAATAACTGGACATGTAATTCAAAATGTTTAAAAACTATTTTATAATTAGGGGAGAGTGGGGGTTGATAATAGTTTTGTTTTTCGAACATAACTTTGTCAAAAATTAATTTTTTATTTTTGTATTTTAGTTAAAAGATGAACAAAACTTTCCTTTTCATTAGTTTTAAAAAATATACTTTTGGGGTTTTTTATTTCTTATTGAAAAAAAGTGATTTATGACATTTCGAAAATTTGTGGGGGGTTGTGAGCCACCCATTCAAAAGTTTGAAATTCGTGATTTTAAGCAATTATTCTTTATTAAGTGAAAAAATGAATAATTTTTCTTATATTCTGAATAAAGAAATATCGATGAGATGTGAAAATTGATTCACGGCATCAGGCTTGTTTTCTTTTATATACGAGCACTTTTTGCTAGTGGCTGTTGTTTTGTTTGCCTTTTTTAATGTTTTTTTTTACTTCTTTGGAGAGTTCTCTGTTTTATTGCGCATCATTGCAATATTATCTTTGGAAGTCAAAACCGACTTTTTGGCAAAGTGGCTCACAACCCCCCATATCTCATTTTTTTTTGTTGACGTCACATAACCAAAAGATAATTCTTTTTTTTTAAATTCATATTTCTATCAAAGGCAATTGACCAAAGATGTTTCCTTCAGAATTACTTTTTGGCATTACGAAAAAAATTTTAATTAATAACACAGCCCAACAGTGTTTTTGGTGCAGGTCTATTTTTATCTGATTATGTTAATATTGATTGCACTGAACAAAACTGTATCATTAGTTTTGTCCTATCAGCTCTTGTTTCCAAGATATGGCGGAAAAACGAAAAAGTTGATTTTTTGGCACTCTAGGATTTATGGAGGCCACACTAGGCACAAATATGTAAGTTTATGAGCTATTTGCGATAAAGTGCATATCAATCCATTTTTAAAAAATCAAAGGAGCTACATACCTCAGTGCAATAAGTATATGTGCAAATATGTTTTCGTTTCTCTCTTCCTCAATAGTAACAGAACATATGTTCTAGGTATGCAAAAGTCTTTTGTTGTTATCTATTTTTAGAATGCTTTTGCATAATTCTTCTTTGGTCATCATTCTTAGTACCGTTATCACACATTTGAGTGGCGAAATTTGATTTTCTTAGGAAATAAGTATATGTGCAAAAACCAATTAGTGTGCATTTAATGGTCGGCGTGCAACAAATTGGATGTGTTTTGATAAAAAATGAAAAGTTGAGAGTAAATTAAGTAGTTGTTGCAGAAACACAAAAAAAAATGTTTTAATTTTCCTAAGAATGCCGCGTGGAACACATTTATCAGCTGAGGAACGCGGACGAATCCAAGGATTGAACGAAGGTGGGGCTACCATCACTGAAATAGCTTCCAGAGTGTCTCGACACAGAAATTCGATAGCTAATTTCTTAAAAAATCCAATCTCCTATGGTCAGATTAAACGCAGTGGCAGACGGAGCCACATCGACGATAGGTGCAAGCGTGAGTATAAGCGCCTGGCTGTAAACAATCAAATGTCTTGTACAGGCATTAAACGTCATTTAGAGCTCAATGTCGGTAGAAGACGGATCCATCAAATTTTAACTGAAAATTGTAACCTTAAACATAGTTCCCGGGTGGCTGTACCGATGCTATTGCCACGCCATCTTAAGGCTCGTTTGGCGTTTGCTGACAGGTACAAATTTTGGACCGAAGAATTCCGAAACGTTATTTTTCGGATGAAAAAAAAGTTTAATCTTGATGGTCCTGATGGCTGTCATAAGTATTGGCGTGACTTAAGAAAACCAAGAGAAACTCGCCATAAGAGGAATCACGGCGGTGGATCACTGATGATTCGGGCCTGTTTCGGATATGCAGGAAAGTCTCGGCTATGTTTTATTCCAATAAGAACAAACTCAGAAATCTATATTCAATTGCTGGAGAGTGAACTAATAGATTTTGCAGACGATCTTTACGAAGATAGATGGATTTTTCAACAGGACAACGCTCCAATCCACACATCAAAAGCCACAAAGGCTTATTTTTCTTCAAGAAAAATACCTGTACTGGAGTGGCCGGCTATCAGTCCTGACTTGAACCCAATTGAGGACCTCTGGGGTATACTCTCAGCCAGGATTTATAAAGGTGGGAGGCAGTCATTTAAAGTACGCTTTGCTTGCAGAATGGGAGTTAATAAGCAATGAAACTCTCCAAAATCTGGCAGATTCCATGCCAAACCGCCTTGCAAAAGTCTTAGAGGCAAAAGGAAAGCACATTAACTATTAAAGTTGATCAAAAGTTTGAACTTAATACAAAATTTTTAAGAACTATATAAAATGCACATATACTTATTTCCTAAGAATGAAATACATTTGTTAAATAATAATTTTTTGTTAATAACTATTGAAGTACTGTCAGGCAGTTCTTAGTTACTGGCTCTAGAGCTATAAGTAAAAAATATACTTGGCTTGAATCGTTTGGTTTAAAACAAGGTTTTTCCAAAAATGTTAATGCACATATATTCATTGCACTGAGGTAAGTACAGTGGTAAGTGTCTAAATTGACCTCTAAAGACAGAAATTTTTCGAATTATAGCATTTTTATCAATATAAATCATCCCGTTCAGGCCAGCGCGGTTCTTGGATTAATATATTCGCCATCTGAGCATATAGTCCAACATATGATTTAATTTTGTGATTTTTATGGCTTTTAAAAAAGATTATAGCCTGTTAAAGACGGCAATACATATTTAAATTTATAGGAGGAAAACTAGATTGTTAGTAAAAAAATTTGTAGGAACTGTGAAAAGGCTACTTGTTTCAGAACAGAATTTATCATCTACATGTAAACTTATAACACTTTATGTTAAATCAAGTTGCCCCTTTACAGTTCCTATACAGATTTAGAGTGACAATCTAGTTTTCCTCCCATAAATTTAAATATGTATTTTCGTCTTTAATTGGCTATAACGTTGCCAAATTAACTGATTTGAATGCCGTAAAAATCAGAAAATTAGATCATATGTTTGGCCATATGCTCAGATGGCGAAAATAATTATCAAATAACCGCGCTAGCTTAAACGGGATGATTTATTTTGAAAAAAATGCTATAAATCGAAAGATGTCTGTCTTTAAAGGCCAAATTATACACTTTCCGCTGAACTTATATAGCACCTTTGATTTTTTAAAAAAGCATTGATATGTTCTTTATCGCAAATAGCTCATAAACTCACATATTTATGCCTAGTGTGGCCTCCATAAATCCTAGAGTGCCAAAAACGCATCTTTTTCGTTTTTCCGCCATATCTTGGAAACAAGAGCTGATGGAGCTAAACCGAAACCAGTTTTGTAATCAGTGAGCATAAACTTATCATATTTTTAAATCAATTTGGCTGCACCTCACAAAGTTGGTCATTTTGTTGGCCTGTGTAATCACAAGTCAAAAATGAAAAAACTTTTTTTTTTTAAATTGAGTTCTGATGCACAAACTTAAAGAATGTACTGACTGATAGGCTGCTTGCCAAAAGTTAGGTAATAGGAAGGGAGGCACTTGACATAAACAAAATGTTGTAATTAATTTTTTTTTGTGTCGAATATTTACGTGGCTCACAGCCCCCACCGGCTCAAAACCCCCCATTCTCCCCTATTAAAAACTATTATAAAATTGTTAATTTTATTATTAAGTTATAAAGACCAGTGGCTACTCAACGTATATAAAAGCGCACTTAAAAGCAAAGCATGGAAATGCTTGGTTGAAATTCAGGTCATTTTTAAAAACGGTAAATGTAAGTATAATTGATTTTGTATTCTGGGAATTTGGGTTCTTTGTGTGTGGAATTGGCGGCTATTTATGCATTTTTTTATATTGTGGATATTTACATCGTAATGCACATTAAATGTATTGGTATTGTGCAAAAATAAGTGCATGCTTGTATATTCATATGTTTGTTTGTGAATCTATAAAAAAAAGGCATAATCAGGCTTGGACAAGTTCGATCTTAAATCAATTATAATTTTATTTAAAATCTTTGATTTTTTTATACCCTGTACCCATTGAAAATGGGAAAAGGGGATAATGAAGTTGTGCAAATGTATGTAACAGCCAGAAGGAAGCACCTCCGACCCCATAAAGTATATATATTCTTGATCAGCATCAACAGCCGAGTCGATTTAGCCATGTCCGTCTGTCTGTCTGTATGAACGCGTCGATCTCAGAGACTGTAATAGATAGAGCCACAATTTCTGGCATGTATGTAGGTGTATACTGTACCCACATCGAGTTTGTTTCAGATTTGGAAAATTCCCCCTCCTCCATCTTTTAACGGCGAAAAACAGTCTCTTTCTCTGTATGAACGCGTTTATCTTAGAGACCATAAGAGATAGAGCCACAAATTGTTGCATGTATGTAGGAGTATACCGTACCCAGATCGAGATTGATTCAGATTTGGAAAATTCCCCCTCCTCCATCTTTTAACGGCGAAAAACAGTCTCTTTCTCTGTATGAACGCGTTTATCTTAGAGACCATAAGAGATAGAGCCACAAATTGTTGCATGTATGTAGGAGTATACCGTACCCAGATCAAGTTTGTTTCAGATTTCGAAAATTCCTCCTCCTCCTTATTTTAACAGCGAAAAAATGTCAGAGCCAAAATTTTAAAGTTTGAACCTTAATAATATTAAGTTAGGTATAGGTACGAAATTTGATCTTTCTATTCTAAAACCACAAAAAGGTCCGGGCAAAAATACCGTAGTAATGCAAGTGCGCCGCTTCATATATTTGAAATTTATATTTATTAGAAAAGCAGGCCTATAAAAAACAGAAAATTCAAATTCATGTAATATGTAAATATATTCAGTCGAAAAAGTTAGCTCAACTCTAACAACTACAAAATTAATTAAAGAAAATTTAAAAAATTTACTAAAATAAGACGTTTTTGGCCCTTTGGAATCTATATTCATCAAAGTGCAAGTATTCGATATAATAACCTCAAAAATGCCAAGAACCAGTAGAATTTCTGCATTAAATAGAGCTGAACGGCAAAGGGCTAGGAATCAGATAAATAGGTCGAATATAGAAAGGACTAATACTGAGAGGGAACAGAATGCAGCTTCACAGAGAGAAAGAAGGGCAAATATTGAATATAGCTTTTTTTTCGACGTTTAATAAATAAATATGTCACATGACTTTTAACGGCCTCCCAATACCTAGGCATAGCATTTCCTGTTTGGCAAATGAGTCAAGCGTACAGGGTATTTTGCTGTCGGGGCACTCGACTGCAACACTCTGACTTGTTTTAGTGGATGCTGTTGAAATATGTATAAGAATCAATACCAATGCACGCATGTATAGCTATCATGTATGTATTTGTATTCAGCGCCTTGCTGGATGAGAAGTAGAGGCGAACGCTTAATGGAAACCGCGTTTGCTCTGCACTCGCGAATAAATTTTCAAACCGAACACACGCATTTTATTCTTCTGCCCAATCCTTTTTGGTTACCACTGCCTGACAAAGTTAATCCTGCCTCAACAGATGCGATGAAGAATATGGGAGCTCAATCTCAACAATCACCATGACAGGGGAATAAATTATTGGAGCTGTATTTTAATTTACCGTTTAAGCTAGGTACCGAGACACTCAAAATTTTTGCTGAGCCCATCTAATTACATAGCTCAGGAAATCCGCTCGCGAAAATTGTCAGAGCGCACTTCCTGAGCGAGTACCGAGACACTCGAAATTCGCTTCGACAATAAACATGGACCTGCCAACTCGTTTTCTTGAAACCAGCTGATAAATTGTCGAAGGGGGTCATGAAATTATGAAACTTGTTTGATAATTGTCAGAGGTACCTACGAAAATTGAGCACGCAATGAAAAAAGTTTAAGCAAAGAAAACTAAAAAAAACAATGCTACAATTATTTGGAGATCTGCGAGTTGGACAAACATGTGGAGATGATCAAAGTGGCCAAGTCGCAACCATTTTCATGGAATCTGGCCAATAAAATCATTTTGATACCGGCAGCTCCGGCCGCTGCATGACTTGTGACTTAGAATCTTTTTCGGTATGCTCCCCCGTTGATGTGGTTGGTATGCCATTCGCCCAATGTGTGCACACCACCTGAGTCCAAACCTCCGTAGCCTCTACAGCCCACGGCCAAACAGACCTGAGCCTTTGCAGTCTCCACAGCACATTATAGAGTGTTTCCTCCGGCTTTATGTGGTAGTTTCCGTTGCTCCAGCCGCTCCCGTTGCTACCTTTAGGTATTCGCAATAGCAGTATACATATCTTAGGGGTCAAGTTCTGCTCACACAGGCCAATGCAATACAATACTAAAGGACACTGCTTATACCTCCAGCCACACACAAAATGCATCCATGAAATTTACCATGGCATTGCTTATGACCTTTGAATTTCTCCCAGGGACTTCCTTTATCAACTCTTTAATTATATTTGGATTTTGCCCGCCAATTTCTTAAATAAACAACAGCTGATTTTTTTGCTGTTGCTTGGTCACACTACATTGTCTGAGCGGCTCAGGAAATTATCAAACAATTTCCGCTCCGCGAAAATTTCGAGTGTCTCGGTACCTAGCTTTATTCTGAATCGGGACCCCATTAAGTTCTGGATGGAACAGAAAGACGCGTTGCCAGTGCAACTTGGATTTCTCAAAGATTTGATACATACATACCGATACTTAACAAATACTGTTGATTTCAAACAAATTAAATGGCGGTTAAGTTCAAATTAAGTAAATGTCAGTTGAAATTCAAATTATATAAATGGCGGTTAAATTCAAATTAAGCTAGCGGATCCTTCGCAACAATGACGCCTCATTATTAAGATCCGGCATTTATTGAAAAACATGGAATATACCGATAATATCGATTTTTTTGACACCAAAATCTTCCAATTTTCGGTCAGCATATCAACATCATCAGCAGCAGCAGCAGCAACAGCAACAACAACCACAACAAGAACAGGAAGCATCAACAGCAAATGGACGCTCAAACATACATACATACATTCATACCCAGTTGCAACAAGGCCCATTGAATAATTAATTCAAATTAGTTGGTAGGAAAAAGAACCGTATTGATTGCTTACCAAAGCAAATAAAAATGTACCGCTAACGTTTCGTTTCCACAACAACAGCTGGTCGTTGGTCCTGTCCCGTTATTGTGTTGCATGTATGTGTGTGTGTGTGTGAGGGTTTTTCACTTTCCTTGCAGAAATTTTAACAAAGACGTAAAAAGCTCGAAAGTTGTGGAGCTATTCTAGAATTGTGCCCTGCATACTTGGTCACACTGAACGCCCTCAAATTTTAAAAGCCACTACAACTAGCCATGGAGACCTTTGTGCTATATCAATCCAGAAACAGATCCTATATCACGGTTGGAGACATTGCTCTTCGGGGCAACCTCCAAGCCCACGCCGCGGCGCGCCGCCCCTCTGCAGCGGTAAGAATACCATAATATAATGTAAAAAAATGCTTATATATTTTATAATTTTAGATACCGCGATTGGCAAGCCCAAAATGGGCTCGTTGATAACTACAATGCCATGGAAGCGGTGGTGGACGGAATGGCCAACCCCATGGCAACAATTATTACGTTTGACGAGCTTTTCGTCTACCGTCGCCCACCGATGTTGGTCAAATTATTCACCATAATGGCGGTTGATCTAGTGAAGCAGAAGGTGGTGCTGGCGTACTGCGGCGGCCGGAGCCGCTCTGGCCAAGGGGGGGAGGCAATGTGGAGTGCCCGGTCCATGTTCGAAGTTTTACTGCAGTTCTTGTCCTTGCTTAACAGCAAGGGCAAGACTATAATGTGCGTCATGTCGGACCGCAACCCGGCGAATTTGTCCGTAAGTTTTATTTAATAATTTCAAATTAAAGCATCTTATTTACTAATTATCTTTCAGGCCATGAACATGCTCAGGGAGCAGTTGGGACTCCTTTGCCCTCTGTGGTTGTGCGACCCCACCCACTTGATTGCCTCTCTTGCGAATGGGTATGCCAGCCTGATTGGTGTGGTGAGGAGCGCCCAAGCGGACACATTTCACAGGGACCACTACTTCGACCAACTACAGGCACTTTTTCAGACTACCCGGACGTTTGCGCCGACAGATGGCATGGCCGATGTGGTGCGGGCCCACCTGCGCACAGTTATGCTAATAATTGGCCAATTTTTTAGGAGCTCTCCCACTGAGAGCATCTGCATGTCTCGCGGGACGACCGATGGGCTGGAGGAGTATGGCAGGGCATTGGCAGCCATATTTAGGAACACCAATATAGTGCGGCCAAGCATCGAAGGCGATATTCATTTGTACGTGTGCGTGGCTGTGCACATAGCCATGCAGGAGGGGATGTGATGTTGTAGTATGTATATATTTTGTAGTTTAAGTAGTATTAAGTAATTTGAAGTTTCTTGTAGCTTAGCGAATTCATGAATTAAAATTAAAGAGAGATATTATGAATTAAAGATAATGATCCTATACACACATCAAGGCTGTTATCTCAATTTTTCGAGGACCAAAAAGTTGACGTTCTGAAGTGGCCAAGCCAATCCCCCGACCTTAACCCCATTGAAAACTTGTGGGGAGACTTAATTTTCAAATAAACAAAAATTATGGGAAGGTGTCCAAAAACTGTGGTATGAGATACCAGGCTCTTATTGAAGTATGCCAAAAAGAATAGCAGTAGTGGCCAAAAATAGAGGTGGATACACTGGATACTAAGTTAGGAAATACTAATTTACCTAAAAAAAGAACACAATATGGAAATAAACATTTTTTTTCTTACCAACACATGAAGTGTACCCATTACTATGCACTGAAAACGTAACTGAAACACAAAATGATCTCTTTTATTTTATATTAATATTCTATGTTTATTTTATTAAAAACAAATAGTTTAACAACCAATGAGAACAAATTCTAAGTTTGAAACAATAAATAAAACTTTTTTCTGTTATCTTAAAGTCAGAGTTGATGTGTGTACCTATTAATATGATCAGGTGTGAATATCTTATGAGCTAGATTTGAAACTAGAAACAATGAATGATTATAAACTAATTTTGAATTCTTATCAACATAAAATGACTACCTTAATTTCACATTTCACACATCACAAAGCAACTGATTTCACTCGATCCGCCTCTCCCACGGAGAGGCGGCGGTGTAGGATTTTGGCTGGATGCTGAAATGAACCAAAAAGGTTAAAATATAAGAGAATATTAATAATATTTAAATATACTTACACTACAACGTGTACGTGCCCCGTACAAATTCCAACTCATTTGCTGGCAATTCAGCAGCAATATGAGCTGGAATTTTTATTAAATTTACTTCGGCGGGACACGAATGCCGGATGTAAGTTTGGTAAAAATTTTAATATAGTGTTGCACATTGTGCATTTTAAAATGGGGTGCTCCTTTTGGACATGGAATGCCAATGTTGTGTTGACTTCCCTGTGGCAAACTTGGCAATATTTGGGCTTGCCACAGGGAAATCGTTTGCGCCCCATTTCTTTTATTGTAGGCCGAAATGATGGCGGTGGCAAGCGCAATGGCACGGGCAACTTGTAGAACCGCGATTGAGAAGGAGATGGAGATGGAGAAGGAGATGGAGATGGCGAAGGCTGTGGTAATGGAGATGGAGATGGAGAAGGAGATGGAGATGGCGAAGGCTGTGGTAATGGAGATGGAGATGGAGAAGGAGAAGGAGATGGAGATGGAGATGGAGAAGGAGATGGAGATGGCAAGGACGGCCGGCTTCGTTTGTTGCTGCTGCCTTGGGTGCTGCATATGGACTGGCCATTTCTGGGGTGCCGGCTCCTGGACCAGTTGTTATGGCGGCGTTCGTTGCAAGGGCTCCTTGACCGACTGCGGCACTGGGACTCAGAACGACGGCTGCCCCTTTTGCGGCTCCGGGACAGGGTTTGCTTTCCTCTGCCGCGGCTCCAGCTGCGACTGCGACTGCGGCTGCGAGTCCTCCGTTTTCGTCTATAGCGGCCAATGCTCTCCTCGCTGGTGGACCGGCTGCGGTGGCTAAAACGGCGTCTGCAGCGGCCAATGCTCTCCTTACTGGTGGACCGGCTGCGAGTCCTCCGTTTTCGTTTATAGTGGCCAATGCTCTCCTCGCTGGTGGACCGGCTGCGGTGGCTAAAACGGCTTCTTTTCTTTGTACAGATGCTCCGTTTTCGCAGGTCCGGCTGCTGGGCCATTGTCGCCCACTGAGCCAGCGGAGGCATGTAAGCGGCTGGCGGAACCGGAACCATCCACGGCATCTGGGCCATCTGAGCCATCATTGGGGGCCACTGGGCTATCGGCGGCCAGGCGTACGGGTACGACATTTTAGTTTATAGTTTTTGCTGAACTGTACGTTTTGCTGAACTGTACGCTTTTTCCTTTTTACACTATTTCCGTTATAGTTGACCGTTATAGGCGGGTTGCCGGACTCCCAGTTTTTGTTCGGCCCTCGAAAGATCTGGCAGCGCCAGTCACGCGCCGTCTCTAACTGCGATAATGCCGATAATTTGTCAGAGACAACGCCGATAATTTGTCAATTTCGATAACTTACCGTTTTTCAACACTGTTTTTGGTATTAGTGAGACCATATTTGATTATTTTCGGCTACCTTTGATAATTTTTGGTATCAGTAGTCCCCCTCCCCCACAGACTATTTTTGTTCTGCTTTAGTCACGGATTCCGACTATTTTCAGGATTAGTAAGACCACTCGATTAGGGTAACCACACTTTATTTTACGCTGAAAACGGCCACACCCACACAAACACACTCGCCAGCCACACACACACTCGCATGTCCTTAAAAAACTCGACTTGTGAACACAATGGAGTCCTTGGAGGAGCAACTCAGAGAGCTAGCCCTTCTTAACAGCAAGCCGCCGCCACCAAAGAAATCTCAAATCGGCAAGGTAGCCGAAATGATCGACAATCTCAATCTGCAGCAGAAGTCAACGAATCCTTTACCACAGACGCTGACCGCAGCCAACAGGAAGGCCCCCCCTCCGTGCATTCCACCCAAGCCGCATAAAAAATCAGGCGAACAGCCTCAGGTGAGAGCAGACAGAATAGGAAAATTCCAAATCGGATTATTTTCAAAGAGATTTTAATTGCCAATCTCCCGCAATGGATTCATTTAAAGGTCCCACTGAGCACTCCCTGTTCCCGCGAGCCGCTCTATTCACGTCCATTGCACGGCTTGGACAAGACCACAGCAGCTGTGGCCACCGGCAGCAGCATGCTCTTGCGAAAGCACCCAATTTATGCCACACACAGTGCTGAATCAGCCAGCAATAGCAAATCGACCCTGGATAACCCAGTTGTTTTGGAGCAGCAGTTGGAGGCGCTTGCTTACCACAAACTGCAAATGGAAAGGAGAGGCCTATTGATGAAGCCACTCGCAAGCGCTCCGAAACTGTCATCGAATTCATTGAGCAGCAGTGCAGGGTCCGTCATTTACAGCAATTTGCGCAAGTCACCCGAGAGTGTGTATGGCTATATGTCTGCTCAGCCCGGACCGGGCAATAGTACGAGCACAGTATACTCGAATGTACAGCACACAGGTTGGTTTTGGGGGAATAGTGCCGACGCAGACGCAATAGCAACAATTCACATCTGTGACACTCTCCTCCCTACAGATTCCCACCCCCACAGTTTTGCTGCACATTCACCTTCTCTGGGTGGTGGTGGCGGCGACTCCAGGCTGCTTTCAATTTGCACGAACTCATTATCGGATAAAGACATTGAAGATGACTTGCCGCCGCCACCCAGTCCCGTGAGCGCCGTCAGCTCTTCGTACAGCGAGCTTCGACGGGCCACTGAAGTGTTCTGCAACAAGCCGCTGGAAGTGGAGAAGACCAATTTGAGTCACCAAAATCATTTGGACAACAAGAACTATGCAAACCAGTCATACAACACATACAATAACGCCGCGCTCAAGGTGAGAGACGCAAGCAAATGTGACGGCATTGCAAAGAGCGATTGCTCCGCCTAGCAAGGCGGCAGCAGCTCAGCAGCAAATGTTAATAACTTTCTTGATTTTTGCTAATAATTTCAGATTCATCAGAGCAAGAACAACGCTGCAGCGGATTATTACGGCTATGGTGGAATGTCTCAGGTAACAATTGGATGACAGAGCTTGGTACAATAGCCGTAAAATATCATATTTTTCAGAGCTCCTCCACATATGATTCCATTTACGAGCCCATTAACCCACGACCACCCGGAAATTACAATTTGTATGTGAATGAGGCCAGTATTCACGGTCACGGTGCCAACTCCAGCGGACCGAATGTGCCCGTCTACGTTAGTGGCGGCACCCTCACCCCATCCGAATGCGATAACGAGCATATGAACTACCCATCGCAGATTAATCGTGCTGAGGGCAACAACCTGAATCAGTATGTCACCGCCTCGTCCCTGGATTCTGGCCAGGACTGTGAGAACTATGGTGGGTTCCTCCTTGAGTACACTTGAAAGTCCTTGAGCTCTCATTTCCGCTTCTGCAGGTCGGTGCGTCAAATGCCAGGACCGCGTCCTGGGAGAGAACAGCGGCTGCACAGCCATGGATCAAATCTATCACATAGCTTGCTTCACCTGCACCGACTGCCAGATAAACCTGCAAGGCAAGCCATTTTATGCCTTGGAGGGCAAACCATACTGCGAATACGACTACTTGCAGACACTGGAAAAGTGCTCCGTTTGCATGAAGCCAATTTTAGAGCGTATACTCCGAGCCACAGGGAAGCCCTATCACCCGCAGTGCTTCACGTGTGTGGTATGTGGGAAGAGCTTGGACGGCTTGCTATTCACGGTGGATGCGACCAATCAAAACTATTGTATTACAGACTTCCACAAGTAGGTTGCGTTCTGAGGGCAATCGATTTGCAAAACAATTACTTATATTTGCCTAAATCTAGGAAATTTGCGCCTCGTTGTTGTGTGTGCAAGGAGCCCATTATGCCGGAGCTTGGCCAAGAGGAGACGGTTCGGGTGGTGGCGCTGGATCGTAGCTTCCACTTGGAGTGCTACAAATGCGAGGTAAGATTATGATGCGCTTACTGATGATGATGATGGTGTAAGGAAATTGATTTATCCCTGGTACAAATAGGACTGTGGACTTCTTCTGTCGTCTGAAGCGGACGGACGTGGCTGCTACCCCCTGGATGATCATATTCTCTGCAAAAGCTGCAATGCCCAGCGTGTGCAAGTCTTAACAAATCGCATGACCTCAGAGCTTTGAACACAAGGCAAATAGGCAGATTCAAATATACTCTCTGTAGGATTTCAAATAATCTAGATAAAAGATAACGTATATCGTCGGTTGGATAACAGTTTGGCACACACCTGGTTACCAGCAGCAGCAGCAGCCACTGATCGGACCTGTTCCGCACTCAAGACCGATTTTCGTGTAGATTTTTGAATTCCAAAATTGCATTTAAGACAGCTTACATTTAGGTAAGCGAAAATCGGCTCGGAAGCAACATTACCGCACGCACGAGGCACACTTGATCAGTAATTAGCTAAATCCCACTTAGCTTAGATCCTTAGAATCATAATTACATGGTACACGGTATTGACCCGAATAATGAATACGAAATCTAGGATTTGATGTAATTTGATACATTTATTGAGCTTTCGAAATAGTAAACTCGATTGATATGTAGCAGTCATGATATATAAGAGCATGTACAATCGCTCCATCCATTCAACTGACTATTATGTATCAATATCATTCCATATTTATTCCAAATAATTAAAATCAAAATGAAAACAACAGTGAAATAAACATTTCTACGAAAGCCTCATTAAAAGCAAATGGTTTAAAAGTGGCATTCGCCAACTGGACGACGATTTTAAGCAAGATGAAATCTACAAATAGGTCTGAATATGGGGGAAAGCAATGAAATGACAATTCATTTCAATTTGTAAAGTTTGCTATGCAGCAGAGAGGTGCAAAAGTTATTTGTAAACCTGTGTAATTACCGTTCGTTTGAATTATTTTCTAATCTAGTGTATTTTTAATTTAAAGAATCTTTTCGAGTGTTTAAAGAAATTTTTAAAATGCGCGCTCGGCTAACACGATCTGGCAGCACTGACGCTAAAAGTCCAAGTGTGGCAACCGCGGTACGTGAGAAAATGACGTAGACGTATCGGAAAATACCAAATGTACGGTCAGACTCTGGACTGCTGGAATAGTCGCCTTGTGTTGTAATTAATATAAAAACATAGAAGTTGGACGAACAAAATTATGCGAGTGAGAGGACTCGCAGTTGGCCATTTGTAACTTGATTGTAAGTGTGGAAAAATGAGCACTAAGATTTTTGCAATTGCCTGTGCATGTATCGTATGTATATCTATCTCTATCTCGCTCTCTCGTTTTATTGTGTGTACATCGGTAAATATGCAGGGCAAGCTGTGGAAGCAGCGGAAAGACATGGGACGGGGGTTGGGGTTGATGCACACACGGAAATCGAACTAATGGCCTTTTCATTGCAGGAGACCAGCCAAAATATGGATAAAAAGATCTCTTCGATTTCGCAACCGCGCATTTTGAAGAAGAAGCATTTCCGGG
The DNA here is from genome assembly GCA_018904235.1 of Lordiphosa stackelbergi. Taxonomy (NCBI): domain Eukaryota; kingdom Metazoa; phylum Arthropoda; class Insecta; order Diptera; family Drosophilidae; genus Lordiphosa; species Lordiphosa stackelbergi. The sequence goes on from JAEIFU010000031.1 coordinate 129,090, forward strand.
TGAAGCATCAAAAGGTGAAGCTATTCCGTGCAAATGAACCCATCCTCAGTGTTTTCATGTGGGGTATCAATCACACCGTACGTTAGCGCCCACACCACAGCATTTGATCTCGTTAATTGCCATTACCCTTTCAGATCAACGAGCTGAGCCACGTGAATATACCAGTCATGCTGCTGCCAGATGACTTTCGGGCCTATTCCAAAATCAAAGTGGACAACCATTTGTTTAACAAGTACGCATTCAGTTCCGAATGTTCGACTTTAATTTAAATCCCCATTTTGATTACATTCCAGAGAAAATATGCCTTCACATTTCAAGGTCAAAGAGTATTGCCCACTTGTGTTTCGGAACTTGCGCGAGCGTTTTGGCGTGGACGATGTGGACTACCGCGAGTCCTTGACTCGTTCGCAGCCCATACAGATCGACTCCTCCGGCAAGTCGGGTGCGCAGTTTTACCAGAGCTATGACAAGTTTTTTATCATCAAGAGCTTGACATCGGAGGAGATTGAACGTATGCATGCGTTTCTAAAGCATTACCATCCAGTGAGTAGCAGCTGCGGCATGGCCCGAAAGTCAATTGTGTTTCCACCCTCGGATTTTTTCAGTACGTGGTCGAGCGACACGGCAAGACGCTGCTGCCGCAATACCTCGGCATGTATCGGATCACTGTGGAAAGCGTACAATACTACTTTGTTGTTATGAGGAATGTGTTCAGCTCGCATCTTACCATACACAAGTATAAGGCGATACCTAGGGGCCTGTTTACAGTGTAATTAAAATGCCCTTACGTTTTCTTTCAGAAAATTCGATTTAAAAGGAAGCACCGTGGACCGTGAGGCATCCGAGAAAGAACTCGAAAAGCACTTGCCCACATTCAAGGATAACGACTTCATAAAGCAGAAAGTCAAGTTGGAAATTGGAGATGACGCTAAAAAGAAGTTAATGGATACTCTGAACAATGATGTTGATGTAAGCGTAACGATCCTTATCCTGAACCTTCATACATAATCTCTATATAGTCGTGATCATGAGTCTGACTGCCTTATAGTCGTGCCAATCGTGTGTTGCATTTATCGCTATCTATATTTTTCAGCTGCTAACAAAGTTGCACATTATGGACTATTCCCTGTTGGTCGGAATACACGATTGCGTGCGGGCTGAGGAAGAAGCCTTGCAGGGAGACAATGCCCAGGCTGTCGGTCGCAGCGAGAATAGCGAGAGCGAGGAGTGTGATAGTGGCGAACGGTAACGTCTTAGGAATTCTCGACTGCCAACGTATAATCCTTACTAAATTCTGCTTTATAGCTGGACGTATAACACACCGCCCGATTCTCCGAGAGGTGCCCAGTATAAAGAAGTCGTCTATGAAGTGGACATATACGCCATTCCAAGTATCGAAGGTGAAAACAAATAGATTAAATTATACTAAAGAACTTGCGTTTTTCAACAGTGTCAGATTGTTTGGATTCTAGCTTATCTAATTTTCGATTCATTTTTCATTTCCAAACGCCAATTTTTTCTCTTCTCACTCCAACTACCAGTACACTCGAAAGTTTAGGTGCGCTTATAGTTATGCAGCAGAGTTTATATGACTATAAAATATAAACTGAAAACATTTTGTTTTTTATTACTTTAAGTAACTAGTGCCACCTCGCTGGGCATACTAACTAACAGAGTTTTGAAGAACTTTGCGGTAGTTCTTACCATGTCTCAATTAATGCAAATTTGATCTTTTGAACGTCTTCAAGTGTTCCGTTTCACAAGCTCTCCATTATGTTCGTGTCTTCTTTCCAAAACATTCAAATTGATGGTTGGTGGCGTACATTGAAGAGTTCTTATTCTTCATTGGCCCGATGTTTACTGATCACCGTTTGCAACCGTTTGACGGTCTCGGCCGCTGCAACCAATGTCTGGCAGTCGCTTCTGCTCCGTGCGAGCTGGCACAAGTTTTTCACGCTAAGCTTGGAAATGTCTTTCCGCACCTGGTCGTCAAACCTTGCCTTGTCCCAGTTCTTTCGCATTTCTCTTGAAGACCATTTTTGCTGGAGCTTGATCATCCATACATTGAAAAGTTATCTAGTTGAAAAATGCATCTGGTGCGTCTGCGCAAATAAGGCGAAAGGTTTATTCTGAGGATTCAGAATGTGAGTGCGTGAAAATGACAGCTTCCAGCTACACTAGCATAAAGTACCTGAAACCATGAAAACTCCTCCTCTAAAATTCACTTTGATACGTAAGATCGTTCCTCAAATCCCTCTAGCAGAAACTTACTTGTGTTAATGCTGATCTAGCCACATTGAGCTGGCAGTGATAACCACTCTGCAACGATTTGCTTGCCAATTTGTCAAAGAAGACCATATTTAAAGCGGGATTTTTTCAACTTGACTCCGGACAATTTATTTTTGTCCCCCTCTGAGTTCAAATTTGAGGGCCGAGTGCCCAGCTACAACCCATCTAAAACCAATGTATAATAATATTCCGCATTATATAATTGCAGAAAAACGAGAAATTTATTTCATAGCTATCATTGATGTCCTGACACAATATGGTGTAAAAAAGCAGGTGGGTAATTACTTATCCCAGTTGATACATTTATATATTCAATGCCGAATCGCTTCTGGTTTTGTTTTACAGGCGGCGAAAGCAGCAAAGACAGTTAAATATGGTAGTAATGTTGATGGTATATCAACATGTGATCCTGAACAATATGCCAAAAGATTCCTGGAATTTATGGATAAAGCTATAGAATAAGATATGAAAACTTGTATTTGCCACATTAAAAATGTTAAATGTATACACATCTACATACACACGCATTGGACAAGCACTGTTGCTTCGGGTTGTCCCAGGCCAGCCAGTTACTGAAATAGGAGACGCATAAGAATAGTTTTGGTGAGTTGATGGTGTTGGGCAATACATACGACAAAACGGTTCACTTGGTAACGTGGCACAGTTGGGGACTGGCGATCCGCATTCTTCATGTTTTCAAAGCGCTCCCGAATTCTGAAATGCAGGAAAAATCTAAAATTGGTTCGCCGACCACTGTTCGAGCTCTTACGTCTTGGCACTCTCTATGGTTGAATCATCCGAAACGTGCTGCGAGTATACATCCACGCGGTTTTCGTTGAGCTCACGCTCAATTTCAGTCGCCTGCCATTTCTCGAATTTGGCACGCAGCTGCTTGGCACGAGTCGCCATCTGTGCCTGCAAAACGAAGAAGGGGAAAAAACATTTGAAGGAGTTTCTGCGTCTACGATACTTACCTCTATGAGGGACTGATCGTTGCCCTTCTCGACGTCGCTCTCACCGTCATAGCTATTTGTGGCCTCGTCGCTATCCTCCTCTTCATCGCTGTCTGAGGATCTTTCGTAATAGCGCTGATCTTCTGCTGGAGGAGGAGTGAAGCATTTCAGCGGCTTGGGCTGCCTTGGCTCATTGCCTGGTCGCGTACCGCGCTCCATTTCGCGAAACTTATTGAGCATGGTGGAGGTGGTCTGCGTTTTCTGTAAAACATTATCTTGAAATTGCTTCACCTCCGCATCGGAGTCGGAGTCTGGCGTTGGCATTTTGACAACGCCCTCGCGGGGAGGCGTCATACGAAACTGGCGCTTCTCTGTCTCGTTGGGGCGATACGATTCAAAGAACTTGAACTTTTCGCTAAGCTCGGCTGTAGCTATTTTCACGTCCTCTGGTTTTTCGTCACATTTGACCACATCGAGATCAGCGTTCTGAATTCAGAGACAGTGGGACGGGTGACTTGAAATGTACATTTGATGCCTACTTACCTCTTGGCCTGTTTGGCTGTGACTTGGGCACTTGGAGTCCGATCGGGTCTTCTGCAGTGTGGGCCTTGATGTGACATTTGCATCCAGCTCCATGAATATACAGCGTGACTTCTTGCTAATGGCTGCACCAAGAATGTTAACCGACTGAAAATAATCAATGGTAATGGAAATGGCCATCGCTTACCAGACTCAAAGACATCGGCATCTTCCAGCAGCCCGCCGCTGTTGCTGCCTGTATCCAGCGCTAGAGTGCCCTTGACGCCAAACATCTCGCCTTTCTCAAACCTTTCCTTGATCGAGCGAGCCGCTGCTCCGATCTCCACCTCGGCCTTCTTGCCAACAGAAGTGATGCCCTGCTCTGACTCGGCTACAGCCTGCTGGTACATTTCTTTAATTTTCGCCTGCTTGCCCATAAACAGCCGCGAACGAATGTTTTGAATCTCCTGTTTTCGTTCCTCGCGCCGCTCCTCCTTCGACATCAAATGGCCCTGCTCAAATTTCGTCTTTATGTCATTCATTGCCTCGCCAAGACCTACGGGTCTTTCCCGCTCAGTGTGTCTTCTGGAGCGCACCAAAGCCAGATCACCGTCGTCATCATCATCATCATCGTCCTCCTCCTCATCATCCTCTCCCTCCGTAGCTCCGCGGTCACTATCGGCATCACCATCGCGGTGCGTTGATCCGGTGGTCAAAAGTCCATGCTGCTGGAGTTTAGCTAATTTCGATAATATGGACGCGCTGCGCTGAACAGTAGAATTCTGTCTTGGTAGCGGTGGCTCATCCGCCTGACATTTGGTGCCACCATTTTCAAATACTTGGAACCGGGAGCGCACGTTCAGCTGTTGTAGTTCCTCCAGTCCGAGGTTCGGCTTGTCCGAGGCTAGCAAATAGAATTGGATTGTGAGCAAGCCTTAAAGGGTAGAACCAAGGTAAATTCACCTTGGGTAGAACCACAAACAGCTGCACATAGTAGCTAGTAGGCCATGGTTCTATGGTTATACCGAAATCTCTAGAGATTTCTGGGACACCTTCAAAAAAGAATCTTCGACACACACAAGGACCAGTACAAACTTACCTCTTGCGACGTCTGGCGGCAACTCAACGGGCTGGCTTTCGCGAATTATGAGCTCTGCCTTACGTGGCTTGGCCTTCTCCTCTTCTGGTACCACTTTGGGCGCAAAGAGCAACTTAAAATGCATGTTGCAGTACAGTTGACCCTCATGACTCTGGTAGTTGTCCGGCCTAGAAAAACACCGGAGTTAAGCCTGAAGAAGAGGGAAGTTTTGACATTAATTTACTTGAGTTGCTTGGAGCAGTCCCTGCAGCGCAGGCAGGTCCTATGATAGACGCCCTTCTCTGCCTTGAACTGGACAATGACTTCCTCCATTTTGTACACCGGCTTATTGCATTGACGGCAATTCGCCCGCAGCTCATCGGTGGTATTCTGTAAGAGCAAGGACGAAAGGGCAACGAAACGGTGTAACGAATGCAGCATCAGAGTCGCCAAAGGGTGGTGCAATGGATATTTCAGTGGCGATATATGGACAATATGGTTGAGTTAGCTATGAATTGCTTACACTGAAGACTTCTTGTGCTTTACTAGAGTCACTTGAACGTACATGGATTAGGTTGCGCTTCTGCAGGGCGTCAAATTTGTTAAAGCTGCTTTTCTGCAATATACAAGGATTAACCAATCTTTCCAGATTCGAAGTTTTCCTCCAACTGCATCGACTGCGAGAACAAATACTTCATCACTTACCACGGATATGTTTTGATTGTCATAGTCACACTTTTTCAACTTCTTCGTCTTGATTTTTTTGGCACTCTGCGTACTGGTTATTGAGATTTCCTTATCAGTCGGTGGTCCATTCGAAGCCAATGGCTCCGAGTTAGCAGAAACCTCCTCGATGGAGTTTTCTACTTCCAATTGCTCCATTTCCAATTTCTGCTTGGCTTTCGATGACTTTTTTATAATTTTCTTTTTGGTGGTTGTAGTTGTGGATGTTGACATGGTCGCCAAGTGATCCTCTTCGGCGTTGATAAGACTCTTTAACTGGGTAGATGGAGCAATTGCGGTGTGATCAGTTAAATTGATAAGGTAACAAAGGAAAAGCCAAAAGTATTTAAGCAAAATAATTTTTGCAATTGTGATTTGGTTTGGATTTATTGTATGTAAACTGTTTTTGTGAATTTTGTTAAAGAATTGAATGTTTAATATTGGTGTTTAAAATTTTTGTAGTTTTGCCCTGAAGACGGATGCCGAAGAGCAACCGAAATATATCGGAGAAAAAAGAAACATAAATCGTTTTTTCTATCAACCTGACCTCAAGCCGGAGACAACATATCTAAAATAATTTTTAAAAATAAAACAAGATGTCTTTCTTTTCAACTTCAAATGACCCTAAGATCGGGATTGAAAATCTAGTCTAATCAGATTCTACCTTTGGACATGTAGTCGACATGTCACGAGGCAGTACCGAGGTTTGTAATTCAGTAGGATGATATATCCTGGTCGAAAAGCTTGCCGGCCACTTGGAAGGCCGTTTCACCACCTTCAACATAGCTTCCCCGGGGAAATCGTTACTTTTTTTAGTCTAGTTTGGAATGGTGATCTTAAAAATCAATTTCAAAAATTTTTTCATGGCTCCGTTTTTGAAATATGAATTTTTTTCATTTTTTCGATAGGTGCTCTTACATTTTAAGCCATATCTCACCTCATAATCGGCAGATAGAGTCATGCAAGATATGAATCGAAAGCTAATTAAGCTGCCAATAATCGCGTAGAACATTGTTTTCAAATCGGCTTAGTAGTTTGAATTCAACGTGTGACACTATTTTCCTCATCAATACCTTATTTTATTCGTAAAAGTACGATTCTTAAGTAAAAAAAATTAAAAAAAATTTTTTTTTTATATTTTTCTTAATCGTTTAAAAATTAAATTTCTTGCATTTTCGTGCAAAAAATCGATTTTTTTGAAAAATTCTTAGTAGGTGAATTCTAAAAGGTCATTTATTTTTTTATTTTTGTGAACTATTGTTATTGAAATCCAGATTTCACAGCCGATTTCTTTTAACGTTATAGGTTATACGGCATAGCTCGCTTGTCTGATTCCTGCATGTTTGTGATGACACTTTTCTGATTTTTTCGGGTTGGAGGACCGTATTTTGGACAATTAATAAAATCATTAATTTCCCAAGCAATGGTCATCATGATCGATGACTGTTAAGTGGAGCGATTATGCAAAGTGATGATTGAAAAACGTGGCATGGGGTTAGTTACTTACTTTTTTGCTCTCCATTGCGAACTAAATGTGAATGCCAGTCACAAGTGCAGTGTTTATCCGGATGACCACATATGCTGCAGGGTTAGAAATAACGAATAATGTTCTGCAATGAACCAATAAAAGAAGTATGGTTTGTGATACTAAATAGACCGCGGTTTCGGTTCGCTTCAGTATTTTTAAAAGATCATCGGTTTTTCTTAGTAAATTAAGTAGGAAACATTTTAGAATCGAAAAACAACCGGTAATATTAATGTAATTAGAACAAACGTTCTTGAATCATGAACTCTCCGTACTTCCAGTAAACAAAGCTCCAAAAAGTGTGCAACGGAAAATGCGAATTATTTTTAAACGAATCTGTTCCTAAAATTCCCAACTGGATTCAACCCTTTTCCTATAAAGTGATGGTAAATGTACTCATACATTGTTTCAAGAATGTATTTGGATTGATTTAAATTCATGACACTTAAACAAAGAAAGTTTTGTACTTATTTGTATTGTAAATCGGGTATGATTCAAAAGATCAAAATGTACTTAATATTTTCGTGCAGATCGTTTAAGCGTCCCATAAGGAACAAAGAGACATTTACTATTTTATATATTTATGTAGAATGTACATTGTTTAGATTCTGAACGTTTTTCGGAAGTTTTCAAGACATAATATTATACTTTCCTTATAAGCATTAGGAATGCGAGCTCGGTCGGTTCAAAAAATATCGGCAGAATGAGAACCATTTTAGCCAGGCATAGATGAAATGGGTCTCAGTCCGCGTTTTTCTTTTCAATTTACAAACATGATTCTTGTTTAAAAAAAGCTTTCAGAAATATCTGCATTTATGTGTGCATGCAGAGCCAGAACCTGCAGGCAAGTATGCGGAATACGTTTATTTATGGTAGCTTTTTCACCTGAAAAATTCTTGCGCCATCTGGTATACATACCACATGCATACACACATGTTCTCACGCACACACACACACACACACACACACACACTTGCAAATGCCCACTTAGCCCGTTGCAATCATGAGAATCTGTTCTATTTTTGGGCTAATATTATCTTGACCACATTTTTCCGCACAAGTTTTTTCAGATGGCGATGGGTGTCTTTATACTTTCACTTCTGACTTGACCCTATTTAATGCACATTTTTCGCCTCCGTAAAGAAAGTACAGACATCTTTTTTGCTATTCTGCCCCCTGTAAAATGAACAATATATATAGGTATACATATGAGCGTGCACAGATAGTGGATCTCAATGTTTTTGAACACGGATGTTTATTTCGAACCTTTTGATGTTCCACGTATGTCAACGTACACACAATGGTTTTAGTACCGCGTTACTGGATACCGATCGAACTCAATACCGATTCTTGTTTCGCCACTGAGGACGGAGCTGCACAGACTGATCGCGCGTAGAGCGAGTGATCCGTTTCGGATATTTGTTCGTATCTATAAAAAGCGAATGCGAATGAAAGCTTCGTATTGAAGAAATTTTTCGGAAGCTTTTTAAATGTCTGTTCTAATGTTATGTTATACATACGTGGGACAATGATAAAACTAACAGACAGGCGAAGCATTAAATTGTTTTGTATTTTGTTAAAGTTGCCATAATGGAATGGATTGATAAAAATGATCGTTTTACTGTGGGAAGTGATATAATTTCAAAAGCCGCGGAAAAGTGTTTTTCGCAAGGCTGCAAACCTCTAAAATTTCGCAGAAGGTTCGGTCCGGGGGTTCGAACCCGTTGTAAAACTTAAGGTTCGGTTCGCGGACCGGTTCTTGGAACTCCTGAACCCAAGGTTTTGGTTCGAACCCCGGTTCGCTTGAACATAGGAATAGTTTCGGTTTATAAATACTTATTTGTTAAGCTGTGAACTGTTTAACTAGCTTTACTAGCTCTTAGATCAGGATGATCATACTTATATGTTAGAAAGGCTCGTTCAACTAATACCTGAGTTGCTGAAACATCAAGTATAGTTAAGGCAATTTGTTTTAAGTATTCGTTTTTTTGACCTTACCAAAATTTTAAAAGATTTGTCGATGTATGTTCTCTTGGTCAGTTGTCAAAGGAATCTCTAACATCATTTACAGATTTTATATTTGATATTTGTTCATTGCTTTCTATGGCTTTCATAAACTTCTCTTCTTTGCAATCAAAAGTTTATTCATTTAAAATTGAATTTTGAAAACTCTTATTAAGAAATTATTTTTGGAGCTTCAGCAGAAGTTAAAAAAGTTAAAAAAAAAACTCGGGTGTAAGAGCGCTTCAGCCAATATTGGCACTGAGCTTATAATAAAAGAACGTTTATTGAAAGTTTATAGTAATAAACAAAATATTTCAGAAAAGTTGCTTGAAAGGAAAAGCCAGCGGAATTCAGCGGATATCACTTAGTAGTAATTGTGAATCCTGCAATTTTTAATTCAAAAATTTTAGGCGGAGCTTCTTTAAAGAACTCTGAATACATAAATTATTAATTGTTAGTAAACGTTAGCACATTTTGTAGGTTAAGTTCCATTGCGTCTCACAATCAAGCAATAGTTTTTTTTTTGTAATTCTTTTATAAGCAAAAGATTTCATATAGTGTGAGTACGGAAAAGTATGGGAACTCTATAGTTTTCTAATGTCAAACTTTCCCTAAAAAAATTCTTTAATTACTAAATTTAGAGTTTGAGCAGCACAACAAGCAAGAAATCTATTAAGGTAACTTGGTCATAGTCCAAATCAAGAATTTATAGTTGAATTCCTGTTCTGCTCTGCAGTTGTCATTCAAAAGTTATCCTGCTCGATCCATATTCGCATAATTATCGACGTTGATAGTATAAATCTGACCTAGAGAAATGTAGCAGGATTGGAAAGCTTATTGAATGAGAGCAGTCAGATTACAATCAATTTCTATATTTCCCTGTAAGTGTCGTTGGAAGAACTACATAATCAGACATGATCTCAATTCCACTTTCACGGCAACCTTTCGAAAGTGGAATTGATTCAAGTTCTCGCAACACCAAAACGAACAAGTTATTTGTTTTGAAAAGTAATGCTTGTTAGTCGGTGGATTGAAAAGTAAGTGCCAAATTACGCGCTCTTACAGTTGCTGGATGTACATAAAGTAAATTTTTCTTAATTTTGTGATCAATTTAGAAATTGTTAGTGAATTTTAATTGGCTAGTCTTTAATTGATTTATAAAGAATTTTTTGGTTAATGTGTCCAGATTTTGGCTGTGCAAACAAAACCGAATAGTGAAACCTAAAAGTCAGCCTCTCTCATTTCCGACTGTTCCACTTTCGATCGATTCTATTGGAATTCTGGTTTCTCTCTTGTCTATCTAGTGCAATATTCGCTTGTTCCAGTAGAATACAAAAAGTAAAAGGTGATCCATTTCATTCGAAATTCAGAACACAAAAACAAAACCGAAGCGGATTTTCGATTTACTTTTCAAAAAGAAGTGGAATTGAGAACATGCCTGAATATGTTGAACCGAACCTAATTTTTTGAAAAAGCGGTCCGGTTCGGGTTCAGGTTCGAGGAGTCAAAAATATTAGGGGTTCGGTTCATGGTCCGGTTTTTCGGACCCAAAAAACCCGAACCGAACCGGTTCTTAGGGGTTCGGTTCAGGACCGGTTTGCAGCCTTGGTTTTTCGTACCTCCTTGACCTAAATTTTGAAAAACTATTTTGTGGTCAGACATGGTTTTCTGATTTAATAGCAACTGCTTTTCGAATTAAGTTCATTTTTTATATTTATTTATTTATTATTAATTTTTGTTATTTATTAATTATAAAGTCAAAAATAGTCCAAAATAGTTTTCTTTGTAGACCAGGGAATCAAACCGAATCGAATTTCGGTTCAAGTTCTGGTACGGTAAAAGATTCTGATTTGGTTTTACTTTATTTCAGTATTCGGTTCCTTATCGGTACCTAGATTTTTAATTCGGTGTACCGGTACGTACCGGCATGGACCGGTCAAATTAACAGACATTTTAAAACTTAAGCCCAAAGTGGGTAAGCAGCTATACACATGTATGTGTACATAAATTATCAATTTTCTTTGCTAGTATTTCCTCTATGGATCGCGAATATATGTGAATATATTATTCGGCGGTTGTTCATGATTCTTTTTTAATTGACGTTTTAAATATGTGTTTTTTTTTCATACAGCAAGGGGTTAAATCACGCATTCTGTACTGATTAAAAACTATATTTTGAAACAGCTTTTACGTGGGGTTTCCTTCGGAAGCAAGTACACGTTTTTACCACATTCTCCTTTTCGGAACCAGATTTGAATTGGGAAAGGATCAAACTAAGCAGCGTACCGTCAAAAGAAGACTCTGTGCAAAATTTAAGCTCGATAGCTTGAAAGCTGAGGGACAAGTTCGCGGAGAAACAGACAGACGGTCGGACAAAGCTTAATCGACTCAGCCCGTCATGCTGATCATGAATTTGTATAGTTTTTGTGGTCGGAGATGATTCCTTCTATGCGTTGCAAACTTCTGGGCAAAATTATTATACACTTTTTAAGTGTGATTTTAAACTCGGTCATTATTAACATGTTTTAAACTGATCTGCGAAATTTGGTTGAAATCGATAACCGTTAAAGCCTGCTTTTTCAGGTGTATTAAAACTTCGACACAGAAGAAGTTAGCTTTGTTTTCTCGTTTTAGTTGGATCGGCAATGTCTTTTTTGGAAAACGACCAAATTTAAAATTTTTTTTAATTGCGTTACTGAGATTAGAACTCAGGACTTTTGGGCTGAACACGAAATGCGTCATCTTAACACACACGACTATCAAGCACTCCCGAGAGATAGCGATTAATTCGTAGTAAAGAATGTGTAGCCAAAAGCATTTGGCACTAACAGTGGGAATGCCATAAAAACACAGACCTTAGACTTTGTTAATTAGATATCTTACCGGTAGGAGTGGAAAATAATTCAGGTGGAGGAGGACGCGCAGGAGAACCCGTCAAAGCAACACCTAATTATCTTACAGTGTTCTGTTTGGGAATTCGCTAAGTTTTTTTAGCCCACAAAATTGAGATTCTCAAGCCCAAGATATTTAGAATTCAGTGTGGAAGTAACTTAATCCAATACAAGTTTTTAGCATAAACCAAATTGTCAAATAATTTCCAATATTTTCAGACATTCATTGTTCCATTGTGGCCCTCTGTGGTCCAGCGGTTAGTGTGCTAGACTGCTGGGCGGGAGGTCTTGGGTTCGATCCCGCCTCTGAACATCTAATAATAAAAGTTTTTTTTTGCTTTCTTTAAAAAAAAGCTTTTACACATATGGTCACCTTCACCAGCTATTGGCGCCAGCTGTAAAGTAACTAGCCATGAAAAAGCAAATTCTCAAACTTTGCCGTTGGTCCCTTTCTCTTGTGCGAAAAATTAAAGGCACACACGCCAAGAGATTGAGAGAAGCTTGGCTTGGCCCCGTGGGAGGAGCTGTATAGCCAATTTTACAATTTTACATTGTTCCATCTGGGAAGGGCCGAGAACCAAGATTATGGGGCGAAAGCAGCAATGTAAAATGTAAAAATTGGCTGACAGCTCCTCCAACGGGGCCAAGCCAAGCCAAGCTTCTTTTCCTTTAACGTTTAACATTATTGCAAAGTTGATAGTGGTGCTATTTTCATGACCGCCAGGAGATCGTTTTAGAACGCACCACTAGACTTCTTCTGCGAAGCTAAGGCTTATACTTACGTTAAGTCGATTGCAGGTAAGGTCTGGACCGGGTATTAAAACTTCGAAATCACATTTGATAATTAACACTTTATTGAACTGTAGTGTTGTTTATGCTTTTCGCTACGATCGGCAACATATTCATTTTGAACCTCATAAACCAATTTGTCTAATCGCAGCCGTTACATATTCCATAATATATGTATAAGCATGTACGTAACTATTTTTATATCAATCTTAAATACCTCAACTTAAAAGATTTTTCGTATCCAGCATGCTTGTCCGAAAAAAATCGAATGTGATCGTTAATCTAGTGCTGTGAAAATTCGTTTTTCAAAGCCCGTTTGATTGTGAGATCGGCCTAAAGAACTGAAACATAAAGGAACCACATTTACTTATTAAATTGTCTAAACATCGTCACACAGTGGTTCCAATGCCGTACGGAGAAATGTTCTCAATAAATATACAATAAGTTGGATCTGAGGAGGGCAAACTCTACACGTACGTTCGACTACTAAATCATTTAATCCAGCTTTCATAGACTTTAGTGTCGCTTTAAATAGTTAGTCTTTTAGTCGTACTTGAAGATCCAAATCAGTAAAGTCTTCAAAATACTATAAACGTTTCCATTAATCAGGAATCAAGGGGCGTTTCTTTTATTAGAGTAAGTTCAAATGAAACTTCATGAAGAAGTAAAAAACTTTTGCAAAACATCCCTAAACTTGCTTCATCGTATAAATCCCGCCGAAGTTAGCTCGCTCTTTATATATGCATAATTTGTTATTCATAGTAAAATTTGACAATTGGGATCATTTATCCTGCCATAGAATGCGGCAATCACATATCAGAAAGAATCGTTTTACTGCACCTTCTTGACGGGACCTGTTGATCTCAGAGGCAAAATATTGAGTCAGATAAAGGTTGTGGCCTTGTTTTTTGTTCAACAAAGGAATGCGCATAAATGCTTCTGATTTGTCACTACATATTTCATAGATGTATAAACAAGAACTCTACTTCCATAGGAAAAGCAGCTTAAACAATATTCGTAATAAATTCATCATATTCCTTATCGAATATTATAGTGATGGTGTAACTAAACAGCGGTGAATGGTATCAAATCATCTCTGAATATGCGTGGTATCTGGTTTCGTTGCGTTATATTTTTGTTCTAAGTTCTAAGTATGAATTTGCTTGTGGCATCTGTTGCCCCCAAAGCCAATACTCCATGCCGAATGAGAAGATTTAGATAGACAGGCAGACGGTGTGGGATACAGCTTCAAGCTACTAAGGAAAGTTACACAAACATCAAGAATTGTGTAAGGATTTCTTAGGAATTGTTATGCCAATAAATAATCGAAGATAACAGGTTAAAGGGTGAATGTCGTTGGGGCCGTTTTGGCGTATTAAGTAACCCAAGTATTTGCAATTCAAAATAGACAAAACCCATGCATTCAGGTCGGCCTATAATGAAATGAAAACCCTCTGGTCATGATGTTCGTATTTAATTTAAATGTATAATTTCATTTTTTTGAGATCTATGCTGCGTATCTATCTGACGGTAGTTCTATAAGCAAGAAAGTCCCAGTGCGGCCAAACTAAGACCTACATTTAAGTCGTCTTAAGTCTATCACTTGTATGGCAGTGTGCTGCTAAATGGGCTGGCTATGGAGAACTGCCATTGGACCTTCAGATGACGAGAAGCCGCATGCTGTCGAAAGTTTGCTATATATCCTTGGACGATATTCTAAGCTTTTGCGCTGGTGTGTTTGCGGTGACATTGCCCACCGTATAACCCTTACAGCTTTCAGCGTCAGCAGATTCGGGAGCGGGACCTGTATCTGCTGTTGTTGCCACATAAGCGCTTAATACGTCCAAACTTGTGATTGGCTCCGGCTGCGCCAGCGGCAAATACGACAGCGTTGATTGAGGATATCTTGCAGCTGCGATAGAACGACTAGAGATGCCGTTGAGGGTGCTACAATCAGCGGAGTGCGTGAACGAAGAGGATACGCTAGCTTTTTTCAGCCTATCAGCCAAGAGATCAGCAGCTGTTGCTGTGGTCTCTGACCCAGGGAGGCTAGAGATGGCATGCTTATAGTCTGCATCTGGAATACCGCCATGGTTGATTCGGCCACTGCAATTGCTGTTCTCTCTTTCCATGGTCGAAGAAGCGGAGGCGGCGGAGGTAGATGATGTTGCCGCATCATTAGCACCACATGTGTTGATGCCTGAATATATTAAATGATGAGTTGGAATTCTAATAAATCTAAGCCGCTCGAGTACTTACCTGTTACTGGTGATTGGTCGCCACTAATGCTGCCACCGCCGCCGCCAATAGTCGTACTGGGCGGCCTTGGAAGTCGACGCCTTAGCCAGGGATGTTTTAAAGCCTCCGAAGGTGTTAAGCGTTTTTCAGCATCCCATTCCAAGCAGCCGCGTATAAAGTTCAGGAAGAGCGGATCTTTGCAGCCGTCTAGCGCTTTTGAGAGGCTCTTTGAGCATGGGGGTCCACGCGGTTTGCCCCTACGCGACTGACCGCCGATCAGGACAACCATGCCATCAGACATTGTACGCACCGTACAATAGCGAGGATAGCCCTTTGGGCTAAAAAACGTTTTGGAACGCTTGGAGCTCGCTAGTAAGTTTTTGCTGGGCATTCCTAGTACTTCAATGATGCAGGCAAGTTGATCGCTCTCGTTTTCGCCTGGAAATAGGGCGTGACCCGATAGCAGCTCGGCCAAAATGCAGCCCAAGGACCACATGTCAATCGCTCGGCCATACTTTGCACCCAAAATGACCTCGGGAGCGCGGTAGAAGCGTGACTGAATATAGGTGTAGACGCGCTGATTCTCAAAGCACGACGAACCGAAGTCAATAACCTGTTTGAAATATAACGAGAGCGTAAGTTGAAATCGGTCAGGTACTACTTTAATATTCCGGAAACCAAGGACTCATGAAACACATTGATGACTATCGGGACATACATATGGTCTGAGTGTAAATTTTTCTCCGTTTGTAGCGACACAAACAGTGTGCTGCTGCACATCAAAACCAAAACGAATTTTCTATTCGCATTTTACCTTATAATATAGCTCGTATCAAGCACTTTAGTTAGTGCTAAAGCAAGTGGAATACGGTTTCCAAAATAAACGGTTTCCAAACGAACGTGACAACAACAGCAGTGGCAGTGGGATTATGTAAAGACAAAGTATACAGAAACCTGACACAATAATTAAATATCTAAGCCCAATACGCAGTTGTGAAGTAACGAGAAGTAATGTTAATTTTTATGAATATATTTATTTAATAACTAGCTATATACCAAGCGTTGCTCGGGTCCTTAGAAATGTGCTCATATGTTTATTTCGAAAAATTAAAACAAATTTCGATTTGGCTAAAAGTCACTTTCCACAATTGATTTCCTTAAAACTGTTTCGGAAACGTTCATGAATAAAAAAAACCGTCAATATTTCCAACCTTCACACCGAAACCAAGATGTATTGATGAGTAAGAATTACAGGGATGCAAACCACTCTGAAATGAGGACTGGTTCTGTTCAGTGGTTCACACAGTTTTTGAACCGCCGGTTCGGTTCATTGCATGGTTTTTGGGGCTTACTGAACCGCGGTTATGGTTCGGTTCGATTCGGTTCGGTTCACTTTTTATTCATTTAATTTAACCAATGAAAAATATTTTTGATAGAAGTGTTCAGATTATTCATTAACAAAGACTTAGGTTTTCGACCGCAATTTCCGTATAATCGTTCTCATTTCGTTTTGAAATCCTACAACTTTACATATAAAGTGACGTTGTTGTGAGTTGTTTAGAAACTTTCACGGTTTGAAATCGACTACTGAAAGCCAAGCGAATCAAAATCGTCAAAAAATTTAAATTTTCTTTTGACCTGATCAAGTAATCTCTGACATATTTGGCAATTCACATATAAATAAATTTTCAAAACAACAGGGAATAATTTTAATAATCTTTAGATAAACGCTAACAATCGATATTTTGATTTTTTAAGGAATTGAATGAATATCCGTTATGTTTTCATCAACGTTTTGAATTTTGTTGTATATTAACATTAAATGAGATTTAACTAAATTATTTCCTTCTTCTAATAGCAGGCTTGATTCCTAGAATCTAAGAGATCAAATTAAAAAATAGTCGGAGCTCTTTTTTTCAAAGAGTTGACATGTCGTTCTCCCTTTTTTCAACCTTAATTTTGCATGCCTACCAGCCATAGAAATACTCATAGTCATTTTCTATTTCAACCCGATCTGACTTAAAGATAAAAAGTTAACGCTTGAACATTATGTGAGTTGACCCCCCCACGGATAATACAAACACGACTTGGCTTAGTGAATTTTTGGGTCGATTGGTTGGATTAAGGTTGATGTTCTCAGTTTTTTACAACAACTCTGCTTTCCCAAGTATTTTCGTAATATTTTAAAGCTAATTGCTGATTTTGATCACTATTCTCCAGTAACTCAATACCTAGCTGAAGTGAACCGAACCGAACCATTTTATGTTTCGGTTTTTAGTTCGGTTCAACATTTTTGAAAACACACCGGTTTGGTTTACGGTTCGGTTCACGAGCACAAAAAGAGGTTCGGTTCGGTTCAGAACTGGTTTGCATCCCTGAAGAATTATTTTTAGTCATAAAATTTCACACATACTGATAACCAATTATCCTTTTCAATGTCGAAAGTGACTTTAAAAATGGTCTAAATCAAAGTAACAAGAGTTCATCGAGATTGCATTGTAGCATTAGGTCATGTATCATCTTTCTTCAAGAAGAAATTATTAAAGAGTGCAAGCAATTAAAAATATCACTCTACCTGTGATAACACACTTGTGCAACTTTGTCGAAAAGCTCACCATGGCTAATAAATATTTATATTTTTACATGCAGTGGCGTAGATAAGGGGGTTTAGGGTGATCAATCCCCACATTGAGTTCAAAAATCGGAATTTAATGAGACAAATTTGTAGACAAACAGAGAAAAAATCGAATAAACGTGGCTTCATTTTGTAAAGAAACTCACTATAACACGAATATCTAAATAGGAAATAGCCCAAGCAGGACCAAATGTATTAAGCGTAAAATGAGGTTAAGGAGCCAGATAAAGGTATTAAAAAAACAAAAAAAAGTAAAAGAAACATTTAAATAAATACAATTTTAAGGACGCACAAAATAAAAATATCCAAAATATCGACTTCATCCTAAACAGTTAACCCAACCTAACCCTATATCTTACCTTAATCCCAGAGCGACCTTGCTGCTTCAAGAGCACATTCTCCGGTTTCATATCACAATGAATAATCTCATTTTTGTACAGCGCGTCCAGGCATTGGAGCAGCGAATGGGCAAATTTACGCACCAGCTGTAGGCTGAAGCCTTTGAACCCGTTCTTCTTAATCAACTCATACAGATTAATGCTGAGCAGCTCGAAGGTGATGCAGGTGTGACTTCGAAAGATAAAGTAGTCATACATGTGTATAATGTTCATGGTGTTGTATTTATCGTGTCGCCGCAGGTGATGAAGTATACGAATTTCCTCTTGCGCCTGTCGATGGAAGCGCTTCTCATTTCGCACAATTTTTAAGGCAACATGCTCGTGGGTCTTGTGGTCATACGCTTTAATGACCTGCCCAAAGCTGCCCTTGCCGATTATTTTGAGCATTTCATAACGGTAGGCAACATGATCGTGCGGTATATGTATGTAAGCACCTTGTTCGTTATCATAATCAGAGTTGTTTGGTCCATAGATGCCGGGACGCTTTTTGGCATTGGCGCCAATGAAATAAATTTGTGGATAGGCGAGTATTTCAGTGCGCTCATAGGGCGTTAGCTTGTGCTTGTAAAGAATCATGACTTGTTGCGGCGACACCACAAGAGCTTTTGGCTTTTCCTGTAAAGCGCTTTTCTGCTGGCCCGACATGATGATTTGCTCGTGAAATGAAAAAGCGTCGCTTCCCAGGGTGATTGCCATTCCCGATTGCTGCTTTACCAAAGCAAGGGATTCAGTTTCCAAGACAGCTCCGCAGATTGGTGTGGCATCTATTGCATTTAGGCATGCAGTGAATTCCAATTTCGGGGTGACAGCTGTCACATTAGGCAGGGATATGGCTATAAATAAATTTGAAAAATGAATTAAACAAATAGAATTAAAACCATTTGTGCAAAGAATAATTTGCTGGCTTCCAAACTTATCTTAGCGCCCGATCCACGAAAAAAAGCGAGATTTAAAATTTCCGCTTGGTTCTGACAGTTGTGAAGCCTATATATATTACGCTTGGTGGTCAAGGGAGCTTTAAAACTGTCGAAGGGGATAGTGTAAAAATATACGGAAATGGCTAATTACACTTAGCTCGCCATCAAGATTTATAAGTATTTTATGAGGTCGGAGAGGCTTCTGGTCGTTGAGCTTTGCCCGTCCGTCTGTCTGTTTCTACGCAAAACTTGTTGCTCAGTTTTGAAGCTATTGAGATGAAATTTTGCAGAGTGCTCTTTTAACTGCACGATGCTTATATGTCTTAAACTCGGTCACGGTTAATATGATATGTTTTTAAGGTTATCTGCGAAGTTTGGTCGAAATCGCTAACCGTTGAAGGGAGGTATGTCAAGTGTATTTTAACTTCGACACACACGAAGTTAGCTTTACTTTCTCGTTTTTTAAATGTTTCGTGTTGCGAACGATTTATAGACGATAAAAACGAATCTCCAAAAAAATATATTAGTTAAATTACATCGCAGCTATGTATATATTAAATAAGGTGCTTTTTATTCCAACATTTACAGTTAAAATTTCTTTCATTTATTTTTAGTAAAGTTCCATATTATCGCTAAAAACACGATATATTTTTTTAAAGGTACGAAATTTCATATACTTTTGCTACAGGAAACTTGATGTAATTTTAATTTCGTGAGTAATGCACGACTAATATTCACGATGTCTAACTTTCATTCACTCACGAAAGACGCACGGATCACGGACCCTCACTCACGAAACTCTGTGTTTGCGCCCGCCTAAATTCACGTCACGCGCTCACCTCTATTACAAACATCTGAACAATTTGATAGTACCCTTAACGTTCTATTTTTTAGATATATAGATAAATAATTTCGGGTGAATGTTTTGGGGCCTTCCTTTATGATATCAGACTTGGCTAGAACTACGTACAAGGAAGGTACTTCTTGCTTACCTTGAACGGATCTGGAAACTTCACATCTATCCGCAGCCGAACTATTGACATCGCCCATGTAGTTGGAAAACTCGTGCGGTGGCGGGGGTAGCGGTTGCAACTCGACTTTGCGATCGTGCACCAATACCGTCGATCCATAGTTGGTGTTGCCTAAATAAGAAAGCATATCTCCAGCTTCTGGGCAAATGTGTTGACTTACGTGCAGAGGATTTGTGTGACCCTGCAGTTGATTCTGATTTGGAGTGTGCAGCTGCATTTGCACTTGCGCCATGGTCTTTGTGCCGATTGTGGGCGATGCTGGTTTGCTCAGAACGGCCAAGTCCGCTGCACTATGGCCACTGTCCCGGATGGTATTCGCCCTATTCGGCTGCGTACCAACCATGACGCTAGGGATGTTGTTGTTGAGACTGTTTGAGCTGTGTCTTTGGGTGACTGTTGGCTGGGTCCTTGAGTCAGTGCTGTAGTATGGCACAGGAGCTGGCACGGCAGCTGCGTTATGTTCGTTGTCTCTAAAACTATTTATGTGCACGGGTTTTGGTTCGGCAGGCGTTTGATTTGGCCTCATCAAAACTGGCATTGCTAAGAGCGACTCGTCGTACGGCAGACTAGAGCTCAAAGCTGATGCAGCCGGAGCATCTTCCCAGTTGTCCACTGCCGTGCTGAAACGTTCGGTACTCCCCAGGCTACTTGGTAGATCGCTCTCCTCTTGCCTCTCGAGGCGACCCCGTTTTTGGCTTACAAAATTGACGTCAACATTGTCATCAAGATTTCGAACCAATTGAGGTTGTGTTGCTAGCGACCGCTGCTTAAGCACCGCGTCTATTAGCAGCGGCAGTTGCCTTTGATTACGCTGCAGCGGCAGCCAACAGGTAGATCGACTCTGGCTGTGCCTTAACCAGTGATGGTCGTCCAGCGAGCGGGCGCCGCTTTTTAGTTTGCGTGCAAAACCAAAGCCCAGTCCGAGCCCGTGTCTTGCGTATTCTCGATCATCGCTAATACACTTCTGCTTCAAATGGGGATGCCTGGTATTGGCAAAGGCATGGTGGCCGGATGCTGTTGAGCAGGGAGTGACAATATCCAAATATTCGTGTATGAAATCGCTGGGTGGTGGAGTGCCTTTACGACCTAATGGGTGTTGGGCATTAAATTTGCCATAAGCCGTTGGATAGGCGATTGCCTGCTGATGATTTCGGTTGAATCGTCGTGTGCCGCCTAAGTTTGGTTCCTGCTCCGGCTCTGTCGGCTCATCTGTTCCCGACTCCGAGTGCGGCCTGTAGTTTCCGTGACGGGCAGCTGGCACTGACGGGGGCGAACCAGGAAGTGGCTGAGCGTTTTGATGCAGATGAAGCTTATAAAGACGCCGACCGCATAGCCCGCTCAGTAAGTTAAACCCCAGGAAGTTGGTGAGCGAGTTCGTTGTGGGAGTCGAGTGTTCGCGTTGCCTGGCATCAACGCCTTCCAGACCTAGACTAGTGCACTCCTCAAGGCTCCTGCTTTTCTTCGTTGCGTCCAATCTGTGCGGACTCTCACTCTGATTCTGATGCTGTTCCTGCTTCTGATCCCGCTTCCACATTCAGGGGCTTCCGATATTTACATACTCTCAATCATTCTGGGCATTTCCGCTAAATATGTAAATAAACGTAGTTCAGTTCAGGAACACCCACCCACTCACACACACGCACATTCACTGGCAACCATTACTCACTCAATAATTGTAGTGGGTCCAAACACTTGCCGTATTTCAATCCAGATCGAAAAAGCATTCAATAGAAATTGTCCAGTTTTGTTCCAGATCTGAGAAACCATGTACATAGAATGTCTCACATAATTACACGCAGTCTGAATAATGGGCACGCACACACAGGCAAACATCTGCATGTACACATACATATATATATGGAACAGTCCTGCCCCTCAGTAGAGAGTTTATCCAACTTTGATTTAATGCATGTTTTATTTGGGCGACTGACTGTTTGTACACTTACGTACCTGTGTTACCTGCGTCGATGTGCGCTACCTTTCATTAGTTTTTTTAATAGTTTTTACACAGTTCAGGTCACAGTGTGACCACATTCGATTTTTTTTTTGCGATAGCATTTTTTCCATAGGTCCGAGAAAGGCGATAACTATCGATAGCTATTGATTACAAGCCGGTTCAAATTTTTAGCGAATTCCCCTGTTCAATTTTATTTAAAGAAATGTTACTATTCAAATTTATTATACCACTTACAGTACAGTGCCCTCCAGCTTTGAAGCAAGTCTGGCGACATTTATTCCACAATGCAATTCAAGCCCGATGGATCAGCAAACGTGACGACCTTCCAGTTGTATGTAGTTATATCCTTCAATTGGTGAAGACGCAATGTCATTAAATAAAGCAGAAACTGCCTCTAATTATGCCATATGTGACTTTTGAGTCTTTACAAATGTAACAAGTAAAAATATATTGTGCGAATAATATGTGACTTCATGATGAAGAACTTATTGTAACTAAACCAATTTGTCAAAGGCATCTGTCTTATATGCCTAAGACACACGAACCAGAACTGAATCTACCTGACTGAACAGGTAAAATATTATAGTTTTAACAGTTTAACTACAGGTACTCTACAGACTAAGAACATATTTCGTCTGCGTCCTTGATCCGTTTTAAACATTCGTACGTCTTTGACTATAGAAAATTATATTGAAATATCTAAAAATGCTATAGTTACCTTTATGAAGGGTCAATGCAATAATAAATCTGAGCAAGTCAATTTGAATTTTTCAGTACACTTACCCAAATTCTTATAAATAATTAAAAAATTAAAGTAAACCTAACAAATTCGTCAAACAAGAATTCATTTGTCCACTAACCAAGCGAATATTTCCCACGAACATAATTTTCTTAAATATCACGAGTTAACATGAATGGCAGCGAGACTAAGGCCGGGCTTACATTGGGGCACAGCGCGTCACGTTTCAGTGTCGCAGTGCAATGTGAACGGCAAATGGCTTGTCACAGAAATCGTGTGTCACAGGAATGAGTACTTTTCAATGAGTTAGCTTAAGACTAGCTCATTCGAACTATTTTTCCAGTGACAAGCATATCGATCAAGTTCGTTTTTAAGTCACACAGTGGCCATCTTGTTTTGTTTTTTTTGCGACTTAAAAATTTTGATAAAGGGTAATATGCGACATTTATTGTGCTTCCGTGTATTTTTTTAATTGTAATTATTTTAAATTAAATTTTTAGCTGCAAGTATGAATGCGCAAAAGGCGAAAGAGCTAGTGGCCTGTGCTGCTGTGCGCTCCTGCTGGGTCGACAAAACTAATTTGCCTCGAACGGAAGAAATGCCAAAATGCCTATAGCCCAGTTTAATGGAGAGTTGCGAAGTATTCCGCACAAATTGAGAAATTATGTGTGCATGGATGCAGCAACTTTTGATCAGCTCGTAAATGGGTAACGCCACTTATCAGAAAGCAGACAACGAATTATCGTGAGCCAATTTCACCTGGCGAAAGACTAGCAGTGACACTGCTCCATTTGGCTTCAGGATCCGGCATGACATCTCTCTCATACGAGTTCAGAATGTCAAAGGCCACAATAAGTGGAATAATTCCGTAAACATGCAATGCAATTCAAAAAAGTGTTGGAGACATGTAATTAAAAGTATGTAGTTACATATGTTTATTTATGTGATATGTGTACATGGAGGTAGGATCTTTAATATCCTTCGAACTTCATAATCTTAAAAGAGATTCTCCACTCCTTCAATTTGGTCAAATTCATCCAATTGACTTGAATTGACTCATCTTCGAATTTACGCAAATTGGACGCTATATAGTCACCGAATTCAGAGCATAGGACAAGATTTCGGGTGGATATTGCACACATGGCATCCAACATGGTCTTCATTAACACCTGTTTCTGCATATTATCCGCCGCTTCGGTACCGGACTCAAAATCTCAGAGCAAATTGATACATCCGACAAAAGCAAGATTCCAGGTACAGCTGCTGACTGACTTTATATTGCTAAAGGCTTTGAGGATAAATGAAACTTCTCCTATTGCATAGGTTCTTTAGATGGAGAGTGCCTTCTTATGCAAGCGCCACAAGTCTGATGTCTGCAAAAATGTAAATAAAAATACAATTACATGCGGGTAGCTTTTGCATTGAATTGTACACTCACACGATATGTTTTTCGCAAGCTGTTCCATTTGTCGACAACATCTTTCTTGGTGACGGCAAGCAAATCGGCAATACTGTACCAGCTAGACTCCATGGCATCACGATTTTTATAATTGCTGGTCACATTCCAGAGGCATTCCGACTCCTCCACGGCTTCAATAATTCGTTGTCTGCTTTCTGATAAGTGATAAGTTCCCCATCTACCAGCTGTTCAAAAGTTGATCGTTTGGGGGCATTCAATAAATTCCAGTAACAATTCAATGCTCATTTGGGCCATTGACGAACATTTTCCCACGAACACTTGCAAGATAGAAACATTTCTATTCTCTACGAACAAAACGTCGAACACAAAAATCTGTCACGAACACCTCCACTAACAACGAACATTTCGTCGAACAGAACAAATTCGTCGAACAAATTCGTGTGGGGATGGACTGCTTAAGCCATATGTATTCCAATTCATTTCCGATAGTCGTTTTATCCAGTTTCCAAAAAAAACCGTCAGTTGATTTTGAACAAGCAGTTAAAGTTAGAGATGGCAAATAAAACTCGTTTAGGGGTAGAAACTCGATAAGAATCCTTTGTTACCCAAGCCCATCCCTAGTTGTAAGTATGGTAAGCATTCTTACGGTCACTTTGAAAATGGAAAATTTGCAATAAAAAAAAAGAAGAAAACGCTGAATTATAACCTCATCTCAAATTGTCCATGATAAATTGGCAAATTGTAATGCACGGTGTATGTTCTAAGTAATTAATTGTGATATAAGCTCGTTTTAGTGCTTTTGTGACATTAATGCTGCCGGAAAACTCCACTGGAATAATCAGTAAATTGTGTATTTTCGTGAAAAAAGCATTTAAATATTAGCATATCTTACAGGGGTTGTGTATGTGTGCGTACGTGTACCACCCCACTTCCCAGCGCCCTCTGAAAAAAAAACGGACAAGAAAAAAGCTTGTGTATGTATGTCATGTGCACACACACACGTCCAAACCTATTTAAATATTCAGCTCCCCGACGCAACGCGTAAAATGTTAGTTTTTTGGTGTTAGTGCAAAATTGTGGACGAGCAGAAAGTGCTTAGGTGCATTACATCAAGGTTAAGTGATAGGATAACGATATGTGTAGATATAATGAATGTGTCGCCTTGCTTTGTTATCATTAGCATTGGCATTGGGATCCGTTTCGACTGCGACCGTTATGGCGCACGGTCACCCACCCTGCGCGCAGCCAGATCTAGCTCTCTTTTGTTTTCCATTTTCACCCTTGTATTGAACACATGGGAAGCATAGCAATGCCTGTCAGTAAGCAAAGAACAACCCAGTCCAATTTAGTGGGGTTGCCAAGCGAACCTTTATCTTTATAGTTGGCGCGAAAATATTACTAAATTTTGCCTTGTACAATTTTTTTCTCATGTGGAATTGATTCCTGTGCTGAATTTTGCGGGTTCCAACGATTTTTCATTTGTCTTGGGAATGCAAAGAAAATTGCATATTCGGCAACTGAAAACATAAACTACCCACATCATCGTTCTCAGATCAATTGGAAATAGTTTTGGTGTCTTGAAATCCGAGGTCCGAGCTAGAGGTGAGCGCGTGAGCGAATTTTCTTTTACGAACGATTTTCGACGATGTTAGCTTTGCTTTTCCGCTTTATGTCCAAACGCCCAATATCTCATAGTCAATACTTGCTGGTTAATTTAGCTAAATTTCGATAAATACTAGAGCAAAAGATGTCCCAAAACACCAAATTAGTCTTCCTGTAAAATGTAAGATGTTAGATGTGGCCTGTGTAAATTTCCATTTTGCTTCCAAAGTTGCTCTAGGTGAGAGAATACGCGGAGTACTATTTCGGGAATAGCAAATAATTAGGGTTGTCGAAAGCATTATCGATTAATCGAAATATCGATATTTTTGCCCAAAATTAAGAATATCATTATCGAATATTTTTCGGAGGCGACATATCGGATATCGAATATTTTTTTGGTGATATTTTTCGGGGATATTTATGTTTTAGCCTTCAGTCACAATGTTGCGAATAACTGTTTCTTGTGCTCTGAACATGTAACGCTCAATGTTTAAAAGTTGTTTTATTAACTTAAACTGTGCAAAAAGTTGTAAGGACCATGGCAACTCGATGCTTGGCTGAAATGCAGCTCATTTTAAAAAACAGTAGGTAAAGAACAACATGATTGCAGAATGACGACTATCGTCAAACAGTGGCAGTCGCCTATAGTCATGCTGCACACTTATTGTTCTCCTTTGAAAACAAGTGTGCGACATCTAAAGACGTAATTTTTAAAGGATCGCTCTTCGCTGATCACAATACTGCCATGATATCTCAACAACCACCAGGACAGGAGAATAAATTATTGGAGTACAATTGAAATTTACCGTTGTTTGCCCTGGAACGGGACCCTATTAAGTTCTGTATTGCAGAGAAAGGCGCATTGCCAGTGCTTTCTGACTTGGCATTGTCATATCTTATTACACCGGGAAGCTCCGTGCGTTTTTGAACAGTCAGATTGTAGTTCTTATTAGGGATGTCGAAATATCGATATCGAATACTTGTTGAATATATTTTTGGTGTGTATTTTTATAAGATTCTGCCACAAAAAGGGAGATTTTCTGAAGGCATTCTCTTGGATATTACTAGTATTACTGACATTACTAATATCCAAGAGAATGCCCTCAGGAAGACTTCATTTTTGTCCAAAAACAAAAAAAAAAGAATTCATAAAAATATCGTCAAAAGTTATTCGATATCGATATTTCGACAACCATAGTTCTTATTACGCGTCATATATGACGCCTCAATTACCTCAATAGACCTGTTCATTATTAAGATCCGGGCTTTTATTTAAAAATATCGATAATATCGATGTTTTTGACACCAAAATATTTATATCGAAATGATACTTTTTAATATCGCCAAAAATATCGATATAGATATTTTCCAAATATACGACAACCCTACAAATAATAACAAACATTTTTAAATGAAAGTGGCTCTCCATGAAAATTTGAGCACTCTTAAATTCGATCAAACCAATTTTGGAAACACTTTTTTTACTCCGATTGAGGCACCTGCAAAACATGGGATTTAAGCGCTTCAACAGCTTCGTGAGGATAAGCTATTAATAATAAAAACTTTCATTACTCAGTTTATTTTTGATGTTTGGGAAATAAAAAGAAAGCATTATGTGTTATACGGTGCTTGACCCTTCAATTCGATGATTTGTAAATGTAAATGTAAAATTCGCTGACAGCTCCTCCAACGGGGCCAAGCCAAGCTTCTCACAATCTCTAGGCGTGTGTGCCTTAAATTTTTCGCTCAAGAGAAAGGGAACTACAGTTTAAGCCCGAATCCGAACGGCAAAGTTTGAGAATTTGCTTTTTCATGGCTAGATACTTCACAGCTGGCGCCAATAGCTGGTGAAGGTGATCTTATGTGTAAAAGCTATTCTTCTAAAAAAGGAAAAAAATTTTAATTATTAGATGTTCAGAGGCGGGATCGAACCCACGACCTCCCGCCCAGCAGTCCAGCACACTAACCACTGGGCCACAGACGGCCACATGATGATTTGGTCTGTCAAAAACTCTGTTGAGCTCGCATTGTCAGAATGGAGAATGATTCTTCTTCGGCGGTTGGTTTTGCAAATTTCTTCGAAGACTTCTGTCAAACAAATGGTCGTGTTCCACTCAGAATTTACCGTCCTACGTTGCTCAAGCGCAACAGTGGCCACATGACTCATTCGGCCGAAGAAACAGGCGTCTAGTTTGCGTAGAACCAGACAGACGGACAAAGCTAAATTGTCCAGCTCAAGATCAAGAATGTATATAGTTTATGGTGTCGGAAATGAATATTTCTAAGCGTCGTAAACTTCTGGGCAAAAATATAATACCCTTGTCAAGGGTTCGATTTTCGATTTTTTGGTTATTTTTCAGTTTTTAAAATTAAAAAAAAATTATTTTGAAAATCCGAAAATTACGTTTTGGTCGGAATTGATTTATTGAAATCGAAAATGGTCAGTCTGGAAACCGTGCGGTTAAGAAAGAATAATAATAGAATTTCAGGTCTCTCCGTGCATTTTAAAATTAAGGTTTGCATTCAAATTCAAATACCAATTTAGCTTTCCATCTATTCCTTTGCAGGCTCTGGCATAGCGGTTAGGCTAAGCACTTTTTTGACGCCATGATTGACCCCAGTTCCAGTGAGGAGGAGGGCGATGACGATGCTGTTGTTAATGTGCAATCTAAGGGTCGACTTGGCCCGCCTTCCAAAGCGGCAGCTGCCACGACCACATCGGGGACATTGTCTAACATTCCCATATCTGGTTCTAATGGCGAACTCCCCGGAAACCAGAGGACATCTGCAGCGGTGCCTGCAAGCAGCCGCGTTGATGGTGGGCCAGCTGCTGGTAACACCGTCGGTGTTGGGCCGATTGCATCTAAGAATGAGCCAGTGCCAACTAGTGGCACTGATGGGTGCCTTGAAGTGCCCAACAACGGGATTCCCAGGTTTGAAAGCTGAATTTGATTAAAAAGCACTTGTTACACACGCCTACACACGTATTAACTTCAAAAAACTCAATGAAAAAGTGGAGATAAGTAGGCACTTTAAAACTCTGAATGGCCGAGCGACCTTTTAATAGTCATTTCAATTAGAAGTAATTTGACATTCCGAGCTCTGTATTTATGCCCAATCATTTGGGGACAGTTTGCTGTAATGGAAATAGGTTTCATAACTATGTACTAGAATAGTAGAGCAATCAAATCAATAGATCTGTTCCACTGGCAAACATTCAACAACATTCTCGAACGTGTATTTTCCCATGTTCCACAGACGAATGCTCATATACGCGAATGGTAAAAAAAAATTGCCCATTGGATGGTTTGATTTGCTGTTGGAAATCAAATTCCAAACGGCATGCTCTGGTGGTGAAAAATGCACAATTCGAATGATAACAGAACATTCTGTAAATGTTGTTCAGAATGTACCAGTAGAACAATCATTACGCTGGGCAAGTTTAAGCACTGTTCAACCCATGAGACATGATAGGCTAGTACGCCGGCATGTTGTTATGTTGTAAATGTGAAGAATTTCACAAGGAAATGCATGGTCGAAAGATGATGAAATGCAAGCCTACTCCGTTATCTTTTCTCATGCGTCGAACAGTCCTCACTATTACAGAATGAAAAAAATACTGACCTGCAAAAAATCAAAAAATCTAGGTTGTAATCCCCAGCTGCATTAAGTGGCTTAGACAGTCTCCAATTAACCGATGAGATCGGAAATGTACAGTTTTGAAGGTTCCGTGAACGTTGTTCCGCATTCAAGGAACCCAAAGGATTTTTGTATTGCATATTCACATTCAAATTCAAATGCAGTTTTTCTCACTAGAAGTATTTTTTCGACCGATCGTTTCTTTGGCAGATATATGCTATAGTCATCCAAATTGGATCCAGCTTGACAGAATTGTGTGGTAGTATATAATATTGATCTGTACAAAGTTTGGGAGCAATAGCATTCAAAACAAAAAAGTTTTTCTTACTAAAACTTTTTTTCAGACCTATCTTTTGTATGACAGCTATACTATATAGTAGTCCGATTTTGATGAACCTCGGTGAAATTATGTAAAAGCATAGAAAACTCATAAATACGAGGTTTTGGAGCGATAGCATTGAAAACAAAAAAGTTTTTTTCACTAAAACTACTTTTTCAACTGATCGTTCCTATGGCAGCTATATGCTATAGTCATCCGATCCGGCCGGTTCCGACAAATGTGCAGCGTATTTATTATATTAAGACTTCGTGCAAATTTGGTTACGATAGCTTTAAAACTGACGGAGGAGATAGCATAGAAACAGACGGACAGACGGACGGACGGACAGACGGACATGGCTATATCAACTCAGCTCGTCATGCTGATCAAGAATATATATACTTTATGTGGTCGGAGATGCTTTCTTCTGTGCGTTACAAACATCCGGAAAATTTCAATATACCCTCTCCAAGGGTATAATTACATCAAACCATAGCAGAATTTCATGCTGTGAAGTGTATAAATTAAAATCTCCATGGCGTTATTCGCCGAACTCACAATCAAATCAAATTCTGAGTGGTCGTTTGAATGTGAATATGCAATACAAAAATCCGCTGACGAGAAGATGTGGTTATCTTCGAAACAGCGATCCTTGTATGAACATACCAATTGCTATTCCAAATTGTTGTAATTAATCTCTGTCGATTTGTGTTGATTACATTGAATTGTAACTCTCCACCGACCTCAAGCCAGCCAAATACAAAATATTTTCTATTACTTGAGGTACGAAATTTTGTATTTAATTTACATAAATTTTGCAAGTAAAAGTCTAATGAAAGAAAAGGACTAAAAAAATACTTTTTTCATCTTTTTTGGGCTGGAAAAATTTAGGTCCGACTATGTTCGTTTGTCAGTTTTTAATACTGAAGAGCTTTTCGAAAATCGCAAATCTTATTTCGTTGTCCGATACTGTCCGATGCAAAAAAAATTTTTTATACTCTGTACCTAAGGTACACAGAGTATATTAAGTTTGTACAAAAGTAAGTAACAGGGAGAAGGAATCATTTCCGAAAACATCACATTTCCCACGGTTTTGTAGATAGGTGGTTCGCACCATGTTTTATGAAGTAATCAAGATTATTTATCGATTTGCCGAAGGAATGATAAAGATCGGATGAACTATTCTCAAGTTAGGACCAAAAGAATCATCGCTGCCGCTGCGGCAGCTGCGCTACTCTCGGGTAGTCGGCCACAACTTTTGGATTCACTTAAAATAAGCGTGTGCCAAAAACTGTAAAATCGGACTGTAGGAGTACCCCCTATGGTCAGTCTCCTCCCACCCGATCGGAAAAATATTGGCACAAATGATATCTGCGAACCCGAAAACCCATGAAACGTTACCCCATCTGATTTATTTTAGATTTTTTTCTGCTGGTCAGTTTTATATTCTGTTTCAGTGTCTGTGTAAGCCCAGCCGTAGCCTGACTATGGCGATCCAATCAATCGGCCACAAAGTTGTAAGATTGATAACGTGAGAACAGCTTGAAAGTAGCCTGCCAAATGTCATTCGGAAGTGTCACGGAAATCACTTTCCTCCAAATCACACAAAAACTTTAAGGGTGTAATTCAGGGGGAGTTTTACCTCGTGTTTCGGAAAGAGATTTAGCTCAAATCATCAGCCAAACAATTTAGTTAAATAATAGAAATAAAAAGGACAACAACATTCTTTTTCTGCATTGCTAAGCTGAGTTTTACATAAGAAAATGAAGTTATGTGAGGAAACTGAGGACAAAGAATAGAGACTGTCGGTGCCACAGATGATCAAGTAACTTGACTTTCTTATGTCTAACTCCAAAATTTAAACTTATACCAAAACGACACACGACTCTTGACTCCTTCATCTGTTGACCATAAATGTGAACCTATTGACTTTAATTGAAGATAATTAACTCGTTTCAATGTCTTTCTTTCGGGTTACTGTGCACGTTGATCCAAATCCTTATTACCTGCACACGCATATGAATACAAATTACAAAACAATTGGCACATCGTTAATCTGATCTGTGAAATTCAAAATCAACGAAACATTCACGATACGCATTAACCAACCTGCACATCTGAATCGAATATCAATTATGCTGTGTGGATGGTTTATGCTTGGATTCAAATTGGCGTTTCCATTAAATGACTAAATGATATTTACACGATACAAAAACCATCCACATCAACCTTCCATTTCGGCATCGCCATGGGGTTACATCGTCATCGCGCTGGTTGCACAGTCGGTTGGTAGGCTCGGGCCACAGGCAGCACCTGAGCGGCAAGGGTAGAATCATTATACAACAGTTGGGCCCGTCGACAGCTCATCTGCAAAGACAACCAGAAAATCTTTATTCCTATCACCATCATCACCACCACAACCATGAACATGAACCGCAGAGACAGTCAAACAACCAACCAAGCTTTGCCGATCAGAATTCAAAAGGTGCTGCTGCTGCTGGCAGTGTGAGCGGTGCATCCAATGCCACTATTATGCCAAGGATCACAGCCCCGTCACACTTGTACAGCAGCAGTAGTAGTAGCAGTTCTCGGGCCGCTTCGGATGCCCAGTTCCAGAAGGTAACACAAAGTAATAATCAATCGTTGCTATCGTCATCTAGTGGCATTTCGCAAGAAACACTCAATCAGAGTATTGGATCTTCGCGGGCCAACTCACTGCCACGCCCCTTGTCACCGTCACCATCTATTGCCAGCGAAAAACACGAGAGCGGAGACCCACATGTGAGTAAGCCCCGCCACTGCAGTGGCTAATCCAAACCCAACCCATTCTTATCCCGATCCTCAATTCACAGGAGAGGCACGAGCGGGAGGAGGAGGAGCGCAAGCGCCGCATTCAACTCTACGTGTTTATATCGCGCTGTATATCCTATCCCTTCAATGCTAAGCAGCCCACGGATATGACTAAGCGCCAACCGAAGATCACAAAACAGCAGTTGGAGATAATTACACAACGATTCCAGGTATGCTGCTGATGAGTAACGGACACAAGGTGGTCTGTGATAGTAAAATTGCGGTATTTGCGCTGGTATTGTCATTACCCAATTTCTTGCGATTGTCCATTTCGACTAATTCCATTAGAGAGCCAGAAGTGGCCGAGGCACTTTATTCTGCTTACGTTGCTTTTTGTATTTCAGTCGTTTCTTAAAGGGGAAACACAAATAATGGCCGACGAGGCTTTTCAAAATGCTGTTCAAAGTTATCACGACGTCTTTCTGAAGTCCGAGCGTGTCTTAAAAATGGTTCAGTCCGGTGCTTGCTCGCAGCACGATTTTCGAGAGGTGTTTCGCAATAATATTGAGAAGCGTGTTAGGTGGGTCCATCTTGAAACTGCTGCCTTTTCGACCAACACTTGACAATGATTGCAATTTCCTAAGGTCTTTACCAGAGATTGATGGCCTTAGCAAGGAAACTGTGCTTACGTCGTGGATGGCGAAATTCGATATTATTCTTAAGGGGAGTGGCGAGGAGGACTCAAAGCGCCCATCTCGTATGCAGCAGTCATTAAACAGCGAGTTAATTCTCTCCAAGGAGCAGCTATATGATATGTTCCAGCAAATATTATCGGTGAAAAAGTTTGAGCACCAGATTCTCTTCAACGCCTTGATGGTAACGGAATTACAATTTGCTCCGCACACCAGCTCTAAATAACGTTCAACTCCTGCCATTACAGTTGGATTCGGCGGACGAGCAGGCAGCAGCCATAAGGCGCGAACTAGATGGACGGATGCAGCGTGTGGGAGAAATGGAAAAGAATCGTAAACTTATGCCAAAGTTTGTTCTCAAGGAAATGGAATCCCTGTACATTGAGGAATTGAAGTCGTCGATTAATCTTCTCATGGCAAATCTCGAGTCTCTTCCAGTATCCAAGGGCAATATGGACAGTAAATATGGGCTACAGAAGTTAAAGCGCTATAATCACAGGTAGTTCGTTTTACCTACTTAATCATTTATTTGGTTTAATATATATTATGTTCTTTTTTACAGTACACCGTCATTTTTGTAAGTATTGCTTTCCTGCATTCAACTTCTCCATATGGTAATTGTGTATTAAAAGTGGCTAAATCAGGTTAATTAAAATCATATTTAAGCTTGTTTTGATTTAATCTTTAAAGACATTCGATCTCCCTATTGGAAAATAGATTATATTATGAGTTGCAACTATTCGTTATGAATACAATACAGTCAATATAACCAACTACGTACTAATGTTGGGGAACGGTGCAGAGGATGCTTGCTTCGACACCTTTTTTGTTGGCACTCACAATGCCACACCAACACGTTGACAAAATTAGCTGAATGTTTTTTTTTGAATAAAGCACATGGGTTGTTCTGAAAACCTTGTAAAGGAAAGGACCCAAGTCGTTCATCATCAACAAAATGCTAAATACGCAAATTTATTGATGAATTTTTAATTAAAATTTGAATCAACGAATTATTGGTAATGACGATAGCCCGTGTATATCTGCAAAAGAATACACAGTGCAACAGTCAAAAAAACTACCAAACTGCACTATGCGGAATCGATAGGCTACCCGAGCTGAGTAAATCCCTATCAGCATTTGGCTAGATTGGCAGCACTTTTTTTGTTATGTACCCTCAAAGTTTTTGAAATTGTTGTCATACCCAATATACAAAAAATTCGGATTTTTTAAATGTTGTACTCGAAAAAGTAAAAAAATACGGTTTTGAAATAAAGATTTTTAAGAAATACTCCCATGAAAAACATGAATTTTTTAAAAACCTTTGTAAAAAGAATTTATTCTGCGGACTGTCAGCTACAACTTCACCAAAGACAGCTTGCAGCTAACACTAAGACTGAATGAGCTGTTAGCCCAAAACGAATGACACCTTTTTTTGGTTGGCACACTCAAATTCAAAAACTTTGAGGGTCCATAAAAAAAAAGTGATTCCAATCGAGCCAAACGCTGACAGGGATTTACTCAGTTCGGGTAGCTTTATCGATTCATAATAGTGTAGCTTGGTAGTTTTGAAAAAAGTTGAGATTGGTCGCACTGTGATATTTGGCATATTTTGAATATACTCATTCAAATTAGAATGGAAAGAATATAAGTATATGTTAAAAGAATATGATTTTTTAAAGTTGGTATTTTTTTTTTTTTTTTTTTGGGATTTTTTAGCTGGCTCGAGGTCAATGTTTTTTACGTGCTTATTAAAAACAAACAAACACGAGTTTTGATTTTCCAATATTTTTCAAACCCCTTCGGGATTCGTCTTCAGGGCTGTAAACAGTATAACACAAAAACAAACAATTTATATTACATAATTCTAGACAAAAATCGTATAAGTGTACGTACAAAAAAGGCACAGCGTCCGCTTAGTCAGCTGTGGAGTTGATAACTAATTTGATTTTCTGTTGTGGTCAAGTAAATGTCTGTATAAATGCGCGCAATTTTCTGTGTCTTGTTTGGAGTTCATCCTTCTATGTATTGGTGTGGATATGATGTGGAGCATTTCCAAGGTAAACCGTTTGTTGTAATGTTGTTCTTGTTGTAGGATGCTTACAGCTGTTAGGTCAGGGGAGTGTCTGCTCTCAGTACAATGGGCCGCAAGTGCTGTTTTTTGGATTGTTGTCTCATTCCTTCTTTTTATGTCAGACTTGTGACCGGATATTCTGGTTTTTAGTTTTGTCTTAGTCGTACCAATGTATACTTTCTC
This sequence comes from Lordiphosa stackelbergi, assembly GCA_018904235.1. Taxonomy (NCBI): domain Eukaryota; kingdom Metazoa; phylum Arthropoda; class Insecta; order Diptera; family Drosophilidae; genus Lordiphosa; species Lordiphosa stackelbergi. Next base: position 164,492 of record JAEIFU010000031.1, read on the forward strand.
GCATACATTTGTCCCGTCACCAGCGCAAGGTATTTTGTAAATTAAATTATTTTTGTCAAGTTTTCCAATTTTGCTCTTCGTGTTGCTGAAGAACATTCTCGTTGTGTATATTGGTGTGTGAGCTATTATGATGTTGTCTTTGTTGTAGCAGTCGGATTTGGAAAGTCTGTCAGACAATTTTGGAATGTATACTAACGATTTGTATACTTTAGTTGAAGTTTCTTTCTGGTCAGTATTGTTAAAATTATATGCCTTCATTAGAGAGAATATCGTGTGGTTTGGAAAGTCATTATTTTTGAGGATTGTGAATATTTTCTTTTTGTTGTCGTGGTGAAAAATTGGGTCGCTTGTGTCTAAGACTCGTCTTACAAAGTTCCTGGCCGTGTTCAGTATCATATGTTTGGGATGACTGGAATAATAATTAATCATCCTCCCGGATGCCATCGGTTTCTGGTACCAATCCAGTTTAAGGGTGTTATCTACTCTGTGAACGATGGAGTCAAGAAATGGTAACTGGCTATCCTTTTCCAACTCAAGGGTAAACTTAATGTCCTTATGATACGAGTTTAATATTGTCAGGGTGTTTTCTATTTGGTCCTCCTTTACTATGGCAAATAGGTCGTCAACATATTTGCTTAATAATCTAGTGTCAGGTACTCTGTCCAAAATTGTCTCCATAACTATGTCTGCTATTATCGGTGATGCGGGGGAACCCATTGGCAGTCCTTTAAGTTGCACATACAGTTTGTCTTCATATTTGAAATATCTGTTTTCCGTGATACAAAATGCTAACATCTCCATAAATAGTTTCCTCGGAATGCTGGTATGATTCTCGATATCTTTCCATCTTTTTTGAATCACTTCTAGCGCCAGGTCTGTTGGAATGCTAGGAAACAATGACACCACATCAAACGAAACTAATCTTTCGTCGTCATATATATGGGAGTCATTTATTCGCGCCTTAAATTCAAATGTGTTTTTAACGTTATATCGGGAGTCTGATGTCAAATTCTTCAAGATGTTGACCAAATATTTGCATAGGTGATAAGACGGCGAGTTTATCATCGAGCAAATTGGTCGTAGGGGCGTGTTCTCCTTATGTATTTTGGGAAGTCCATAAATCCTGGGTGGTAAGGCTGTATTCGTCGATAGTCTATATTTTTCTTTCCTTGTGATTATTCCCGATGTGTAAAGTTTTTCAACATATGCGTTATTTTTGGTCTGTAACCTTAATGTGGGGTCCTTTCGTAAGATCCTGTATGTGCTCAACTCGTCAAGTATTTGTTCCATTTTCTGGTTATATTCCTCTTTTTCCATTGCCACTGTCACATTGCCTTTGTCCGAATTTAAAATTAAGATTCCGTCATTTTTGCGTAGAAATGTTTTGGTCTGCTCCACTGTGTCAGTTAGTGCGCGATCTAATGCACTCTCCCGTTTCTTGTTCCTACAGTCTTTGATTAGTAGTGAGAGTTTCGTTCTCGCCGTTTCCTGCTCCTCCTTATTTGTTATTGTCTGTACCAATTCCTCTCCGTCTGCAATACATTTAAAGAGCGGAAATTTGTTTGTTGGTATTGGGAGAGCGAACTTTGCTCCCTTTTCCAACAGTTGTTTCACACTCTCCGGGAACTCCGTTTTGGTTTTGTTGACGAACCAATTGTTTTTGTTTTTGTTTCTGGTGAGAGCTTTCGTCCGTTCTAACCGTAGTTTTCATGCTTGGCTACCTGTTTCTCTCTCAGCTGTTCGGTTCTCCGTTGTGCTAGACAATGCTCATTCTCAAAAAATGCTGCAGCGTCATTCTCGCTCATCAGCCGTTGAAGTTTTGTTTTTGTGCTGTTTATTTGTTTTGTTTCCTTTTTGATTGCCTGATGTTTAATTGTAATAAGTAAGTTTAATAGTTTTGTATGGTAAAGTTCAGTATGTCTGTTGATTGATTTTTGTATGTCTATAGGGATGTCCGTATTACTGTTGAAAATGCTATTGTGTCGTGTTGTGTTCTGTAAGAATTTGGGAATGATCCTAGTTTTCCTACATCTTAGTAAAAATTTTATGTTAGCACTGAGTTTTGTCATCTTTATGGATTTGGCTTGGAACTTCCTTAGTGTTACTTGTGTGTTATAGTTGTACTTCTCCTTAATCTCAGCATAAACCATCCTGCTTCGGTGTTTATTGGTATTTTTCTCTACTACGATTGTAAATGTCGTATTGAAGGTGGTATTTTTTTGAATACGAATCAAAGATTCCCAGGTTTGATTCCCAGACTAGAGACTGGCGTGGAATTTTTTATACCCTTGCAGAGGTTATATTAAAATTGTACAGATGTTTGTTACGCTTAGAAGGAATCATCTCCGACCTCATAAAAAATATGTTTCCTTGATCACCGTGACGAGCTGAGTTGATATAGCCATGCCCGTCTGTTTCTATGCTATCTCCTCCGTCAGTTTTAAAGTTATTGCACGAAGCATTTCAGTACAAATCAAAAACGAGAAAGGCAAATCTAAATTCGTCTGTACCGAAGTTCTGATACACTTGAAAAAGCTTGTCTCAACGGTTAGCGACTTCGACCAAACTTCGCAGATCAGCTTAAAAACATTCAATATTACCCATGACCGTGTTTGACCGCGATAATATTGAGAACAAACCAGTTTTTCTCACTAAAACCCAAGCCCAAAACTCGACCGATCATTTGTATGGCAGCTACAAGAAGTAGTCATCCGATCCGGTCGGTTCAGACCTATTAGCAGCGTGCAGTAAAAAGAAAACTCTGTGCAAAGTTTCAGCTCGATATATACTTTATGTGGTCGAAGATGATTCATTCTATGCGTTTCAAACTTCTGGGCAAAATTATAATACATTTTTAAAGTGTATAATAAAATACAGAGAAAAAGTTTTTGGTTTTGAAGCTTAGTACTCGGACAAACTAAATCGATTACGAAGGGTGTCAAATCCGTATAAAAAAGGGTGTGGGAAAGCTTTCATAAACTCGAACTCAGACAAACTAACTCTTCCGTTCCTGAGCGTCGGAAAGCTCAAGGTGCCGCAAACTTGACTGGCACAGACTCTTATTTGACAGGCTGAAACAGCTGATTCAGTTCCGGGAGCAAAATATATAGTTTGTAATTTTTCCGACACCTACCGGTAGGAATGCCAGTAGGTGTGGTTTTTTGATTAAAAGGAGCCTGTCTTTCTACTCTTTTATATCTATATTAAGAAAAATGATATTGCGCTCCCATGGGTCTCTGTCTAAGCTGGAGGGTGACTCGGAGGACGGTACCACACAATTGACTAAATTGGACGTCGTGCTAACTTTTCAATTGGAGGTTATCGTTATGGAAGTAAAGGGCCTTAAGTCGCTCGCACCTAATCGCATTGTGTATTGCACTATGGAAGTGGAAAATGGCGAAAAACTACAAACGGATCAAGCTGAGGCATCAAAGCCAATGTAAGTAGTTCGTGCTTTGTGTCGTTACCCCTGCCTATGTCCTCAATCTCTTGTAGGTGGGATACCCAGGGCGACTTTACAACCACTCACCCATTGCCAGTTGTCAAGGTGAAGCTCTATACGGAAAATCCAGGAATGCTGGCGCTGGAGGACAAAGAGTTGGGAAAGGTCACCTTAAAGCCTACACCATTGTCTTCTAAAGTGAGCTACAAACATATTATAAGTAAGTACGCAAGTGTGCAACAAGTAAAAATCTTTGGCCCCTCTGTCAATAGTCGCCCGAATGGCACCGTATGATCATACCGAAGAACTTACCAGATCAGGATCTACGCATTAAGATAGGATGCCGGCTCGACAAGCCCTTGAATATGAAGCATTGTGGGTAAGTTGAAAGAGAGCGCTTTTTTAAGACTGTGAGATTCATTCGATAATTGCAGGCACCTCTACGCGATTGGGAAATCGGTATGGAAGAAGTGGAAGCGACGCTACTTTGTCTTGGTTCAAGTTTCGCAATACACCTTTGCCATGTGCAGCTATAAGGAGAAGAAATCCGAGCCGTCCGAAATGATGCAGCTGGATGGGTACACAGTGGACTATATTGAAGCAGCCAGCGGTAAAAGTTGCTATCTTTGGTGTGAGACCAATTTAATATAGTCTAACTGGTTTAGCAAATCTTATGTTCGGCATTGACTTGAATGGAGGTCGTTACTTCTTCAACGCTGTGCGTGAGGGCGACAGCATTTCCTTCGCTTGCGACGATGAGAACGAGTGTAGCCTATGGGTAATGGCCATGTACAGGGCCACAGGCCAATCGCACAAGCCTACGCCGCCAATTACCCAGGACAAAAACTCGGCGATGTCAAAAATCCAAGGTGGTAGGTGTTAAACTGTATTCAAATCTTAAATGCCAGACCCTAGATGGAGTAGGCCATGTCCGAACAGATTCAAGAGATGGTTCTTGCAGCCAGATCAAGTTTCATAGTTTAATCTCTGGTACTAAATACCGCATTTTATTCATTTTAGATGCTGACAAAGCACGCAAACACGGCATGGAGGACTACATAAGCGCTGATCCTTGTACATTTGACCATGCGACTCTTTTCAAAACTTTGCAAAATCTAACACTTGAGTATCGTCTGAATGATCCGTACGCATCTTTGGTGAGTACAAAAAAGAGGGGCGAGGAGGGATTTTATGTTTATTAGTGTTAATCGATATTCGTTACAATACGCAGGGCTGGTTTAGTCCTGGACAAGTTTTTGTTCTAGACGAGTATTGTGCTCGATATGGAGTGCGCGGATGCTACAGACACTTGTGCTACCTTTCTGACTTGTTGGACCGCGCTGAAAAGCAGCACATGATAGACCCGACTCTGATCCATTACTCGTTCGCCTTCTGCGCCAGTCATGTGCATGGCAATAGGTAACGTACGCAAATGCATGTGGCCATGCTTAACTCTCATTTCCCCACAGACCTGACGGCGTCGGCAGCATCACCCACGAAGAAAAGGAGAAGTTCGCAGAGATCAAGGAGCGCCTGCGGCAGCTGCTTGAGTTTCAAATAACAAATTTTAGATATTGCTTTCCGTTTGGCCGTCCCGAAGGTGCACTTAAAGCCACTCTGTCCCTGCTGGAGCGCGTTCTAATGAAAGATATTGTTACGCCGGTTCCACCCGAGGAGGTGCGACAAATGATCAAGAAGAGCCTGGAGACGGCAGCATTAGTGAACTACACACGACTCTCAAATAAAGCCAAAATTGAAGGTGCATATAGTAAGTCCGACTTGCTCGGCACTCCTAAACTGAATTGGGTTTTTGATTCACAGAGGACCTGCGTGGTGAAATTATCGTACCACCCCCGAAAAAACTTGAGGACTTGATACACTTGGCCGAGCTGTGCGTTGACTTGCTGCAACAAAATGAGGAGCACTATGGCGAAGTAAGTTGAGTTGGGACGTCGTTTTGGCCCTATCACGCAAGTACAGTTAAGTACAGTTACAGTTGAGAGCACACTCCCAACTGTAAGTACAAGGTACATGGCGAAAATGAGTGAAACTTGCTAATTTTTTAGATTGATGTCGTACTTCGAATTCTAAATTTGTATATTTACTGTGTTAACCAACTGCGTGTATCATACGATTGCTATTTGTATTTCTGCCAACTGTATCTGTATATGTATGTGTGTGTTGTATATCTTTCTACCCGTACACATGCGGATCGATTTCCTTATAGTCCTATACTTCCTGCATATCTAATTTCTAACAATCTTTTTTTTAAGTATTCCCTATCTACGCCGTAGTGCAGTCCATAAGTATGTTTGGTTCTGTATAGATACACGCACACATAGTCTGAGTTGGGAATCGAATCAGCCGCTCGCTGCTCGTTACCCAGAGGCCGGTAAAGGTGTAAGGCCGTATTGCTTTCAGTTGATCGAGAATAGCAGGACAACTTCATTGTCGATTAAACTCTAATAATTAATTATACTACAAATTTTTAGAGGCTCATTCCCTGTCCCTATGCTCTGAACTTTGTAAGAATGTCAATACAACCCGATCCTGGGTTTTATTTGAAAAACTGGGTAAAGAACCGCGATATGGTCGTACAGTGAAGTCACACACGTACACACACAAAACTATTTTGATGAAGAAGGACAAGGTTTGCCTATTTACATCAATGAAATTGTTCAATTGTTGGTTACCTGTATATAAGTACGTATGTATGTGTTTGTATGCCCAATTCATCTAGCTACGCACACATGATAAAACGGATAAAATTAAGACAAATAAGGAAGGCGCCGTCGGTGCGGGAGAGCATGGTAGTGAAGTCGCTTCTGCTGCCAGTCACGGAGACACAGGCACGACAGACCAGGCCACATCCAAGACAAGACTGGACGCTGATGGACCATCTTCGTTTCGTTACTGTATGCCCACACACGCGGTCTACACATCTCCAGTACCAACGGCACGTACTCCAGTTGACATACATATATACAAGAATTTCATTTTCGAGTTCAAGAAACATATAATATATTACACATATAGAACACATACATTGTATTTCGCTTGAGCATCGCATACGAAATCAAACATCACACATCAACAAGGCAACCCACACACACTCACTGGTCCCAACTATCGCAGCTCTCTACTGTCAAATGCAGAGGTGCTAGATGATAGCCGTCAAAAGAAGAGAAATGCAACAACATTTTTGTGATCCGGTTCCCTCTATTCTTTTTGTTTATTCCCTAGAAAAAGTTCAAGTCTTTTTGTAAAGGGCTGCTGGATGATATACGAATAGCGTGTGTTCGTAATCGCAATGCCAGTGGACCAGTACTAAGGGTTTTATTGCACTTCCTTCATGGCTGATAAAGAGATACAAAAACACCAACACGCAAATAATTTTCCTAGATATTTCTACAAGTTTGACCCGTTGGTTTTCGTATAAACGCTTCTATTTCGAATGAAAACTGCATGCGTTTATTTGTGAATTCCCACAAAAATGCTCCTTAACTAGATCAAATGATGTCAATTAGTATAAAACTGATAACAGAGCAAAATAAATGAGAAAATGTCGATAACTCTGAAACTATTCAGTTTTCCATTTACAGCTTAATACAGTAAATTTCTGGATACAAGACCAAATTTTAAAGAAAAAAATTAAGCATAATAAAGAATCCCTTTCGCGGCAATTAATTTTTGTTTACTAATTTTCGCGATATACCTGAAATCATTTTTAATTGTAAGTAGTTTAAAAGTTCGGGTTCGGATGTTCATTTACAGATTTTTTCATATTTTTATTACCAATGGCTTTGGACAGCAAGCAATTCAAATAATTATGTATTTTAAACAGCTAAACTTGCAAAACTATTTTATAACAAAGAATATGATTCAAATTATATCGACCAAAATAAAATTTTAGTGGTCGATTTGCATTGAATCACCCAGATGTATATCGCTCCCAAATAACTACAGGCTTCAATAGGCTTGGCCAGCCACATGGTCACATAAGATGCGCCACTTATTGGTCTGTGTGGAAATTCACTGTCACTCTTTGTTTTAAGAAAATGAATTTACTATATTTTGAAAATTTATGTTATCTGCAAGGGCATTTAAGCTTCGGCGGTGTCTCCATTACAGGACACTTTTTATCTCTTAGAAATGGTAGACGGGATGGCGTTATACGAGTATCTACATGAACATGAACTGCATGCAATTTCCTTGGTCACCAGTATGACTTGACTGCCTCTCTCTTCCTTCTTTTCTTTCTTGGTTGCATGTTAATGTCACTTTATGTAAATAGGCTTATATTAATAATTGCCATGATAAATCGAACATTTGTACATAATTATGCACTTTGCATCGCGTAATAATTCGAAGAGGGTATTCTGGCAAATTTAGACACAGAAAACAAATTTTACGAATGTTGTTATTTCAATGCTTATGTCGGTTTTGCTTTGGTTAAGCATTTGATTGCCAAAATAGTGGGGAATCGGATCAATTAACGTCTGTTTGTCCACATACTCGACTGCAGTTAAATGTTGCTGTACGTCTATCCTCATACGCAATAGTGGTTCTGTCTGTTGTCGTCTTGGATTCGCCTCTAAACTTTTTTACCTGACTCTTAAGTAAAACATGCACATCTGCTCGTTCATCCCTATAAAAACCGTTGGTTTGCGCAATTTTTATAAATGTTTACTGTTTGATTTCATTTATTTTTTATTTACAAGTATATGTTCTGCGTTGCATGTCTCTTGTGTCAGTTAGAAATTAAGATTTGGGTATATTCCAGTATTTTTTTTACACGTGGCACGTCCCCAAAATTCATGGCTCAATTTTAGTAGGCATTGAACTTTCTTTGCTTCACTATTATTCAAACAGTATTTTTCTTAATTATAAGTAGACCCCGGATTCTATGCAAAATAATATTTTGAACGGATAGACCCAAACAAGTTCGGAATGGAGAGAAATTTGATTCATAAAAGAATAGTAAGACGTCATTTTTACACACATTTTGTACACAGCCATTGCTCGAGCCACCAAGTGGCTGCTCGAACTAAATAACGAAGTTATTGAACTAAAAACCGAAAGCATTTATTGCAGTTCATGCAATAAAATTTGTAATAAGGTATTTAATTGACCGCGAGCCGGAGATCATACATCTACAATTAGAAAGGTCGCCAAATCGCAATTGCACAATTGTAATTTTTAATTTTTATACTCTGTACCGAAGGTATATTAAGTTTGTGCAAAAGTATGTAACATGGAGAAGGAATCATTTTCGACCCTATAAAGTATATATATTCTTGATCATCATCAACAGCCGAGTCGATATAGCCATGTCCGTCTGTCCGGCTGTCCGTCTGTCCGTCCGTATGAACAAACAGATCTCAGAGATGGTAAGAGATAGAGGTTTGACATGTATGGGGCAAATGCTTCTTATACTTGCAGGCAGATCAAGTTTATTTTCAATTTTTGCCACGCCCCCTTCCACCCCCGCAATTTTGAAAAAACGTCATATCTCCCACAGTTTTGTAGATAGATGATTCGTACCTTCTAGAAATGATAAAGATCGGATGAGCGGTTCTCGAGTTATGAGCAAATAAGTGAACTCAATGATTCCACATCAAACAAGTGAGAAAGTTGTTTATGTCTTCAAATTTGGCCACAATCTTTTAAAATCGGATGGCAATCGATCGAAAAACAAGTTTTGTTTGAAAACAAGGGTACACAGCTTTACTCTATAAAAAAGATTTTAGAAACATACCCAGCGGCGCAAATTGCCATTACAAAATGAGTTACTCCTGCCTTACTTAGCCATCAGTATGAAGGAAATACTCCCACGCAATCTGCATTACTTTGCCATGTGCATGGCCGCTTTGTAAACGGGCTGCCGACAACCTGCATTACTAGGTATTAAGGTTGTAAGCCAGAGCCGAACTTCCCATTACGAATGCGTACATTATTTTTAAAATTGTAATGCAGAATGTTCGCAGTCTGTTGGTTTTCGATTACTATCTCTCTAACGAAAATCAGCGATTGTAGTGCCTTACATTTTCGACAGTCGTAATGCATATTTTCGACAGAACACGTTGAGCTCTGCGCCGCTGGGTATTGTTAACAACATCAAAATAAATAAAAACGGTTTATAGTTCAACACAAATTTTCTACTTAGATTTGATGGAGTTGACATGCACTGAATGGAATATGTAGTAATTAGCCATTTTTCCCTCACGCCAACCATTTATATTGATCTATTGCAAAAAGTCGTACTGCTATTCCGAAATATTTAACACATATTTTCGACATGTTAAACATATTTTTGTATAACAAAATTTATTTTGTAATATCGTGCATAATTGCAAAATTTTGCGGGCTCGAGTGCAAAAATAAAGAAAACCATAAAATCCGGGGTCTAACTACAATATAAGATATGATTTTTGAAACGAACCACTGTACAACGTAGTTAAAGCTGAACTGAGTAATGCTATTGTAGAACATGGAAACGTTGTCGGCTGCATTCATTATATTTTATTCGAACTTCAAAGGCCAGATTTCGTTTCACACAGTTTAAGAATTAAATTTCAAATGACAAATATTTCACGTGTCCTGCAAGCGTATTGTCGAATCGGCTTGCCGATGGCTTCATCTTTTTCTTTAGTTCACACCTATGTCTGTGTATGTATACGTACATATGTACAAAATAAAATGTTGGTTTTATTAATATACTTATAAAATTTTATACCATATCAGCTACCTTGATTTGTTTTGTCCAAAAGTAATTTATATTATTGTCGAATTAGGGTTCTATAATTCTATAAACACGGCAGTTTTCTCCACAAAACCAAATAAATTCGTCCTGTTTTTAGTTATGAACAAGACTGCAAACCTCTGAAATTCTTGAGAAGGTTCGGTCCGGGGGTTTCGAACCCGTTGGAAAGTCAAAGGTTCTGTTCTCGGACCGGCTCCTTTACTTATCGAACCTAATCGTTTGGTTCGAAGATTAGATCTTGGATTCTTAGATCGTCGCATAAGTTCTAAAAAAAACCGACTAAAGTTACTATTTCAACCGTACCTTTTTCAAGCTGGGGGTGTCCTGTTCGAGAGGTAAACAATTAAAAAGGTTCGGTTCTGTGCTCCAAAGCCCCAGACGAACGGGACCAGTTTGCAGCCAAACCAAAATATGAGAGAGCCATACAAGTTTTACTCAGTTGTTAATTTGAGAAATAAAAATTAATTGGTATTTTATGTAAAAACTCCATTTTATGTTTGATTTGGAATATTTTTTTGCGTTATGATGTGAGGTATTGAACGGGTTCAGCAGAATAATTGATCCCTGAGCAGGTCATTTTGCATCGAATAGACTCTGCTTTTGGAGGGAGCAGTATCACCTGTATCATGATCCCTTAAATTGGCTATTATGATGCCGTATCTCACGAGTTCAGTCGGAAGATAATTGCAAATTTATACTTGATCAGGGATCAAGTTGTTCTGCTGAACACGGCCATTGATTTCCATTTAGTTTCTCTAGGCAGGCAGATGGAAACATTCCCGCTCTGTAAAGTGTATGTAATCTTAACGCTGGTCGACAGCCGAGTCGACTGCTCTTCCGTCTATCTGTGTGCTTGACGGTATGAACGCGACGCTTGCCAAGGTCAAAAGAATATCTCCACATATTATTGAATACACATTATCATGAGTCGAGCTGTAGAAACCCTAACCAATTCAAAAAAAAAATGCAAACTCTTTAAGAACGGATAAAGATTATACTTTGTTTGGTACATGGTTTATTCAGTCAATATTGGACGGCGCTCTTACACATTTTTTGTGGGCAAAAGAAAAACAAGGTAGCTGAGTTGGTATGGAACGTGTCACATCTGATACTCGAGTGTTTATGCATGGAAACTCAACTTGTGAATGCCTAACAATCAGCTCTTGAGAAATAAAGTTGCATTGCGGAACTATTTTATAGTTGGAGTCGAGTAATCCCCGATGATCAAGCAAATCAAATGTATTTCTCATTATTCCACTAGCTGATTTCGTTGTGGCAATTGTCTCAAGTTTCGCTTTGATGAGGACTCACTATATGTATCTCCATCTGATTCAGGAAAATTGAACAATTCACCTAGTGCTGGCCTGTCTGTCTGTGAGCTTTCTTATAAAATTGTTTACTTTCAACACTTTTTCTCTTTAGGCATTTGCTTGGTTTAGCGACCTGCTGGTTGAACATGCGGAAATATTTTGGTCTCTTTTCGCAGTTGACATGGACCGAGTATTATCGGAGCAAGCACCAGATACATAGGACTCATTTCCCTTATTCCAAATACTTAACGATTACTTAAGGGCTGATGGTAAGTAAAAAATTCCACCACAAAATAAAAACTACCCCGGAACCAAACCAAACATTTGGGTACGAATCATGTGTCGTCTGTCTGTTTCTGTTCGCTCAGCTAAGTCGGTTTGAAAGCTGTCTTGACTAAACTTTGTACGAAGTCTTGAAATACTTACCACTAAAGAACAAGTCTGAAGTTGGTTAAACCCGTTCACGGTCGAATTGATCCGCCATCGTACTTGACTTCGGAAAAATGGCAAAAGTCTGAATTAATAAGTAGTAGTAGTAGTTCTTTTATTTGGTTTATCTTTTCCATTTTTAAATTCATTCGAGTAACAATACTAAAGAACATTTAAAAAAGGCTTGTCCTAAAGCCGTCTGCCTATTACATAAATTAAGATGATTAAAGAGAGTGTCCTGACTGACTGACTGACTGACTGACTGACTGACTGATTCACTGACTGATTGGCAATCATCGCACAGCCTAAACAGTAAGAGAAAGAAAGCTGAAATTTGGACAGGAGTTTTTGTTAGTGGTGAAAGTGCGTACTAAGGCGGGGTTTTGTGAAATTCCACCCGGAAAAGTCTGAAAAGCGTCGGAAAAGTTTGTATGGGAAAAATGTTATTTTTCATCCGATTGACTTAAAACTTGGTTTGTGCGCATAGAATAATTCGACACGCGTTTTCCCGATTTTGGAAAATCCGCCCACGAGAAAAATGGCCGGAAAATCTCTGCATGCAAAAAACTATTTTTTCATCCGATTGGCTTGAAATTCGGTTTGTAAGGATGGAATACGAAATAGTTTGAAATGCGATTTTGCGATGTTGGAAAATTTGACCCAACGGTCGGAAAATTCCCGGAAAAGTCAGCATGAAATAAAATACTTTTCATCCGATTGCCTTGAAATTCGGTTTGTAAGGATGGAATACGAAATAATTTGAAATGTGATTTTTCAATGACGGAAAATACGCCCCATGCGGGAAAATTCCCGGAAAATTCTGCATGGAAAACACTATTTTTCACCCGATTGATTTGAAACTCGGCTTGTAAGGTCAAAATGAGAATTGATTTGTGTTTTCATTATCCCTTGTTGGAAATACCCCGGGATGCCCACTGAAGTGGTTGGAATGTGGATGGGATGTGGAAGGGATATGATAGTGGGATGTGGGTGGTAAGTTGTTCTGGAAGTGGGTGGGATGTGGGCGGGAAGTTGGAGGTATGTGGGTGGCAAGTGGGTGGGAAGTAGGTGGGATGTGGGCGGGAAGTGGGTGGGATGCAGATGGGATGAAGATGTGATGTAGGTGGGAATTGGGAGGTGTGTGGGTGGCAAGTGGTTGGAGTGTGGGTGGTAAGTGGATGGGAAGTAGATGGTATGTGGGCGAAATTTGGGTGGAAAATTGGTGGGAATTGGGTGGTGAGTGGGTGGGATGTGGATGAGAAGTAGGTGTGCATTGGTTCTATACTGTTGAAGGCGCAGCGAAGCGCGACGGGTTATTGTTAGTAAATTATAAAATATCAGGGGTCCAAACCGGTTCTGAACCGAACCGGTTTTAAACCGAACCGAACCGCTTTTTGTGCTTGTGAACCGAACCGTAAACCGAAACGGTGTGTTTTCAAAAATGTTGAACCGAACCAAAAACCGAAAAATTAAATGGTTCGGTTCGGTTTACTTAAGCGAGGTATTGAGTTACTGGCGAATAGTGTGCAAAATCAATTAGCTTTAAAATATTACGAAAATACTTGCAAAAACACAGTTGTTGTAAAAAACTAATAACATCAACCTTTCCCAACCAATCGACCCAAAATTGTAATAAGCCAGCGTGATTGTATTATCCGATGGGGGGGTCAACTCACATAATACTCAAGCGTTAACTTTATATCTTTAATTGAGATTGGGTTGAAATAGAAAATGACTATGAGTATTTCTATGGCTAGTAGCCATGCAATATTAATGTTAAAAAAGGGAGAACGACGTAGCTCAGTAATTGTCAACCCTTTGGAAAAAAAAGAGTCCGACTAATTTTGAAGATGATTTCTTAGATTCGAGGAATCAAGCCTGCTATTAGAAGAAGAAAAAATGTAGCTTAGTCTCATTTAATGTTAATGTACAATAAAATTCAAAACGATAATAAAAAGCATATCGGATATTCATTAAATTTCTTAATAAAAGTAAATATCGATTGTTAGCGTTTAACTAAAGATGACGATGATGATGAGGAGACGTTTATTCGAAAATTGCCGTAAAAAATTTTAAACATACCCGATTAACTGAAAATCTAAGTCTTTGTTAATGAATAATCTAAACACTTGTATCAAAAATTTTTTGTCGTTTTTGAAAAAACGTCATATCCCCACAGTTTTGTAGATAGATGATTTGGTACCTTCTAGAGATATTTGGGTCATTAGCAATATGTATCAATTTGCCGAAAAAATGATAAAGATCGGATGAGCGGTTCTCAAGTTATGAGCAAAAAAGTGAATCACCCCCTCCCACCCATGCACTACCAACGCACAATCTTAGATAGAGAGAGAGTGAGAGAGAGAGAGAGAGAGAGGGGGGAGAGAAAGAAACTCGAGATGACGCAGCAGCTCTTGCATTTTATCTCTTACTCTAGGTACAGAGTAAATATAGTCGTGGCTTGACCGACTTTCTTACTTGTTATAAACGATATATCAGAAAAGTTACTATGGTAATAGGTCAAACTTTATGGCCAGCTTGATAAAACATCTGGTAATACAACTTTAAACGCATTTAAGAATTAATCATATACGTGTGGATGCAGCAATACGTATATTGCTTGGACAATTGAAAATGTCGTCATGAACCCAATAGGTTATTGGAGAGCTTGTGCGGATGAATTCTTCATGCTGTCTGAAAGTGCATTTCGATACTTTACTCTCTTCCCCAGCTTCGCAAGCGTTCAACTTTTTATGTGTAAATAGTGAAACGTCTTCGGCCCCTTTGGGCATCAGGGCACAATCGCTGATTTACAGACACCCGCAGCAGAATGACTGGAGAAATTAGGCAACGGGTTCTCTTAAATTTCTTCATGACATTTCTTCTAAGCAATAAGTCTTTAAAGCCTACACTCAGTAAGATACAAATTTAATTCGTCACTTCACATAAAAAATAAAACTTTAGAACTGCTTTGAAAGCAGAACAATTTTACAGAAGCTTCCTTATACAGTAGTGTGCCTAACTTAATTTGTATCTCTTTTGATTCACGCTTCTAAGGTTTAAAGAAAAACAAACTGTTACTACTATTGTACTTTGGAAAAACGTACAGTGTAGTTTCAGAAAACTATTGGAAACTGTTGAAAAGATTAGATATAACGGTCTCTAGAAATCGTCACTAGCAGTTTTATGGTTAAGGCGTTCCTTAAAAGTTTTACAGTTTTCTAAGATTAAGAAAATAACGATAATATCGATATATCGATGTTTTTGGAAGCGATATATCAAATATCGATATTATAAATTTGGATTTTATATTATCGATATTGATATTTTGAGAAATATCGACAACCCTAGTCAAAGCATTTAAATTTTTCTTATCAACTCATACATTGATCCCAATCAGCATGGTTTTTTTCCTGGCCGTTCTACGGTTTACGAATCTAACTGCCTCACTCATAATGCCCTTTTATCTAAGCTTTCCAAGCTTGGCTTTCAATTCCGTACTCAATTGGATTAAGTCTTAAATTGATGGTCGATCGTATCAAGTGCTTATTAATAGCAAACGTTCAAGCCCCTTCGTTGCAACATCTGGACTCCCTAAAGGTAGTGTACTGGGTCCGCTGCTATTTACAATATTTATTTATGACATCGGTTTCCTTCTTAAAAAAAATTGTCCAATTTAATGAATTTAAATAAGCGTACGCAATAAACCTAGTAACTGCGATACGTGGTACAACGAACCGTGAGGCAGCAGGCAACCTCGGCAAAACCAAGTAAGGACGGAATCAGGCCACTAAGCATAAAGCGGCAACTGGTGCAATCATCTGGCAGCAGCCCCGGCAGGCCAACCCAAAGCAACAAAAACATCCAAGTAAGCGGCTGTTCGACGAAAAGCTCAAGAACAAAACGCCACCTACCGTTCAAGCTAGCTCTATTTTGAAGCATACTTATAGGCTGTCCGTTTTTTCTATTTTTGAGTAATATTAAAAAAGCATTTGTACATTATGCAAAGGACGCCAACTGAACCGTATACACCAGTAAACTCGAAAGCAGCGTCAACCAGCATGGCAGTTGGGATGCAATCCTTCGGACAGGCAACACAGCCGGAGAAGCGAAAACGACCTGTTACGTCTCCAGATAACCAATTGCAAAATATTATGATCGCACTTCAAAACATGGGAGAAAGAATTGATCAGCAAATGAGCAGCTTAGCTAACACCCTAGCAACAAAGGAAGATATTGGAGACCTTAAAATGCAGATTGGTGGGGTCGTTCACAAAATTGAGACTCTGGAGCAGGAGAATATTGAGCTAAAAGCTGAACTTATCCAATTGAGAGCCGATAGAGACAGAGACAGAAGGGAACTAACAAAACTTGTTGAGCAAAGCAAAGCCAAATTTCTAATAGTCAGAGGGGTTAAAAAAGACAAAATATCAAAAGAGAGCCTAGATACGCTGTTCCGATCAAAATTGCAGATTGCCTCAGCAAAGGTAAAGGATACCCGTGTGATATTTGAAAGGAACAATAAAGTGGATTTACGCGTCGAAGTTGAAACGGAGGATATGGCTACGCAGCTGCTTAAAAACACAAGAAAACTAGCTGGAACGTCGATATATATCGAAAGAGATCTCAGTATCGAAAAACAAGAGCACAAGGCGGTGCTCCTACAGTTAAAGAGAGCTCTTACAAATGTCAACAACGCCCATAAGGTTTTCGTTAAGAGCGACTCCATTAATATAAACGGAAAATGGGTGCGCTTCGACAGCAACAAAAAGCTAGTGTGCAAAGGACAACCAGTAGAAGCTGAAATCAACGAGTTGTATGGCATCCGTCTTGAAACCGGCCATTTCACCTACGAGGGACTTCTCGCTAAAGCTAGGGGACCAAAAAACGGGCAAAATCAGATCGAGCCACTGCAGAAAGTCCCGCAATAAACTACTCCTCTTCTAAAGGTAGCATTAAGATATTAGCATACAATATAGCAGGTATTAGCAATAAGTTGATTCAGTCACATTTTCTCGCCGTTATAAAATCGCATGACATCTTCTTTCTCTTCGAAACGTTCTCCGAACACTCAATAGAATTGTATGAGCCTTACTTTCAAAATCACACTCTGTATTCCGAACCAGCTACAAGGACGGCAAGCAGGGGACGAGCTAGTGGTGGCGTTTTATACGGAATTAGCAGGAAACTGAATACAGATTTAAGATGCAGGTTCACTCAATCGTCTGGCACGACCATTGTCAACATGAGCGTAAATGGCAAGACCTTATACATATTCCCCACTTATCTGAACTGCAATCACTGGACGAGAGACTTTGAAATACTATACGATACCCTCCAGCAATCAGAGCAGATGAACATAATGATTATCGGTGATCTGAATGCGCGCATAGCAAAGGAACAAGTGTGGACAGAAGACTCTCATTCGGAGAACAAATATTGCAATCTTAGCAGAGCTGCTAAGGACTCAATCCTTGATGGAAATGGCAAGAAAATCATAGATCTGTGTGAGTCCTATAGTATGACGGTACTTAACGGCAGAACAAATAGTGATTGCGAAGGAAACCTAACCTTTGTTAGATCCCAAGCTACGTCAACAATAGACTACTGTCTTATTAGCGGTGAATGGCATCAATACGTAGAAGATATGGAAGTGAAAAGCGAGATCTTCTCAGACCACATGCCGATAGTCGTTAGTGTTGAGTATTCGAAGACTCTGGAACCACATGAGGAAAAAAGAAACCTGCTGCCCAAGCTTCGCTGGTTGGAACATGGTGCCAATCGGTACAAGGCAAATCTGGAGCTAAGTCTAGTACAGACAGTTAGACCAGGATTCACTGCATCGATAGAAAACCTCACAGAATGCATTGTAAAATCAGCAAAATTTATGCAGAAATCACCCAATCCAAAGTACACAAAAATACAACCGTGGTATAGTTGGGAATGCGAGGAAGCAAGGAGGAATGTAATGAAATTGCTAAGAGAAGTCCAAAGAAATGCTTCAAGTGAATCCAAATCCAGGTATCAAACTGCAAATGTGAAATATAAGCTATTATGCAAGGATGCGCAGCGGGCATATAACAGAAATCTGGAAACATTACTTAACAATGTCCAAAATAGCAAAGAACTTTGGTCACTTGTGAGAAAAATTAATGGAACGAACACCAGTAAAGCTATTAAGGTCGATGCGCACAGTCTGGCGGTACATTTCAAAAGCCTAATATTTAAAGAATCTGCATTAACACAGCACAGTTTCGCCCTGCCGTATGCATCAATTCCCGAATTGGACCGAGCGATATTACCCACGGATGTATCGAAAGCAATAGCGCGCTGCAAAAACAGAAAAGCACCGGGGGAGGATAGAGTTTCAGCCGAATTTTTAAAACATGCAACACCACAATTTATAGTACACATGGCAGACACTTTCAACGTCATATTTGAGTCAGCAGAAGTCCCAGACAGCTTCAGGAAAAACATTATATACCCGATTTACAAAAAAGGCGACGTTATGGATCCGGGAAATTACAGAGGCATATCCTTTCTGAA
Source organism: Lordiphosa stackelbergi (assembly GCA_018904235.1). NCBI lineage: Eukaryota > Metazoa > Arthropoda > Insecta > Diptera > Drosophilidae > Lordiphosa > Lordiphosa stackelbergi. The sequence continues at coordinate 182,982 of JAEIFU010000031.1, forward strand.
TGCGATGATGAAGGTATTTACTTCAATCGTGCTAGCGCGACTTACGAGTTGGGTCAAATCGCATGACATATTGGGAGAATACCAATCAGGATTCAGGGAAGGCTACTCGACTGTGGACAGCATTTTCGCACTAACATCAATTGCAAAGCACTATCTGGAGCAAAAGAAGAAGATGTATGTATTCTTTGTTGACTTCAAAGCCGCGTTCGATACGGTAGACAGACGTAGTCTTATCTTGAAATTAAGCAACCTGGGAGTTTCAACAAAGATCATTGATGTCATACAAAGCCTCTATTGCCTTAACAAAACTACCGTATGGGATGGAAAGGAGTTGTCTGAATGGTTTGAAACGAATTTAGGAGTTAAGCAGGGGTGCCTGCTTAGTCCATTACTATTTGCACTATATGTGGACGACATTGATGCGAACCTGCCTGGAGGTGTAGAACTGGGAACACGGCGTATCAGGGTATTGATGTATGCGGACGATATGGTGCTGTTGGCTGACAGTCCAACTAGCATGCAGCAAATGATTGACGCCCTTAGTACATATTGTCAAAGATGGAGCTTGAAGATAAACATTGAGAAGTCTAAGGCGATGGTGATAAGAAACAGCAGAGGCCGCAGGGCAAGATTAGATGCGTGGACATTAAACGGAGTCGAACTTGAGACAGTAAGCGAGTATCAATACCTGGGCATGTTACTAACCCCCAATATGTCTTTTACCAAACACCTGGGAAAAAAACTGACGGACTCCAAAGTCGCTATAAATAGTACCTGGAAAAATCTGCTTGGGAAAAAGACCGTCAATAACAGTACAAAGTACAAATTGTTTCTCGCTACAGCCAGGGCTATCATGTGCTATGCGGCACAGGTCTGGGGCTTTAGTCGGTACGAGGAAGTTGAGCGACTCCTGCGCTTTTTTATCAAGAAAGTATTCTACCTGCCAATGAATGCACCAAACTATGCCATACATATTGAAACGGGACTGACAACCCTCTTTCAATATACACTACAGCTGCACTTCAATTATGTCAATAAAACTATGCGGATGGAACCGTCGAGACTACCAAGAATCATTGTTGAGCATCTACTGGAGAGCAAATCACAGTTCTTTCAAAAATGGGATAGTATGGCGAGAGAACACAACACAAGCATGTTTACAAATGATAGCAGTGCCTGGGAGGTATGGCAGTTAAACTTGTTGCGGCAAATAGACAGTAGTGAGAGAAGCCAATTCGAGCGCGAAGCACGTCAGAGCGAAACGCGAGGCACCTATAAATGTCTCGAATTCAACCTTGCCTCTAATAATTATTTTAACGACGAGTTCAATACATACGCCATATCGCTCATATTTCGAGCAAGAACAGAATCGATCCGCCTCTGCTATACACCACACGTCACGACAGTAAGCTGCTGCACCCTCTGCAATTCTAGGGAACGAGGAGATATAGCCCATTTTGTAGCACGATGTCCGATTCTAGGAGAGTTACGGGCACTGCATTTTGGACAATGGAGCATGACAACACAACAATTGCACGAAGTATTAAATGGTCAGAATTGGAATAGTCTTATTGGATACCTTAAAGAGGCTATAGAATATCGGCGAGAAATTATGATAGATGTCTAGACAGAACATTCCAATCGCATCATGGTGGAGAACGGCGTAGTATCTCGTGACGAGCGGGGCAGCTGCGGGTAGTACCTACCGTGGTGCGTTGGTATGGGCAGTTCTACACTACCTATATATTAGGCGAACGGCATACAGCCAAGCCTTTATTTATTCTTATTCTTTTTCTTTTACATATGTATATTGTCAACTATTTTGTTATACCCTATATATTAGCAACTTTGTATGTAGATGATAAGGAGATAAGAAATAATAAATACTACTACTACTACTACTACTCCACAAGCCAACATTCACCTTGGCTGCTCTGTTTAGCAATATGAAGAGTAAGTTGCAAAGATGGACAAGAATAATCTAATATATCAAATACCATGGAGACGGGACCAACATATGTAACAAAATATATGTTGAAACGACAAAATCAAAACTTAAGACGAGACTATCTTGACACAGGTCAGACATCAAAAGACGAAACGAGATCAACACACAAAAAACAGCTCTTGCGGCCCACTGTGCAGAGAGTGGACATTATCCTGATTTTGATGCCAAAAGTATTCTACAGCACGAGCGTAACTACAACAAGCGTTTTACTCTGGAGATGTTGTATATAATTAATACAACAACAAATATTAGGCTGAACTTTAAATCGGACACAGAGAACTGCGCACACATATATAGACACTTAGTTGACCAAAACAAATATTAGGATTAATTAGTTTCACATCAAACTTCGAGTCGAGCACTTGTTTCCTGTCCCGTATCAATGTATGTATGGTTCGAATGTAGTTCATTTTTCGTTAGCCCAAATCTAGTTATTTACATCTGTTCAATGTTGTTTATTAGCCCCCTGAAGACGGACCCCGAAGTGGGCTAGAAATATATTGGGAAGCAAAGAATCCACCGTTTTTCATTCCTTGGATGCGTCGGATGACCTTGAGCCGGAATAACCAAACATTTGGATTTACCATACATTTTCGAATAATTTAATTTATAAAGTGAATATGTGACTTTTCGCTCACTTGTAAAATTGAAATCCTGGAACAAATTTGAATCGCTTTTAATTCCTACTATAATGGCCCAAATATATGAAGGATATTTGGTCTTAGTCCAATAGATTTTTACTTTAAAAGCAGTGTGATTTTCGATTGTGTTGTAATTATATGTCGGATTTCTGAATCGATAATATTCTGTCTAAACTGGGATTAAAATGAAAAAGCATAACGGATTATTGAGAATATCGTTCCGAGAGGAAATGAAATATTAAGAGGTTGGTGGGCAATTGCAAGTGATGTACGGTATTTAATTTTTCTTGAAGACTACATCAATCGAACATCGCTAAGGATCCATTCGAATCTTAATTTAACCGAAAGTCTGATCTATAGTTTCTTAGGGAATCTATTAGAGTTTCCAAAATTGCACTATCACTGTCTGAATGAAAGCGCCTTACGTCTTAAAACTGGTGATGGATTCCAGTTTGGTTCACCATTTTCAAAAGAACCCTGATTTGGTTCGCTGTTCTGTTTATCAGTTGAAATCAGCATCCCTCTTTATTATCGGTTTTTTACATTTAATATATTTCGACAAGGATAGGAAAAAATTTTCTAAAAACTGATCCGCTGTTTTGATTAGCTCTTATGGAATTCTAGAATAAATGTTGTGATGACTTTTTATAATCAGTAAGACTGTAAAATATATGGTCATTGGGCTCCCAAAAGCATCAGAAATAATTCTTTTTTAAGATGGGACAACAAATAATTAAATTTTGGTTAGTGTAATTAGATAGGGAACTTCAAGTCCCGAGGTCCCGTGATTAGACGGGGTGAAAAATATATTAAAGTCCTTTGATTGACTGAAGATGAATACATGATTCCAAAATAAACCAATTTTATGCATTTTCTTAAGCATTAAATGTTCTTGTCCCATGGTACACTTGGAAATCCCGCTAAATGTGTGGTGGGATGAGTCCTGAAGACATTATTAAAAAAATATTTCGTTAAGAACGTCTTAGTACAATAGTAAAAATCGATATAAAAATGTCACATTAAAGTCAGATTTCTCATGCTCTAGATATGTGCTATTTGTAAGTCAAAGTGACAACCTAACAATCCGCCGAGCCTCTTGAATAGCTTATTATAAAATATATTTTCTATTTTTGTTTTAGATTTACAATCCGAAACCTTTTTAAGAAAAATGTTAATTTATCTTTCAGAGTTTTCTTGTGTATGCTTGCGGAGTATTTGCCAATGCCGGCAACTACAAGGGAATGGGTGATAGCAAAATAGTGCCTAATCTAGACGAGGATAAATTTGAGAAAATTGTTTCCTCCTCTGCGGCCTATGGAGATGATCCACGTGTTGCCAAGATTTATGAAAAAGTCAAAGGGTCTTATTTACGCGCTGGAATCGCGTAATGAAATCTTGGGATTTGCACCGGACGGTATTACCACATATTGGTCGGACAATTGTACGAAGGAAGATTCGGAAATTGTCAATGCCTGGCTGACATCGAAACGCATGGAGCCGTACATGTGTCGCACCTTTAAGGTGCAGGAAAATGGCAAAACTTTTTACGATATCAAGCTGGGCTCCGTGGCCGAAAGTAGCAAGGAGGGCATTACCCTGCCCATGGAGGAATACCAGGGCAATAGTTTCCGTGTCACTCGCGGCGACTATCACAAATTGCTGCAGCGAGTTAATACACATTTGCTGGAAGCCAAGAAATATGCCGCTAACGAGAATGAGGCCAAGATGATAGAGCACTACGTCAAATCGTTTGAGGAGGGCTCTCTGGCCGAGCACAAGGATGGTTCGAGATGGTGGATTAAGGACAAGGGACCTGTCATTGAGACCTATATTGGTTTCATTGAAACCTATCGTGATCCGGCTGGCGGCAGAGCTGAATTCGAGGGATTTGTGGCCATGGTGAACAAAGAAAGTTCGGCAAAGTTTTCCGAACTGGTGAACCGAGCTGAAAAACTGGTTGAATACTTGCCATGGACGGAGTCTTATGAAAAGGATTCGTACCTGAAGCCTGATTTCACATCATTGGATGTTCTAACATTTGCTGGCAGCGGTGTGCCAGCCGGCATAAATATACCCAACTGTGAGTAAACTGACTCCAATAATGATTTCTATTTAAAACTCTGTTTAAACTCTTCCAGACGACGAGATTCGGCAGGATGAGGGCTTCAAGAATGTCTCCTTGGGCAATGTGCTGGCCAACATAAATCGCAAGGACGCCATACCATTCCTTTCCGAGGACGATCAAACGCTCATGAAAGAGTACAAAGTAAAAGCCTTCGAGGTGCAAGTGGGTCTGCATGAGCTTTTGGGCCATGGCAGCGGCAAACTGTTCCGGATCGATGAGAATGGCTCGTACAACTTTGACAAGGAAAACACAAAGAATCTGATAACTGGTGAACCTATTAGCAAATGGTATTTGCCAGGGGAAACTTATGACACTAAATTCGGTGCCATTGGTTCATCCTACGAAGAGTGCCGTGCCGAAGCAGTTGGTCTCTACTTGTCACTGCAGCGGGATATTTTGGAGATATTCGGATTTAAAGATGCAGTCGAGCAGGACAACATTATCTACATCAATTGGCTAAGCCTGATTTGGAACGGTATGGGTGTGGCCCTGGAAATGTACAATCCTAAGTCAAAACAGTGGCTTCAGGCGCATTCACGTGCTCGCTTTGTCATCATGAAAGTACTGTTGGAAGCAGGCGAGGGTCTAGTAACTGTCGAGGAAATCGAAGACGGCAAGAATTTGCTGCTTACCGTGGACCGCAGTAAAATCGAAACTGTGGGCAAAAAGGCACTTGGTGAATTCCTGACCAAATTGCAGGTTTACAAGTCCACCGCTGACATTGAGGCGGCCACCAAAATGTATGAACATTATTCTGAGGTGAACGAGAAGGGCGCACATCCGTGGGCCAAGTGGCGTGACATTTGCCTGGCTCACAAGAAACCCCGCATGATACTCGTCCAGGCCAACACAATGGTCAAGGACAACAAAGTCCAACTGAAGACCTACGAGGCCACCCATGAGGGTTATATACAATCCTGGGTGGACCGTTACCCCAACACCGATATTGATAATGTACTGGAAGAAATTGTCGAGAAGGACAAGAAATACTTTCCCATTGCATTTTCAAACTGAGAGCCGTCACATTCAAAGTATTTCCCTTCCAGCTTGCATAGAAATTTGTTAAATAAAATTTCGTTTTACATAGAAAATTGTGCCCTGATGCGTATTTGGTTACTAGGAGGGGAAAGGGGATGATTGGTGGATGGTGGGTTATTTGGAAGATATCGAGTTTCGGGTGGGTGTGCCCACAGATTGATTGGTCTGAGGTGGGTGGGATGTGCATGTGCTGGACAATCAAAAATGTGGTTTGTTTCATGTAAGTAGTGGCAAAAATTTTTTCGATTTTTTTTTTGCCTATTATTAGACACAATTTTTTTTTTTTTTTTTATTAAAGATAAGACAGATTAAGATTTTACTGAAAAATTTGTTTGGAGCTTGAGACATAATGGCATATATGCTGATGATTTACCCGTTTTTATTTTTTCGAAAAACTCAGGATTCCGGAATTAGTGTCACAGTTCGGACACATTTTTTGAAGAGTCCATCAGTTGGAGGCCGAGAACTTCTTGGACGACCCTCGTATCAAAAAACAAAAATTTTTATATTTCCCTACAAACATTGATAAGTAAAACGCAAAAAACTGATTTGAAAAATCTTTAACCGTTTTCTCTCTATGATTTTTTTAAAAACATCGAAAAAACGCTGTCTAGACCAGAGGAGGGCCTTAAGTATTTTTAGTGGTGGAATATTTAAAATGCTATCGGTTATCTGACCGATTCTATCGCAAATCGATTTGCAATCGTTTTCAGTGTGACCGCTGGCAGCCAGAGTGACCGTTCGGCTGACAGCTTGTTTAAAAGATTTTATTCCGGCTGATTTGTTTATTAAAAATTAAATTTCTGTACATAAAGTTTGCTCCGTTCGTTCTTGTACCATGTTGAATGTTTGTCGTCTGTGTCTTGCTGAAAAAGCAGATTTTAATATTTTCAATGGCCAAGCCGCGTTCAGAATAGGATTATGCACATCCTTGGAGGTGCACGAGGACGATGAGATGCCCCAGTTTATTTGCTCGATTTGCCGCTTGCGTCTTGAGGAGTTCTACCATTTTCGTCGACGCTGCCAAGCCGCAGACAGACGACTGCGTCGCTTCAAGCGCCAAGAACCGCGTCCCGATAAAATTGAGTTGGATGATGAGCTTGAACTCCAGGACGTGGCCAGATGCATACCCACGACGTGCTCAGAAAGTAATGCCCAGTGGCGTCTACAGGCCGCTCAGCTGATCCGTACCGAAATGGAGGCACACAAAAAAGATATGCAAGCAATCTGTAAGCAACAAATACGCGACGAGATCGAACAGCAGGTACGCCTTGAGGTAGAAGAACTCCTGCTAGCCGAGGCCAAGAAACAATGTCGCCTAAGTGTGTTGGATGATTTGTTCTATGAGCTAGAGAGATTTTTTATAAGCAAAAGAAATGAGGCGGTTTATAGTCACGTACATGGCTCGGAGTGCTATGGCTCGGATTCGGAAACAGTGGAACTGGACAGTGTTTCAACACAAGTAGGCGTGGATGAGGGAGGCAACTACTATGAGGCGGAAAATCCTGAGGGAAATGTTTTAGAAATTTTGGGTAAACTAATTTAATCCGTCTTTTGTGAATTCTCTTAGAGCATTCTCTTATTTCAGATGATGACATTGTAATAGAACCAACAGTTGTTCAAAAGGCCGAAGATGGTCCTGATATACCAGATGCTTTGCCTGCAATAGTGCCCATGGCCATGGTGGAAATCAACATGCAGGATTCCCAGTTGAACCATTTACGAGAGAACTACAGCGGCGCTAATTTCTTGACCCCAGCCGCATCGCCGGCTAAATCTACCAAACAAAAGACAAATTTTCGCAAACGAGTGCGATTCCAAAGTCCTCCTTCGATTTACTCGCCTGCAACCAAAAAGAAGCGACAGGTTGTATGCAGAAAGCACAAGCAACGCTACTCCTATGAACCCGAAAGTGAAGCAAATTGTGTGCGCTGTCGTCTAAGAGGAGCTGACAAGCTTAACGTAACAGTGTCTTAAGCACTGCATTAGAATTATGTTGTATTAGTATATGTTGTTTGCAGTAGAGGTCACTCTGTCTTATACATTACTAAGTATCACTCTAATCTCAAAACTGTCCCATATCCCTGATTAGAATGAAACACGCCTGGAACTCGAAATTGCCATTATAGTTTTTACAATTTTAATTGCCATTGCAGCTACAATTATTTCGTAGCTTTTATTTTAAAATTATTTCAGTAATTGTACCTTAAAATTTAATTGTTTGTAATTTAAAATAATTGAAACATTTTCCGCTGCAATTTTCTATTTTATAAAAGCAGTTGTAATGGTAATTAAATTTTGATTACGCAAAACGTGTAATGGTAATTTCAATTCACAGCCCTGAGCTGTTCTTAAACCCAATCAGAAGAAAAAATCTTCAAAATGCGAACTTTGCTTTTTGAGCCACTGCAGAAACTAATTTAACAACAGAGTTGGCATGAATTAGACAAACCTCTACAACCTAATCAATTGTGGTTAATTCAATCTAACAACTGCCATCTTTAAACATATAGAGATAATTATCCAAGTTTAAAACTGTACACAGAGGGACTAGGATTGTACCTAAAGGGTATATAAACATTTACTCGCCAAAGCTTTGTCGCAATTTTTTTTAATAGCCTAAGATAATTTTTTTTGATCTACCACATAAGATATATATTTGACGTACATAAATATTTATACTCTTGCAGAAAGTATGTTAAAATTGTCCAGGTGTTTGTAACACAAAATAGTAACCGTCTCCGAGCACATAAATTATATATACTTGATCAGCATCAACAACTGAGTGCGACAGTCTGTCCGTATTTTTCTATGCTATCTTCTCCGTCAGTTTTAAAGCTATCTTGACCCTACTTTGCACGAAGTCTTTAAGAGAGAAATCATTCAATCAGCATTATACAAAGCAAAAATCAAATTGTATTTAATTCCATAAATTATACGAGCTGCAAGGGTTTATACCCTGCTTCGGTGGTCGAAGTTAACTTACCTCTATTTTTTTTTTAGAATTAAAGTTAACAATAAAACAGAAAAACCTCGCTTAATTGAATCACTCATTTCAACCCTACAAGTGATAGGTTTAGTACTCTGAAATACAAGTGCACCTAAGACACTTAAGATACTTTCAGCTTCTCATTCGAAAAGGGGTTTTCTGAAAACAGGTCTACCCGGAGTCAATTTGTGAAACATATACAAACAAAACATATTGAATAAATAGTCCACATATTTACCTTTAAGAATATGTTAAGAAAATTCTCCTGTGACCACCTATAGCACCACTGGTCTGCATAACGGGGGCGCTGAGGTCTACTCCAACAAAAGCACTGGAACACATCCTAGGTGTCAACCCCCTGGGCATCCACGCACGCCACATTGCGCATAGGACTGCCCAACGTCTTTGCGCGGCAGGCACCATGGCGCTACAAAGCTAGAGAGATCAACAGTAGAACGGACTACATGATCCCAAAAACCAACCTTTACAGGCGCATCAGCATTACTGGGACCAGAAGACTGGCTGTCAGGATTGGCTCAGGAAGCAACGCACCTTTTCACGGACAGCTCAAAGATGGCCCAGGAGACGGAGCCGACGTGTTCTAAAAGAATCCGGAATTAAGGCTCTACTACAAACTGCCAAACCACTGCACCACATTCCAGGGGGAAGTCTTCGCTGTAAAGAAACCACCTGAATTGGCAGAATCACACTCATCAAACAATCAAATCAACATATACGTAGACAGCCAAGCGGCAATCAAAGCAATGCAGAGTCACGCCATCAACTCCAAAAATGTTCTCTCAAGCAGAGAAGCAATAGATTCCCTCAACACCTCCAGCAAGGTGCAAATCTACTGGATTCCCAGCCACCAGGACATTGATGGAAATGAAATGGCGGACACTTTTGCAAAAACCGGGGTTGCATTAAGCCCAGAAGCAACACTAAACTTACCTATCTCCCTACAGACGCTATACAGCAAGATGGAAGAGATAGCGGAGAAAGAAGCAGAGGAAAAGTGGAATAACTCGACCAGCTGCAAAATCTCTAAAATTATGTGCAAGACAAGAGACAAAAAACTCACGCACTATACGCTACAGCTCCAAAGAAGAGACTGCAGACTGCTTATAGGCATATTAACTAGTCACTGCCTTCCAGCCGCTCACGCGAAAACGCTAGATATCACTACAGCGGACACCTGCAGGAAATGTAAGGAACCTGGAGTAGCAGAAACTCTGGAACACCTCATCTGCAGCTGCCTAGCAATCGCCACGACAAGACCAGGCGCACCAGATCGACACTTGCGCAACTGCATTCCGGGAAAAGCACCTCAACAACTATCTTGCACGTATAAACCCAGAGATTGTTGACGAATGTCCTAAATGTGGCCAAAGCCCACACGACACCAAACACCTGTTCGAGTGTCCCCTGAACCAAACTGACCTCACGCCCCTAGACTTATGGTCACATCCAGTAGAGGTAGCTTCCTTCCTCGAACTGGACAGGGAATAGCTTCTACATCAAACTAACCTTTTACTTCTTTTTTCCTTTCTACGCGTACGTACAAAACTTCCCAGCCGTAACAACAACAACAAGACCAAAACATCTGCACTCCCCAAGTTTCACCTCTCTGGAAGAGGCGGCCAAGAGTTCCTCCAAACAACTATTGGCATTGGCCAAAACGTCCTAGATTATCCAGGATTTCTTAGGAAATGGTGCCCACAAAAAAGCACTTCCCATTTCAGCGTTTCTAATTAAGTTTTGAACCTTGTCGTGTCATTGCTCGTATTCGGGCCGTTTTTGTTTTAATGCTCGGGTCAAATGCATTAATTCGGTGGAGTTACCCTGTGATGATTTCACCTGGCGGTCCGTGTGATATTTTGCGATTGGAGCATATTCTCCCTAAGCTTCCCCTTTCTTCAAATGAAATCAGAAACGTAAACTTTCACCCAAATTGTGTACAATATCGAACAATGGATGAGGAAAAGAACAGATTGAGTGTTTAAAGCCCTACACTCCTTTCCAAAATTATACGACACCCTGAAAATTTTACTTTCGACCCTCGTAGGAGAATGGAATAGCATAATACAATGAAATCAAGTATGCAGAATGAAAGCTTAATGAATTCTTAATAAAATATTCTTATCTCTGATTGCATCTCGCGTTTTCAAGTAGCGGTTAAAAAAGCAAAAAGTTCGATTTTTGTTATGTCTGCAAGTGTATCAAAATAATACGACACATGTCAATTTGATGGATTTAGTTAATATTTTATTCTTAGAATAGTATATAAACAATATTTAATAATTAATAGAGCCACCTTGAGCCTATGCTACCTCGAAAAGTCTCTTAGGGATTGAATTCACTAAATTTGTAAGTAAATTTTGGTCTAAAAGAGACCATTGAGCCAAAATTTCGCTTTTGAGGCTTTCGACATTCTCAAATTTGTTGTTATTGACGTAAACAGGTCTGGCTAAGATACCCACAATGTTCTCAATTGGGTTTAGGTCAGGGGAGCATGCTGGCCAATTCAAAACATTTATATGGTGATGACTTATGAAGGGCTGGGTCTCTCCGCTCTTGTGAATAGAAGCATTATTTTGCATAAAAACAAGATCTCTTTAAATATTTTTTCCAAAAATGGCAGAAGACGATCCTCCAATACTTTTTTGTATTCTCCACTGTTCATCCTGGAGCTTATGAAGCACAGATCAAGCGTTCCAAACGGATGAAAGGCTCCCGAAACCATTGCGGGTCCGCCTCCGAAATGGGTCGTAGAGTAAAAAGGGTATACTAAAGTCGTGCAAGTGTATGTAACAGGCGGAAGGAATCATTTCCGACCATTTAAAGTCTATATATTCTTGATCAGCATCAACAGCCGAGTCGATATAGACTTGTCCGTCTGTCTGATGAACACCTAGATCTCAGAGACTAGAAAAGCTAGAGCAACCAAATTTGACATGTAGACTCCTATTGTCTGTACGCAGATCAAGTGAGTTCTTGGTCAAAGATGTTCAGGTTTACATATCTGCATAGTTCTGCTAGAAAGTTTGAACTTACCAATTCTTCCACAATTTTATCCTGCCTCTTCCTCTTTGAATCTGCCAAACTGCATAAGTCACTTCCCGTGACCATAAACTAATACATAATTAATTTTAAAGTTGGAAACTTGTTAAAACTAAAGATTCTGCCCACAAACTATGATTAAAGAATATTTAGAAAAATCATTTAAAATTGGCTCCAAGTGAAAGCATATAAAAAATAATCACTTTCAGAATACCCACTATTTTGTTTAGGTTTATTTAAAGGCTAAATTGTGGTATTTTTGCAGTAATATCATGCGGCCACACTGCAGCACGCTGCTGTGAAAGTAGCAGACTAAAAATCAAAATATTAAGCAAAATCGGCTATAATTTAATCCTAAAACGAGCGCAAAGCCAGGAAAATTGTGTGATGGCCAAGTTTGGGCCATAGTTGGTGCTAGTGCTGCAAAACAAAAGGAGACAAAAGGCCAACTAAGTGCAGCTCACACCCAAAAAAAAAAACAACAACAAAAGGTTAACAATATAGTGAGAGTTAACCTTAAGGCAAAGGCAACAAACAATTACCGTTATATGTGTTGTGACTAAATGCGAATATGAAACCACTTAATTAATATATCCTTTCTTGTTCCTAAGAGGGCTACCAAACAAATGAGAATAGTGTCTGTGTGTGTATGTGTGTGTGTGTCTGTTATTGTGGCATCGCGACTTTGAGATGAGACAGGCCAAACTTGCAATACTCTTACCAAATTACACCTGTTTCTGTGTGTGGAACTAAAGAGCAATGGGTTTAAGGATTAACCAAAAGAGTGTTTTGTAGGCAACTAAAAGCGGCTAAAACCAATCAAGTCACATTGAAATTATTTTTTGAGAGTCTTTTCTAACACATTCGGTTACCCTAAAGTGAAGAGCATACAAACTTCGCCTTTAAAGCCTCCGTTCAGTTCGTTTTTGTTTTTGAAGTCTGCCCCTCTGCTCCCACCGCCCTGCTTCCGTATGACTCTCTGTATGATTCATACTAAATATAAAGTCAATGTTTTTTTTAAGGCTACAAACCAAATTAACTTACAAGTCAAAATGCATAATTCCACATAAATAGATATTTATGGGGTAAGCTCCATTCCTAGGGCCAGTCGCCACCAGCTAACGGTGGTTTTAACCGGTTAGTAAGGAGTAGCGGGCAAATTGACAAAATTAAATAATTAATAAAATGACCTGATCTAATTTCTATTTTCTATATTTGCGTTTCACAGAGACAAAATGTTGAAATAAATGGAAAATTTTGAACACAAAAACAAAAACCAGTGGATGCACCGACTAAAAGACAACCAGATAAGAAACACAAGTTGAAAGAGAGAGAGATAATCATGAACCACTCCCCTCTGTCACTGGCTTCCGCCTCTCCGGCGGCGGATAATCGCCACCTGCAGGGAATGTACGCGCATCAACAACATTACATTACACACTGTTCCCCCAGCCTGCCCCATCCCCTCGACGCCTACCAACAAACGCCAATAAGCAATCGATTCTCAATCGATCTGTGGAAAAATGATCCGCCTGATATAGTGGATCTAATATGCTTCATGCCCAATGGTTTGTTCCTAGTGCTGCGTGCCAGCTCCCAGGCCACCATACGCGAGGTCAAGGCTGATATGGTCAAGCAGTCCAAGCAGCTACCCTTGGGCTATCTCATCAAGGATGCATGCGACTATCAGGTCTATGGCATCTCCAATTTCAACATTGATCCGTATACGGATGAGACGAAGCGACTGTGTGAGGTGCAGCCGTACTTTGGGCTGCTCAGCCTGGGTGAGCGCAGCGATGCGACCAATTTCTCCAGCGACTATGAGCTCACCAAAATGGTCAGCACGATGATAGGCAAGACATTCGACCACCACAGCACGCAGCAGGGCAACCCAGAAATAGATGATTTTCGGCGCAAGATGACGCTGGTATGCGAGGGCATTGAACTGGAGCGTTCGCAGTACTCCTGGCATCAGCGTCTGCTCTATGAGCATCCCCTGCGGCTGGCCAGGTCGGGGGACATGCCCGAGCTGATACGTCAACGTCATCCGACCTCGGCGTTTCTGATTGTGGTCAAGAACGAGAACGATCAAAGCACCTTTACACTGTCGGTGATGGAGCAGGACACGCCGCTGGCTTTGATCGATAGCACGCTGCAGAAGATGAATCGTTCACAGATGAAGATCAACGATCGCGCCACCGACTACATACTTAAAGTGAGCGGCAGGGATGAGTATCTGTTCGGGGACTTTCCGCTGATACAGTATCTGTACATCCAAGAGACGCTCTCCGATTCGGCGGTGCCCAATGTGGTGCTACAGTCAGTCGTTCGTCTCGAATCGTACATTAATCACCACAACGAGAGAAGTTTGGGCCTAAAGCGTCCTCCGAAGAAGGAGCGGACGCCGGCGGTGCTACAGACACGACCCACTTCGCTGTGGGATCTGGGCAACTATTTTCAATTGACGCTGCACGGCATCGGCAATGTCAACTACGATCGTGCGCGCGCTTTCAAAGTGGGTGTCCATTTGGGTCTCTACCATGGCGAGCACAAACTCTGCTCGCAGCGTTCGGTGGATGCTCCGAATTGTGGTTCAAAGGTGTTTAGTTTCAACGACCAGGTCATGGATTTTGATATACAAATGCGCAATCTGCCGCGCATGACAAGACTCTGCATTGTGATCTACGAGGTCACCAAGATGTCGCGCTCGAAGAAGTCATCCAACAGCAAAGACAGCTCGCTCAAGGATGTATCGTACAACAAGAATCCCCTGGCCTGGGTCAACACCACGATCTTTGACTACCAACATCAGTTGCGCACGGGACGACAAACGCTGTACACATGGACTTATGCAGACGACATACAGTCGGATGAGGTGTTCCACCCGTTGGGCACCGTTGAACCCAATCCGCGTATGGAGGAGTGCGCCCTGGTGGATCTGACGTTCCATAACAGCGGGGCGGAGTCGGTGTGCTATCCAAATGAGAATGCTGTGCTGCAGTTTGCGGCAGATCGGGCGCGTGCCAATCAGCGGGAGAAGCCGCAGCAAAGAGATCTTAAAGAGATTCTAGCCAGCTATACGGGCCTGGACAAGATCTACGAAATGGTGGATCAAGATCGAAATGCGATATGGGAGCGCAGGTACATCAGCATCAATCTGTTTAGTGTTTGGAAGGAAATTAATTGAATTGGCTTTTACAGAAACGACATACTTCGGGAGTTTCCAGAGGAACTGTCCATATTGCTGCATTGTGTGTACTGGAAGGAGCGCGATGATGTGGCAGACATTTGGTATCTGCTCAAGCAATGGCCTCTTATCTCCATTGAACGCTCCTTGGAGCTGTTGGACTATGCCTATCCCGATCCAGCTGTACGTCGGTTTGCCATCAAGTGTCTGCATCTTCTAAAGTGAGTGGCAATCAAAATTGATAGATCCACCCAACATTCCACTAATCTCTTATTTTCATATCTAGGGATGAGGAGCTTTTGTTGTATTTGCTTCAACTGGTGCAGGCCATCAAACACGAATCATATCTGGAGAGCGATCTGGTTGTCTTTCTTCTGGAGCGAGCTCTGCGCAATCAGCGCATCGGTCATTACTTCTTCTGGCATCTGCGCTCCGAGATGCAGACGCCTTCGATGCAGACACGTTTCGGTCTTTTGCTTGAAGTCTATCTTAAGGGTTGCAAACAGCATGTGGCGCCGCTGCGCAAGCAACTGCAAGTGTTGGAGAAGCTCAAGCAGGGCTCCGTGATAGCCAAAAAGGGCAGCAAGGAGAAGGTGCGCAATATGCTGCAGGAATTTCTGCAAGATCAGCACAGCCGCGGCGTCTTCCAGAACATACAGAATCCACTGAACCCGAGCTTTCGCTGTAGTGGCGTAACGCCGGACAAGTGCAAGGTGATGGACAGCAAAATGCGACCGCTTTGGGTGGTCTTTGAGAATGCCGATCAGACGTCGAGCGATGTGTACATTATATTTAAGAATGGCGATGATTTGCGCCAGGATATGCTAACGCTGCAAATGCTGCGCGTAATGGATCAACTGTGGAAGCGAGAAGGGTAAGCAAACTCCAGCAAACTCAAAGTAGATATGCCATAATTGTCTCCCTTGATTGCAGCATGGACTTCCGTATGAATATCTACAATTGCATCAGTATGGAGCAGCGCCTGGGCATGATCGAGGTGGTGCGGCATGCCGAGACCATTGCCAACATACAAAAGGAGAAAGGCATGTTCTCGGCCACGTCGCCCTTTAAGAAGGGTTCGCTCTACAGTTGGCTTAAAGGAGCACAATAAATCCGCGGATAAGCTCAACAAGGCCATCAATGAGTTTACCCTTAGCTGTGCCGGCTACTGTGTGGCCACCTATGTGCTGGGCGTGGCCGATCGTCATTCGGACAACATCATGGTCAAACGGAATGGGCAGGTAAGTAAAGTAGTTCGAAATCTAGTTGTTTGCTTTAAAATCGAATCATTTTTGCAGCTTTTTCACATTGACTTTGGTCATATTCTGGGTCACTTCAAGGAAAAGTTTGGCGTGAGACGTGAACGTGTGCCATTTGTGCTCACACATGACTTTGTCTATGTCATTAACAAAGGCTGCAATGATCGTGAGGCGAAAGAGTTTTGCCACTTTCAGGAATTGTGCGAGCGCGTAAGTTCCCTGAACAACTATGAGTAGAGTAAATTTTTAATACTCTCTGCTGTTTACAGGCATTTTTAGTTTTACGTAAACACGGCTGCCTTATCTTATCGCTGTTCTCAATGATGATTTCAACGGGACTGCCGGAATTGTCCTCCGAAAAGGATTTGAACTATCTACGTGAAACATTGGTAAGTCGCACATAGTTTACGCTTACAAATTGGCAGCCAGTGATGACAATTTGTATCTGTTTTTAACTGATCTAGAACTTTTTAGCTTCTCCATTTTATTCACAAAAAATATATTTGTTAATATCAGGGAATCAAACCGGAATTAGAACTGGAACTGCATACCGAAAAGAACCGGTTTGAACTCACCAGAACCGGAACCTATATTTGAAATTGTTTCTATACCTTTATCTGAGACACTAGACTCGTAAATCGTAAGCATTCAAAAAAAGAGTTTAGCTTAGCAAATTGTGATATAGAAAAACGCAAAAATGTTGCATTCTATATTCTCAGATCGTCCTTAGAACGAGACAGTACTTGCATTATCCATTTCTCTTCAATTGAAACTTAATGAGGAAAGCAGCTCTGACCGAGGCTGCAAACCTCTAAATTTCTGTAGAAGGTTCGGTCCGGTTAGAAGGTTCGGTCCGGGATTTCGAACCCCTTGGAAAGTGTTAGTTTCGCTTCTCAAACCGGCTCCTTTACTTATCGAACCTAAGGTTTCGGTTCGAAGCTTGGTTCATTAATTCTAATATCGTTAAGCTATTTCAGGAAAAAAATAAAACATATTTTTTGGTAAGAAAGCTTTCAGCTATCGAATCTATTAAAAAAGGTTATCAATCATTCATGAGTGCTCTAACCCGGCCCTACTATAAAATGAAGAACCAGCCGCACCTTCTATGTAAATCAATAAACGGCTTTGATTTGCTATTTAACAACTTGATTTTACTTCCTTCTGGAAGTCGTAATATGCAGTTTGGATATAATTTTGAAATGATAATGCCCCGATTTAGCACTATTAAATAACTTTTAAATGGTCAAAATATTGTAATAATTTCAGAAGCTCTGAAAAATTTGACTAAAGATATTCGTTAAGCCGACCCCTTTTTTAAGCAGAAGAGGTCCAGTTCGGGTACGGGATTGGGAGGTTTAAAATTAAAAAGTTCTGTTGAGGATCCGTTTCGATTGGTCCAAAAACCCTAACCGAACGGGTACTGCGTCTTCGATTCAAAAGCGGTTGAAAGAGAAGGCTAAATGGAATAATTCATGTATGTGTGAAAAGAAACAGTACATTATATTCAATGGCATCAAACATCCTAATTTTTCCTGAAAAACGTGCCCAAAATATAGAATTTGAAAGCTGGATAAAGTTTTCACATTTGCCTTTGAGAAGGGCAAGTAAGCGTAGATCGTTTGTTTTTTTGGACGTACCGTTGCGTAACGGTATGTAGTGTAAAATTGGCTATTCCAGCCTCATGGGGCCAAGCCAAGCTTCTCTCAACCGGTATACCGAAAATAAAATCTGGGTACCGGTACGGAATACTTAAATAAAGTACCAAATAACGAAATAATCGGGCCTGTTCCGAATTCCGAAAACGAGTGGAATTGTCGCAAATCGAGTTGATTGCTGTTCCGAATTCCGCAAATCGACCAAAATTGTCGTTTTCAAAAGTTGTGCTACAGAGTCAGCGGAATTAAAAGTAATTGCTATTAAAAGCATTAAAATAAATCCCCAAAATTATAAACTGATCAATTTAATAATATTGAACATTTTTTAAATCGTTTAGCATCACTATTTATAATTGTTACAGTTTAAGTGTATTTTTAAAATCATTTTTTTATAAACATCTATAAAATATTGCGTGAAAAACAAAACCGAGCGGTCGTTTTCAAACCGAGCTGTTCTGAATTCCACTTTACGTTTTAGTCGATTTCAGCCGTCAATCGATAGCTGCTAGGGTTGCTTCTTATAAATTAATGTATTCGGAGCACTTTCTTTATTTTTTTACCTATTTTTAACCGTATTTGATATGACATATTCAAATTTAATAATTAAATACTTTTCTAACAAAAAATAAATGGACTTAAATGTCAATAAGAGCTTTGTAAATTAAAATGATGGAGATGGTGACAACTCTGGCTGCTATCGATATACAAAAACACGCGCGGAGTGCAGCCAGACAGCTGTTTATAAAACCGACCTCGAAACCGAGTTTGAAAAGTAAAAGTAACCAGATCGTTCGGAATTGGGAGCAGCAAATACTAAAACGTTCGTTTTCGTTTCGTTTTTACTTTTTGAAAACGTTCGGAATTCGGAACAGGTCTGAATATTAAAACATATGTTTCGGTACGTACACATTCTCTCGCATTCAGCGGAACCGGAACCGAAATACGGTTCAGTTTGATTCCCTGGTTAATATTACAAATTTAAACAAAAATGTTACCATTGTATCGAATTGTTGTCGTTAGTAATTGAATATCGTTACGAGTTTTGACTTCTGTCCATCTACGCCCTTGTATACACAACTTAATCTTCCAGATTTTAAAAACTGAATGAGTCCCGATACAAACGACTAGACTAAGGCTTACTGCAGATATTGCGAATGCAGTATAAATTCCAAAATTGACAAAATACACCTACTAAAGACCGGTGGTCGGTGTGTAGCTCTGCCCTGCTATGCGGGAGGTCGTGGGTTCGATCCCAATTCGGAACATCTAATAAAAAAAGTTTATTTCGTTCCTTAGAAAATAGCTTTAAATCGTACAGTCACCTTACCAAAGACCACAAAAAACGAACATAATGCCAAGCCGTTCAAACCGACACAGGAATTACTTTCCCACCAATGCGCAGGGGTTTTTGCCACAGGCCAAAATGAAACATAACCAAAGACAAAAGTTTGGCTTAAAATGTGTTGATTTTCTTTCATTTGAACCTCACTCTATAAGAATGTTTTCATTAAAGAGAGCATGAAATATATAAAACGGTACACTTCAGCTGCCAGAAATTGTCAGACGTTGTGCTATATACGCAGTACATAGCGGTCAGAAAGGATATGAACATGATAGCATTTTCATTCCCGGTTTATTTTAATATAGGGGAAGATTGGGGGGTTGTGATCGCCAAAAATCAATATTTTTTCGTTCTGTAAATTGTGTATTTTAGTTAAATGATGCATGTAACTTTACATATCATTAGTTTAAAAAAACATATTTTTGCGGTTTTTTTCATTTCATTTTAAAAACAAGGGATTTTTTCACACTTTGAAAATTTGTGGGGGGGTTGTGAGTTCAAAAAATTAATTCGTTATTAAATTAAAAAATGAACAATTTTTCTCATATTCTGAATTAAGAAATATTAATAAAAAGTAAAAATTGATTGAGCTTCAGGCTTCTTTTCTTTTATATACGAGCACGTTTTGCTGGTGGCCGTTCTTTTGTTTGCCTTTTTATACCCTTGCAAAGGGTATTATAATTTTGCCCAGAAGTTCGCAACGCATAGAAATATTCATTTTCGACCCTATAAACTATATATATATAGAATATATATATTCTTGATAAGCATGACGAGCTGAGTCGATTAAACTTTGTCCGTCCGTCTGTCTGTCTGTTTCTACGCAAATTAGTCTCTCAGTTTTAAAGCTATCGAGATGAAACTTTGCGCATAGTCTTCTTTTTACTGCACGCTGTTAATATGACGGAGCCGACCGGATCGGATGACTATATCTTGTAGCTGCCATTGAAACCATCGGTCGAAAAGTGGCTCTTGGTGAGAAAAAGTTTTTTGTTGTTAATGTTAGCGTGTCCCAATTCAGCGATTATTAATATTATATGCTTTCACACAGATTTTTCCAATCGGACTACCATAGCTTATAGCTGCCATAGGAACTATGGGTCGGAAAATGGCTTATTATTATTACAAAAATTGCTGATTTTAATGCTGGCGTTCTTAAACTCTTGTTAGCTTGGCCTACTCGTTCAATGTTTTTTTCAGCCTCTTTGGAGCGTTTTTCTTCTGCCTTATTGCGCATCATTGCAACATTCTATTCGGAAGTGAAAACCGACTTTTTGGCAAAGTGGCTCACAACATCCCATATTTCACTTTTTTTTAGGCGACGTCACAATTTTTTTTCCAAAATTCATATTTCTATCAAAACGGCAATTGACCAAAGATATTTCCTTCATACTTACTTTTGGCACTACGAAAAAAATTGTGATTAATACTCACAAGTCAAAAATGAGAAAAAACTTTTTCTTTTTTCAATAAAAAAAATAATCGCGTTCTGGTTCACAATTTTAAAGAATGTGTTGACTGATGCGTTGCTTGTCAAAAGTTAGGTAATAAGAAGAGAGACACTTGACATAAACAAAAAGTTTTAGTTTTATTTCTTTGTGGACAATATTCGCGTGGCTTACAACCCCCAATGGCTCAGAACCCCCCATCTTTCCCTACCCTTGAATAGGATACGGTATATTGAAATTGTTGGGATGTTTGTAACGCATAGAAGGTTGCCATAAAGGCAACCAGCTCTCTTTGGTGTTTAATGCATAACTTGTTGTGAACAATCGCAACTTTTTCGGACCTAGAGCCATCCAAACTCACTAATTAAATATTAGAAAGGTCGCCAGATAAATTACAAAATTTAATGAATTTCGCAAAATCCTGCCAGTTTTTCCCATTGAGTAGCTCAATTGCCTCCTTGTGTTCCAAATAGATTTTATTAAAATATGCTACTTAATAGTGTAGTGGGAGTCGGTATCCCAGTGGAAGCAATTCACATCTTGTTTTGAAAATAATTCCAATAGTTTCCGTGCTATATTGTTCACTAAAATAATTGTTTATGCAAAGGATGTAATTGAGCTGACTGTACCATACTCTCTATTCGCTTCTTCTGGCTTAAACTTCGCACTGAAATCTATGATTCTTGTCTATCGCAACAAGTACAGCCTCCTGCGCTGCCTTCCATTCGTCAGTATTTAAGACACTCAAACTCTACATTCGGGGGTGTCACAGAAATCTCTAGAGATTTTGACCTCGGTTGGTTTGCAAAATCCGTCGGAGTCCCAGAACTTCAAGAGATTTCCTTTTCTTATTTGAAAATCTAGTTAGAACAAAAACTGTTCCAATTAAAGTTCCATCGCTAAAAACAGGGCTGCATCTCTCGCTTAAAAATTTCCCTAATTAAAGTTAAGGGTTAATTTGATGTTCAAGTGAAATTTTTTGATTGTGATAAATGTTTTATGATGCGTTTTTAAATTATAGTTCAAATTTAATTCATATTCTTCATAAATAAAATTAAAAATATTAATATTTGTTGGCGCCAAACGTAAAGTATAACTCTCCAGCCCTTAATGCGCTGGCTGCCAACCAGATGGAGCCACAATCGCTAAACGGCGCCACTGATGTGGTTGGTTTAGATTAACATGAAAGACTTTTGTTGTTTTTCCTAATAATTATTGAAACGCAAATTTCAATGTTTAAACTAATTAAATAATTTATTCATTTTATGCAACCTATCCAGAAAAATAATTTTGTTTACAGTTCCAAAATTAGTTTTGCTTGTCAAAATTGTTTGGGTGGTGAATTTTGCTAAATCTCCTAACAAAACACGAGAGATTTGAAACCAACCGAAAGAGATTTCTGTGACACCGAGAATTGGTTTTGGGTTGGAATTTGGTTGGGAGAGATTTCTGTGACACCTCCGATTGTGCGCAATAAAGTCCTGCTGCCAAGTTTTGAAGTACTGCGTCGTCTCCCTTAGCATTTCAAGCGCCACTTTATCGTAACTTTTGGCGGAAGATTTTGAAAATCGAAATCAAAACATTTAACAACTCGCCCCATTTACTCAACAATTATTTTAATTTTTTACCGTTTAATTATCTTTATTATTTTTATAGAGGATAATTTGTCTTTTAAAAAAATTTTTTTCATACTAGTTCTTTGTGTATTTTTCTATGTTGTCATATATTTCTTCTTATGTTATAGTCTTATATTTCTGTATATTCGTTGTTTATCCATCTTGTCTGAGGATGGATAGAGATCAGAGAGCGACATATGTTGAGTCTTGTCTGAGTCGATATTTTGCACGTTTCGTATCTATACCTTTAGTCCTTGTTTTTAGATTCTTGGGCTTCCCTCTGACAACCTCCCATCGATAAGTTGTTGTTAAAGCTTCTCACCTGATCCATATTTTATGAACAGTAGGGTAAGTTTTTCTCTGGACTTTGCACGTAAAAGATCTCTTGTCTCCTTGGTATTTTCCTATCTGCTGCATCAATATTTCGCGCAGCTTAGATGAAAATCTTAACCGTTTGATGACATATGATCTGACCTCCTGTGAGATTCCGTTATATGCTCGTCCGTTTCCGATTCTCGAACTCCTGAATCTTTTTGCCTCTTGCGATGACTTCGAGTTTTGGTGTTCGTTTGTCGTTCAGACTTTTCATCAACCTAGTTAAAAACATTGAAATCAATCCGGACGACTTTTTCCTCCTGTCGTTTCGAGAGTTCCTCGAGCAGTATTTCCTCCTTTATACTGCTACATCTTATTAGTTCAGTTTCCGTATTTGCTTATTCTTCGAAATTACTGAACAGGATTTTTCCATGATCCACATTTCCACTTTTCAGCAGTGGCATGTTCCGCATCCTCACTGGCCGTCTCGACATCCTTGTTGTAGCCTCTTCCCGTGATCCATCGCGACCCTTCGAATCATTTTCTGCCCATTCCGATCTACTGCATATGCGTCTCCTGTGTTCCACCAGTCCTGAGTTTTATTTGCCGTACTTCGTGACTTCCACGACTACTCCTCCTTTTTGAGTTATTCTTCTAGCTGGAGAATTCCACGTTGTGCTTCTAACGATCTCTCTCTCTTATACTTCTACCACTATAAGCCCTTTTATTTGTTCGGACCATAGCACAGTAAAATAGTGGTCTGAAAACTAAATTCTTTGAGACCATATTATAACATTCCACACCATCAATCCTTCTTCATCCTTTGAGTCACTCGGGTGTATCCCTCTACTTCTCTTTTTACCTTCTCTAATCCACATCCTACACTTTTTTGTTCTTCTTCTTCCCCTTTTTTTCTCTTTAATCTTTTTACTTTCCTTTCTCTTTTCTTATATAGCTTATGCTTTTCACTATCTGAATTGATGTTTCCCTCTTCATTTGACTCAATACACCTCTTGACTTCTCTTTGATACATTTTTAATTTCTTTTAATCTCTTTTTCATCTTCATCTATTTCTTTTTTTTTTATTTTTAAAATTAAAATTTTTAAAAATTTTCTCCCTTATAATTGTTAACATTTTTTTTCCTTTATTAAATAAAAATTTGTCAAAGATAAATTTTGCAACGCCAAATCCGACCGGCCCGTGCGACGTTGCAGCAGTCCCATACTTTTATTTATGTACCTGAAGCGACTTGTCAGCGTGTTAAGATACATCGCCGATAGACCTGTTTCAAGATATAGTGCATAGCTTGGGGTATTCAGAGGCAGTCGAAATAACTTTTCATGGAAGTTTCTCATTAATTTTTCCACCTCATCGTAACTTTGATGTCCCCATACTTTGGCCGCATACAATTCCTTTTTTTGCCCATGAAGCTTTTCCATGTACTGTTCAACGCCATTGTAGCAACCTTCAGTTTTTGGTTTAGTTGTGTTTTAAAGGGTATGTTTTGCGTTACTGTTACTCGCAAGTATGTGTATTCTTTATCAACCCCCAGTGCGTAGCCATGGAGCATCCATCTTTCATTTTCGGGACGTCGGGACGGTTGTTCTGTTTTTCCAAGGGTATATAAACTTCGGTCGAGCCGATGTTAGTTTTTTTTGGAACGGTTATAAGATTTTAAATTTCGAATGAATTAAATTAACCATTAACTAACCTGATATTTATTACCATAGGTGCTGGACTACACGGAGGAGAAAGCACGCGATCATTTCCGAGCGAAATTCAGCGAAGCTTTGGCCAACTCCTGGAAAACCTCACTCAATTGGGCCTCGCACAATTTCTCCAAAAACAACAAACAATAAAAACAACGAAGAACAAGAGCAATCAGCAACAAAATCGACGCCTCTCTACCACACACATACTAAACGCAGACACACACATCCAACTCTTGTTTTCTATTCTGTCTCCATTTTTGTGCCTCCGTATGGAGAGTAGTACAATTTTTTTATATACAATTCATAAAACCAAGTTCAAAACTATGTGTTCACTATGTTAGGCGAAGATACACTAATTCGACATATAAACATACATTTATACATACAAACACATATAGACACAAGGCTGTATGCAGCCGACAGTGTCGCCTTAACTAGGATTGTTGATATGGGACATGGAGTTGGGTCATAGAGCTCTTACATTGTTCTTAAACTAATTGCAAAAACGCGGATATGTGTGTTATAAATCCAGGATTCCACTTAAATTTTGATTTCTTTAGCAGCAATCAGTTTCAAGTATCCTTTTTTAGTACAAATTAAATTTACAAAACTTATTTGAAATTCAGCTATCTAAACGAAATATCGATTTCATATATTTGGCAATAATGTTGAGTTAATGTTGAACCACTGAATATTTTCTTCTTTACTTGCTCTTTTTTGTAAACTTAAATTTTGATCCAATTTATTCATTGGAGTAAAGTGTGCAGCTGAACAAAGTTACTCACATTGTTCACCAACTACTTTGAGACTTGACTTGAAACTAATTGGCCAAATGTCAACAATCCTAACTGCAAGAAAATCGTTTCAATTTAAAAAAAATTTACATTTATAATTTCCTCCTAATTTCATGTCTATTTGTTTGCTTTAAATGTAAAATGATGTGCGTATGGTCATGTTATTTTCCATCTATTTGTTGTTTCGATTTACCCATACCCATACACACTCGCAAATTATTAAGAAGGTACCCTATTATCCTATATTTGATTAAGCGTAAATATTTTTTGTATTCGTCTAAGTTTAAAATTAACGTTTTTTCTATGCCCTATTATTATTATTATTACTATGTGTACTATTATTGATATTTGTCTGCTTGGGGCAAACAAATAAATATTGTGTTTTCGGGTTTTTTTTTATAATGTTATGTTAAAACGTATTTTGTAAATGGCTGGATAGTTGTAAGGATTAAATGAAACGATTTATATACTTGAAATTTGCAAATGCCGGGTAACTAACTAGAAATATATGTATATGCATATGTACAACATGTTTGCATATGAACGAATGTATACACCTTAATTGGAAAATAAACAACATAATAATACAAACTGTGTGCTTCCATGTCTACGACAGGCCGAATGCGACTCGAGGTCGATATGAAGGAAACACAATGTGTAAGGTACTATGGAATGTAACACACTCAAATTGCTTGGTAATTTAGACAAAACATATAGCCGGGATGCACACACACACTCAAAGCCTGTGTTTTTGGCGTTTGCTGCTGATGTCGGATTTTACTATAAGCTTGCCTTTGGGATTCCCAAGCATTCTTAGCAATTCTTTCATGAGATGACTTCTGCCAACACACTGTGGACAGGCGCAGACTGCTGAAGATTGAATTGGTATTCATGAAATAGCGTTATACTGTCAATCACCCTCCTTTGTGGTGTTATGAAAGTCAAGGACTTAAAAGTCTTCATTCCTACCTTGGTATTTAATTTGGTTATCGGGTACTTTGCATTCGGTTTTGTTGAAAACCAACTGGTTTTCACAGAGTCTTGGTCCCTAGGTCTTCAGACCAGGGAATCAAATCGGAACCGGAGCCGTATACCGAAAAGAACCGATTGAAACTCAGAACCGGAACCGACATTTTTAATTTTTTGTATACAGGTATCCGAGAACCAAAATTTTTAGAACCGAAAAGACGGAAAAGAACCTAAACGTTGTACCGGTACAGTTTCGGTTCTAAGCATTTTTTTCTATCGTATCATCAGTATTTCGCCTTTGACATTGAAGAAAATGTTAGCAAATGCTTAATATACGAGTGTGGATAAAAATTAAGGTAAGTTTGATATATACGAATTTACTTTCAAAAATACAGGAAAAAATTTATTTCGCGAAATCAAACACGCATACCCGCTATTTTTATTCCATTTGACCTCATTGACTCCCAAATTAAATTATTATTGAGATAGGACAACGATAACCCGTGCCGAATTGATGCCAAACTTCTTACATGAAAAATTGTACGGACTTACAACACAGTACTATAAAAAAACCCTGTCATAAGATACTTAAATTTTGATAAAAGGGTCCCCTGTAAGCATCACCTCATACCCAATTTTTCAAATGAGCCTCCGTTTCGCGTTTTATGTAGTACTTTTTTATTGCAACACACAATGACAACAATTTTAAATTGTTTTTAATGGTTTTAAATAAACTTCTCAAAAATTCAGCAAATGTGACCTGGGAACGAAAATGAAAATTCACTTCAATCGCAATCGGTTAAGGTACATAATTCTTGAATATTTTTTAAAAGCGCACAATATTTTTTAAAATCGTTTTTTATTATGGTAATGACTATTGCTGTCCCTAACAGATTACGCCACAACAAAACCACTATGGAGTACCATCTACCCAAATCTTTTCATAAGGCATAATCCAATCTAAAAATAGACAGATCAGGTTTTCAGTTTTGCCCACGACTGACTCGTTAGCGTCAGCCTCAGAGAGAAAGTACAGCAATGTTTCAATGCAATTCGGCACGGGTCCATGGTCCTACCTCTTGAAATTTAAAAACTTAAAAGTAAAAAATTAAGAGGGTATGCATAAAAAAACGACTGATTTTCTGGGACACCCTTCGAGACTTTTCTGTGGAACATACAAATACATAATTACTTTGTATGTATTTCGTATATCGTACATGCTAATTTTTGCATGACCCTGATGAAATGAAGCAAAAACTACAACTGTGCGCATTGTACATAAATATATTCCTAATTCCTAAATATGTTTATATGCAAGGAAACATAAATAACTTAAATGTACTTTTTTAGGGCGATCATGGCACAAATTTAAAAAAGCACATTTCCCGATCTCACGCCGACTTGATAAAAAAGCTAATCGAAAGTCGATCAGAAAAACACGAAACAAGCCCAGGAAAAAAAATTGCTGGTACCACGTCCATTGATGAACTGTTTAAACAGACTATTTGAAATGCGTGTGTTTCTCTGTGCACTATTGATGGAAGGCCGTTTGCTCTGATGAACGACCTCGGATTCCGCCAAATTCTAAATCCTATTATTGAAGGCCTGGATTGCGTGAATTTTATTAACCCGCAATCAGTACGCGTGGACGTACTCTGTAAGTCAGAGCAGCTGATTGAGATTATTAAAAAGTAAGTTGAAGGCAAATTAATCTCTTTAAAAGTAGATGGGTTAACTCTTTTGAGTCGTTCATTCATTGTTTAGTTTAATATTCACCCAAATAATATCGATAGTTCAAAAACACAATTTTCTTTACAGGAGTTAACATTCAGTATATACTGAACGAATACATACTGAAAGAATACAAACATGAATAATTTTTATGGCAAACACACGCAAATGAAATTGATAATTTATATATACATACATACATGTGTACTGCTGCTTACCCACATTGATTGGACTTAAGTTTTAAAATTTCTGTTAGTTTTACCGGTCCATACCGGTACGATACCGAAATAACAAGGTACCGGAACCGGAACCGAAACAATATCAGAACCAAAACAGAACCTTTTACCGAAACGTTAGTTTCGGTACGTACAGGAACCGGAACCGATATTCAATTCGGTTTGATTCCCTGCTTCAGACTATTCCAAAATTCCAAGTCGAGGGCCAACAAATCCGCAATGGACCTATCCCCTCAAGCCAACCATATCCCAGGAAATCGAACCAGTTCAGCCAGAATCATTGAAAATTGTACCATTCCAATCCGTGCCAACATGAAAAGCCGCTGCGGATATTAAAATCAGAGCGGGCAAACAAACGAAACGTTTAACGAACCGTTCGCGAAAGCTAAGAAACTATTCATAAGTTTTGTAGCTGTTACAATAGTCAGGGAAAACGAAACCACTAACTTTATATTGCCGAAGAGCGCAAACTAAACGATTGGAATATTGGTTTCCCGACAGCTGCACTGCCTTGAAACGTTTCGGAACGAAACGTATACTAAGAAATCGTTTGCGGAATGATCGGCTTTTAGTTCTACTTCAGCTGCTGAATTGAAGAAATGAAATAAAAGCAAACGAAAACAACAAAGCTGAGAGAAACAAAGAAGTAAGCAACAGAAAAAAACACAACTAAGTGTATACAAATTGAGCAGCTAACGTTTCCGAACTATTCGCGTTCGTTGCATATCGTTCCGATTCCCAATCAAGATGAGCGCATTTCGCTTTACGTTTAGTTTGCTCTGACCAACGCAAACTGAACAACAGAACTCATTTTTTTTACAGTTCTCGGGTTTTGTTAGTATTTCGCTCTGTGCAAAGAAAGAAACGAAACGATTCAGAAACGTTTCGTTTCGTTAGTTTGCCCGCTGTGATTAAAATTATATTGCACACTAGAGGTGTACACGTGACGTGAATTTGAACGTGTCACGATGTGTCACTATGTGATCGAGAGCAAAGACAGAGCTTCGTGCATATAATTTATGCAGCACTCACAAAATTTGTGAAAATTTATTTTACTTTTAGAAATTGTTTCTGGAATTTTGAAATTCGTTTTAAAATTTATTTTACCTTAAGAAAATGTTTCTGGAATTTTGGAATTTCCTTTAATTATATCTTGCTTTCCATATCATCAATAATGAAATCTATTAAAAAAGTGACTAAAAATCAGTTAAGAATCGGTTGGAACCACATTCATTGCACCACATTGCCTTGTTCTTAAATCCAGAATTCAAATAACAATGTATTCTTTCTTATGAGAAGCAGAACGATGTTTTGCTTAAGTTAAAAGAATTGTGTAGCAATCTTGAGATCAACAGTATTGTGCAAAACGATAATGAAGAGCTAAACTCTTTACTTAGTTTTTAGATTCATTATACTTACAAAAATTCGAAATCTTATAAAGAATATATTTTAATTTTTAATATATTTAGCCGGTGATGAAATTCAAAATTACATGAAGTTTGCTGTAGAAATTGTATGTGGAACTTTTGGAGAAAAATATCGTGCTTTCTAATTTTAAAAAATATGGAATGATAGATCATTTTAACCCTTAATTTTAAGTATTTAATAAATACTACGACTTGTAGATGTCGATCAAAAATATATATACTTTATAGGGTCGGAAATGGTTCCTCCACAAATGGTTAGTTCAGTTCAAAACAATTTTCAAGTTAGAGCCGCTTCTAGAAAAATAAAACAAACCCGCTGTTGTCATTACATTTAGTATAAGTTTTTATTTGACATCAAATATTCAGTTTCAGTTTATATATAAAATATATATATATATATAAAATATATTATTTTATTTAAAACTAGTTTTGTTTTCAGTTTACTTTACACACATTTTTATATCCAGAGACGCAGTAATAAAATGCCTTTCCATGAGCGTTCTTTAAATAAAAGTTGACGATAAGTTAAAAAAAAACACTCTGAAACAATAAACGTCGTACACGGTATCGTTGTAAAAGGTAAAAATAGATTAATAGACCCTAACGCGCGCCTAACTAGCTAATCAGTAGGTAGTAAAAACCATATGGAATTTTCATGGAAATTTGATTAATGTTTGTTTTGAAATTGTGCATAACTTTTTCAAACTGATTTCGTCTTGACCTCTTATGGAATCGTTTACTTCTGGTGTATACATATATATATATCAAATATACATCAAATGGTTTAAATCTTTTATAAAAATATGTATATATATGTATATATTGGTTATATTCTCGCGATTGTTGTGTAAAAATACTGTATTTACAAACGTTACAACTATTTGCTTAGATTTTAACATACTCGTCCACATATAAATAGTCATTTGCTTTAGGTAAGTGTAAATGTATAAATAATTTAGAAAATATGAGAAACCGCAGTTGTTTTGTCTTTTTTAAGGTTTAGGAATATGCATTTGTTATTTGTATTTGTTACTGTTGTACGAATTTGGGCTTTTACTGTGTAGGATGATGATCTTTTTGCTAAGAAAAAGTTTGTATGTGAGTTGTTTGTACATTTTCATTTTCATTTCCTAAGATTGGCAACATTTGACGGGGATTTTGTAGTAGGCAAAGCTATACAAGTGGAAAACTGATAAGACTGTAGTGTATAATTCGAAAGTTCAAGATTTGTCATCAAACGTTGAGCTCGAAAATTATAGTTGATTTACTTTACACATTTATGTTGACCATCTTTGGCTCAATTCTTTCTAAAAATCAAGCCAAAAATACAACCCATTTGTTGACTCGTATATGTTCTACCTACCACAACACTTCGCCAATTGATTGCACTTTGGAACTCTTTTTACAGATGAATGTTTCTATTTGTAGTTTTTATCGTGGTACATTTGTATTCCTAGTTTCAATTTCAATTTTCAAGGCACACGCGCATTATATAAAAATCTGTTTTGTTGTTTTGTATGTTAAAAAGTTAGATGCGGCGATCTAGTTTCGTTTTTTTTTTCTAAAAAATTCAGGTTCAGTCTGTTTCAAGGAAATGTTTTGATGAAATAAAACGTAATTTTCTTTGAGATTCTTTAAGACGTGCAATTGATACATCCTATAGAAAAAGTGTTAAATTAAATGATTAACTCGTTAGTTGGCTTAAAATAATTCTTTTGCATATTGAATATGTTTGTTTTTGTTTTCCATTTCTCAACTGATTGTATAAATAGATTTGGAACGTGGTTTTGATTTCCTCATAGTTGTCGAATGGATTTTCGGTCTTAGTCCAGAGCCTAACTAGCTTAAAGTAAAACAATTTGGTTACAACTAAATTATTAGTTAACTTAGCAATTAATTGTATGTTGTGTAGTTCAATGTCGACTTAAGGGCTACTAGTGCGGTAATGTACTTAACTCGAATGTTGGCCCAGACACTGGCGGGGGGGCGGGTGGCTGGGGAGCGCGTGTGTGTGTGTGTGTCTCAGTGCTTCGACAGATTCAGTGGTAAGTCTGAAAAAAAAGCAAATGGAACAAATGAGTAAATTTCGCATATTTAAACTATTTTTTTTTTAATTTTCAAAATCAGAAAAGGTTATGATTTAATTTTATTAAAAAATATTGCTTTTCGGTTGCATATTTTATCGACCTAACCTTCGGAATCGGAAGCGCACAACCCTGTTTGAGGAGATGGACCAGTATTTTGGTCACGAACATTCTAACTAGATTTTTAAATAAGAAAGTAAAATCTGTTGGACCAACCGAGGCAAAAAGCTCTAGAGAAGTGCAGTACCCCTCGTTTGCTTTTTTTCTGAAGAGTAATAATAATAGATTCCTTCCACTATGGTAGGGTAAGAGGATAACTCCACAGACAAATCAATTAAAATAATTTATGAACAAGTACACATCCAGGTACTCCACCAGGACCTATTGCATAAATAGGTTTGACTTAGCCCTTTGCTTTTCGCACTCTATGTAAAGGATATTGCAGAAGATCGTCCAGGTGGTGTGGAATGGGACAAATGAACATCAAAATACTTATGTATGCGGATGATATGGTCCTATTCGCAGATAGCCAAGAAATCCTTAAGACGATGATAGACACAGCACAAGATATTGCAATAAATGGGATCTAAAGATTAATAGTACAAAGTCGAAAGTTATGGTGGTTACATCGGGCAAGAGACGACTGGCGCACGACGAACATTGGACTCCTTTATCTCCCTCAGAACACTCCCACGCGCGCAATACATTTGGAAACAGACCTGTCGCAGCTTTATGAAAAAAGTCCTATCACTACCACGGCACCGGCTACCCTTTATTGCTTTTGGTAGATAGAAAAAACTATCGCAGGAGTAGCATTGTCTTGGATGTAAGCAGCCCTCCAACTTGGAACCAGGGTTCGGAATTGCTCGTCTGTACCGAAGTTTTGATACACTTGAAATAGCTTGTCACAACGGTTAGCGACTTCGACAAAACTTCGCAAATCAGCTTAAAAACATGATATATTACCCATGACCGTGTTTGAGAGCGATAATATTGAGAACAAACCAGTTTTTCTCACTAAAACCCATTTTTCGAACGAGCATTTGTATGGCAGCTATAAGAAGTAGTCATCCGATCTGGTCAATTTCGACATATTAGCGTGCAGTAAAAAGAAGACTCTATGCAAAGTTTCAGCTCGATAGCTTCAAAACTGAGGGACTAGTTCGCGTAGAAACAGACAGACGGACGGACAAAGCTAAATCGAGTCAGCTCGTCATGCTGATCAAGAATATATATAGGGGAGAATGGGGGGTTCTGAGCCGCTGGGGGTTGTGAGCCACTCGAATATTGGCCACAAAAAAAATATATTTAAACTTTTTGTTTATGTCATGTGTCTCCCTTCTTATTACCTAACTTTTGGCAAGCAACCTATCAGTCTACACCTTCTTTAAGTTCGTGAACCAGAACTCGACTTTTTTTTTCAAAAAAAAGGTTTTTTTTTTTCATTTTTGACTTGTGAATATTATACAAAATTTTTTTCGTAATGACAAAAGTAAGTATGAGGGAAATATCTTTGGTCAATTGCCTTTTTGATAGAAATATGTTTTTTTTTGTAACAATTTCTTTTTGGTTATGTGACGTCACCAAAAAAAAAAGTGAGATATGGGGGTTGTGAGCCACTTTGAAAAAAAAGTCGGTTTTGACTTTCAAAGAGAATATTGCAATGACGCGCAATAAAACAGAGGAAAAACTCTCCAAAGAAGTAAAAAAACATTAAAAAAGGCAAACAAAAGAACAGCCACAAGCAAAAAGTGCTCGTATATAAAAGAAAACAAGCCTGATGCCGTCAATCAATTTTCACTCTTCATTGATATTTCTTAATTCAGAATATGAGAAAAATTGTTCATTTTTTCATTTAATAAAGAATAATGGCTTAAAAACACGAATTTTGAACTTTTAGATGGGTGGCTACAACCACAAATTTTCGAAATGTCAAAACATCACTTTTTTTTCAATATGAAATAAAAAAACCCAAAATTTTAATTTTTAAAACTAGTGATGAGGAAAGTTTTGTGCATCTTTTACCTAAAATACGAACAAAAATTTACAGAACGAAAAAATATTGATATTTGGCGGAGAAGATTCCTTATGTTGCACACTTCTGGGCAAAATTATAATACACTATATAATAATACAATAATAATAACCTGTTAGACTATGGGTTAATAACACTAGTTTACAAAAATAAAAAAATGAATCACCCAATTTAACTGAAATATTTTTGTGGTTTAGTTTGCAATGGTGATCTCAAAAATCAACATCAAAAAATTTTTCATGGCTACGTTTTTGAAATATAGGTGCTCTTACGTCTTAAGCCATATCTGATTTCATAATTGTCAGATAGAGTCAAGCCAGATATGAATCAGTCTTTCACTGTCAGTCGGGCGTACAGATTTATGTATATAGAAGATAGGGTCGGAAATGAATATTTCTATGCGTTGTAAACTTCTGGGCCAAATTTTAATACCCTTTGCAAAGGTATACAAAAGGGTTGGCTTTATGTTAGGGTTGTCAATATTGAATACTGTTAGAAAGATAAAATCCTTATATATCTTTAATATATATCTTTCTTTATATATATCTATATCTATATATATCTATCTTTACTTTATATTCAAACTCATCCCTGCAAGCTTTAAAAGGAGCATTATTTTTCCCATTTTTAAAAAAGGTGATCCAAATGAAGCTGCGAACTACCGCGGAATCTCCTGTATAAACGCAATTTCTATAATATTTGCATCGGTGCTTCTCTCCCGGCTTGAGAGATGTGTAATCAAACATAACAAGCTAAGCGAGTTTCAGTTTGGATTCAGAAGAAACTACTCAACTGTGGATAGCATATTCGTACTCACAAACATAGCATCATCGTTTCTGGCCGCAAAGAAAAAACTATACCTTTGTTTTGTGGATTTCAAAGCTGCTTGATACAGTCAACAAAAGAAGCCTTATATATAAATAAAGCAATCTGGGTGTATCCTTAAATTTTTTATTGGCTATACAAGCGCTCTATGACGGAACCGAATCAGCAGTGTGGGATGGAACACAGCTCTCTTACTGGTTTGAAAACAACACTGGAGTCAAACAGGGGTGTCTGTTAAGCCCTCTTTTGTTCGCCTTATTTATCGATGATATCGCTTCCGCGATTCGGGGTGGAATCTCGGTAGCGGGCGTCAGAATAAAAGTGCTTATGTACGCAGATGACCTCATCTTGTTAGCTGATTCTCCACGGATGCTGCAAAACATGCTGGATGAACTTTACTCCTACTGCTCCCTATGGGGACTAACTGTCAACACGGATAAAACGAAAATCCTCCCAATAAGAGACAATAGAGGCCGGATCTGCAAAGAAGAAATCTGGTACCTGAACACATGTGAAATCGAACGAGTCAAAGAGTTTACGTACTTGGGGGTTACCGTCACGTCCAACATGTCCTTTAAAACTCATCTTCAGCTGAAACTTCGAGATGCTATCAAGGCCCTCAACTGTACATGGAAGACGCTGCTAAGAAAACCAAACGTACTACCAAGTGTGAAATATACGATGTTTGAAGCCACCGTTCGGTCAATCATGCTATATGCTGCACAGGTTTGGGGTTTTCTGGAATATGACGAAGTGGAGAAGCTTCTTCGATTTTTCATAAAGAAAATATTTTACCACGCAATACTCCGAACTATGCCCTATATGTGGAAACTGGACTTTCGACCCTCTATACCCAAACGCTAGGATTACATTTTTCTTATATAAGGAAAATTTTCCAAATGCCTGAAACCCGCGTAGCTTCCGTTGTTGCCAAATCCCTGCTGTTGAGTCAAAGTCAGTGCTTCGAAACATGGAGAACACTTGCAGAAGAGTTCATTGCTAATTTGGAGTTGACTAATCCAAATACGTGGGAGAGATCTCATCGAACAATATTGCAAGGAACCGCTCAAAAATCTCACTCTGATTTTATGCAGCAAGCTAGGAGCAGCTCTACGAGGATACTTTACAGACAACTAAGCTACTCATTGGGGAAAAACCACTATTTTCACGACAACAACAGCCTTAGCCTGATATCTTTTGTATTCAGAGCTAGATGTGAAATGCTGAACCTACGTTGCCGCCCATATGTCAACGACACGGAAGCCATCTGCACCCTCAGCAATTTAAACGCTAAAGAAGACACGTTTCACTTCATTGCAGTTTGCCCAATTTTACAGGAAATTAGAAAGGTGTATTGGAAGCAAGGAGAATTTAGTCAACAACGAGCCATTGAAATTTTAAACGGAGAAAATTGGAATATTCTTTTTATATTTCTTGTAGAAGCATCAACATTTAGAAATCGTGTAATGTCTGAAGATTTTTAGTATAGTCCTAATCCGCCTAGGTAAACAAATTGTATTATAGCATATAGTTATCGCAACAGCTGACGGCTTTAAGCCAAAGCTGACTTATATTATTTTATTCAAATCTGTAACCCTACCTTAGTCACAACCTCAGAACGATTCGGTATCTCGCGACGAGCGGGGAATCCGAGTGTAGTACGAGTGTGTGGCTATTGGGATTGTAGGTCACCAACTATGTACACTTCGAAACCATATTTTGTGAATAAAATAAAGCACTACTACTACTACTACTATCTTTAAAATTTGAGATCAATTTGCGCCGCCTAGGAATTCATTTTAGATTTGGTTTGAGGCAAAATTTTCTCAGATTTTAAATCTTAAAGTTACCCGATTAGAAAGATAAGATATAACGGCCACTAGAAAAGGTCATTTTGGTGAGAACGTTCTTTAAAAACTTTTCAGTTTTCTTAAGCTTTAGCTAATAAAAATATACCGATACATAGATGTTTTTTATTTCTGATATTATGGATAATGATATTTTGAAAAATATCGACCACCCTACTTTATGCTAGCGTTAGTAAGGTGTGCAATTAAATATCGGAGATTTTATTACGAAATTGACACTGAACTGCTGTCAAAAGTGTGAAATTTGGCCAAAGTTTTCTTGCTTTGGTTCTCCAACTACCCTTATTTTACAGCTTTAGGTGCGGTTTGCTAAACCACCAAATATTTCCAAGATCCTTCGATTACTACCAATATACTCTTTGACCGATTTAATAAGATATTTTCTGTCTTGTGTTCCCACATCTATGGCTGCTTAAAGTGCCTCGTACAGGGTATACAATGGTCGACAAGCTCAACGTTTATAAAGTTTTGACAGTATCATTTACTAACTTTTGCTAAACGCTACATTCCCTGAGATGGCGACATTTAAGCATTTAAAGAAGTGATTTGATTTAAACCTTTCCCAAATGTAGGTGTTCAGGGTTAATTTACAGCTTGGATCAATTATTCTGAAAGTCGGAAACGCACTACTTACTCTACGATTAACGGGAATAGAAGTCTTGGAGGTAGCTGTGATCTGTTATTAATCACTCAGATTTGTTTTCTTGTGAATTTTACTTCTTTTTATACACTTGAAAAGTGTATTATAATTTCCGGAGCCGACCACATAAAGTATATATATTCTTGATCAGCATGACGAGCTGAGTCGATTAAGCTTTGTCCGTCCGTCTGTCTGTTTCTACGCGAACTAGTCCCTCAGTTTTGGATCTATCGAGTTGAAACCTTGCACAGAGTCTTCATTTTTACTGCATGCTGCTAATATGTCGGAACCGACCGAATCGGATGAGTACTTCTTGTAGTTGCCATACAAATGTTCGTTCGGAAAATGGGTTTTAGTAAGAAAAACTGTTTTGTTCTCAATATTACTGCTCTCAAAGACGGTCATGGGTAATATGTAATGTTTTTAAGCTGATCTGCGAAGTTTGGTCAAAGTCGCTAACCGTTGAGACAAGCTATTTCAAGTGTATGAAAACTTCGGTACAGACGAAGCTAGCTTTGCCTTTCTCGTTTTAAGTAATTTTCTTACCTGAACTTGGTTCATTCCTTAGATTACTATTATGAAACATTGCAGAGGAGGAGCTGGTACCGGATGCGACCACCGATGAGACGGATGCAGAGGAGCTGGCCGGTGAAGTGGAGGCGGTGCGATGACTGGTCGCTGCAGACATTTGGTCAGTACTACTATCAGTCAGTTTTGGCGTGGCCAGATGCGCCAGGTGCGAGTGTGGATGCGAGTGCGGGCTGGGATTGGGTTGGCCAAAGGCCGCGGCTGCTGCAGCGGCTGCCACAGCGGCCGCACCAACGCCATTATAGGAAAACGGATGATACGGCGAGGACGGGGAGAGTCTCGAGGCTGCACCGGAGCCAGTGGCCTGGTGATGGGGCGGTGCCAACAGGGGTGCGGCAGCACCCGCTTGGTAATGATGCATCCACAGTGGATTATGCCGCAGAGCCGCTAAGGTGGATATGTAGGGATGGTACAGTGAGGGTGAAACCACCGAGGGAATGTAGGCAGCTGCGGCAGCTGCTGCGGCCGCAGCCGCGGCGGCATTGCTGCTGCTGCTTGTCGCCGGCACCGGCTGGCTGGGGCTGCTGACCGATGGTCCACTGCCGTTCACCTGCGGCGGCGGATACATGTAGTAATGCAGCGGCGAGCCGCCTGCCGGCGAACTACGCTGCAAATGCAAATGTCGACGGTCGGGTGGAGATGTGCTTCGCTCACCGGGCGACGGGCAGCTGCTATTGCTGGCAGTGGGCGAGGCAAACTCGCGACGTATCGAGGCAGTCTTCTTGGGCACAGTGCGAGGCGTAGTGGCGGGAGAGGCGGTTGAGGAACGCGGCGGCGAAAGATCTCGTGACGAGGATGAGCCCCGGTGTGGAATGTGCGGCGAAACAACGGTTGTGCTGCTGGATGTAGTCGGCCGTGATGTCCCAGTCCCACCGGCAGCATAGGGAGCGTAGAAAGAATGAGCGTAGTCAATGGGCAGCGGTGAGCCAGCTGCTGTATAAGGCGGTGAACGCTTCTTGCTGGCTGCATGAGAGGGCGATTTGCCTCCGCCCCCACCACCGACTCCATTGCTGCCACCCCCATTTCGGGGGACTTGGGCGAGCTAAGCAGGGTGCGTGAATAGCTGGCCGAATTGGCATACAGGGCATGCGGATGATGCACGTTGCTAATAATGGCCGCCGGATGTTCGCCACCGGCTTTGGAGGAGCTAGAGCTAGAGCCACTGCTCCCGCCCAGCAGCGAGTGTATGCTGTAGGAGCTGTTCAGTCGTGTGGGCTGCTGTTGCGCTGCTGTCGTTGTCGTGGGTGTGCTTGGTGTCTTTGCCTGGGGTGGGGCCAGATTAATGGGCGCCGTTTTGCTGGATGCGGCACAAGCTTTGGCCCTACTTCGCTTGCCCCCAGCACCGCTGCTAAGGCTTCCACCAACGCTGCCATTATTCACACAGCCGTTGTCCTCAAGCGATACCTTCTCGAACTCGCGCAAAATGCGCTTCCTAGGCGACACGTGCTGATGATGGTACTCAACGAGACGACTGGCTGTCGCCGCCGCTGATGGTGGAGATACCTAAGGAGAGCAGAAAGCGATAAGTTCGATTCTTAGTGAGATAAAGCCAACTTACCTTGTGCGTCAAGGAGTGACTTAGACCACCGATGGCTCCGCCACCGCTGCGTTCTGTCGCTGTGCCGGCTGCTAATGCAATCGACGGAATAGTCGCTGGTGTCTTGGACAATTGCTCTAGGCGTGCTGGCACGCCATCAATTAGTTTCTGTATGATGCTGTTGAGCTTGGCTCTGGGTTTCTGCTTTTTAAGTCTTATGTCTGTCGTTGTGGTGGTTGGTTTTGTAGCGGCCTCACTGTGTGCGTTGCCATTCAGCTCGTTAGTTGATAAGGGCGGAGCAGCATCCACTGCCACTGACATGGCCTCCTCGTCCTCGCTCGTGTTCATTTTCTCTACAGTTGCTGGCTCAGTGGCTGTTTCCGTCTCTTTCTCGGCATCTGGTGATTCGTTTGACTGGTTGCCACTAGCCTTTGCCTCCGCTTCGGGCTCGGCGGTCGCCTCTTCTTTGATCGCTTCCGGTTTCTCCACTTTAATCTCATGGGCCACTTCCACAGTCTCTGAAACTTCACCCTTGAGCGTCTCATCACCGTTTTCGGTTTTAATGCGATCAAAGATTTTTTGCTGCTCCTCGCTGCTGGTGATCGGCTCGTGTGGACGTCGTCGCTTTCGCGCTGCCGTCTGGAGCGCTCTCTGGTTTAGCACACTTTGCCTCGGACGATGGTAATAGAGTGACAGTTCTTTGGAGATGCCGCGACGTGGTCGCGACTGCTTCCAGGGTTGATCACGTTGCCAGGGTGATGACTGAATGGAGCTGTTGTCATCGGAAACTGCAAGGAGGGAGGAAATGAAGGGGAATGGACTAACTAATTAGACTAGAGCAACTGCCACACTTACAGCTCAGTGAAGTGGAATTCTCGTTCTTTGGATACGTGGTTGTCACTGCGGATGTGGGCGTTACTGTGGCCGAGGTGGCTGCCGATGGCGGTCGAAACGCCTTGCGCGGCACCGAAACCCATCCACCTTTGTCGCTGTCCTTGGATCGAGCCAGTTCCAATATAAATTTGCCATCTGGGAAAAGAAAGTTGAATAGATTCAGGTGGAAACTAGGTGACTCGCTGAGGCACTTGCCTTTAAAGAACTGCAGACGACCTCCGTAGCTGGTGTTGTTCGTGTGCGTTGATATTGGATGCCTGCCCATATCAAAGCTGCTGCTGCTGCCCTTGCCACTTTTTACTGATCCTGCGGCCACACTTGGAACACTATTTAGATCGCTGTAGTCCAACACGGTACCCATATCGGCTGGTTTGGGAACAGGGGCCGCCGCCACCACCGCAGCAGATGCCGCCATGGCTGAGGAGGGGCTGGGCCTGGGGCTTGGACTGCTGCTGTTAGTTGTTTTTGAAGTGGGCGTGGTGTTGGCATGCGGCAAAAAGCCATTTGATGTGACTAATGATATTGCAGATGCAGACGATGATGACGAGGGCGAGGGCGAGGATGAGGGCGGTGGCAGTTGGAATGGGATGCCGTTTAAACCATTTTTGAGTAGAAACTTAGCTGCCGCCTCTGCAATGATGCGTTCGTTGTTGTTGTTGTTATTGTTGTTGTTGCTGCTGCTGCTGCTACTGTGGTTGTTGTTGGAGGAGGAGGAATTGCTGTTGTTACTGTTAATGTTACTTTTATGCTCATCGGTCATTGTTGTCTGTTGCTGGTGCGATCTGTGACGTCACTAAGCCTTCAAATAAACAAATCAAAACATTTTGCACATTTCATTCCGTGAAAATTAGTGAAAATTTTAAATTTTCTAATTGGCTTTTCCATACATCTTCTTCATTGTTTTTGTTGTTGTACATTCCTCGCGCACAGTTCGCAGCCGGGACATAACTCAACGTCGGCGTCGCGTATCAAAATATGCCAGCTCGGCACGGTATTGGGAGGAGCGCGTCTGCTGGGCAGCATTTTCAATGTTTTCGTAAACGCATTTATATTTCTTTTATTGCACACAAATTGATATTCCGTGGCATTTGTTACGATTTTAAATGTTTTTCCCACACACACACGCACACACACACCAACTATCGAGCCATTGGGGCTGGCTTTGGCTTTGGTATCACCAGCACAAAGAGAGTCACAAAAAACCGAAGTGTGGACAAGGAGGAGATAAAATAATAGAAAAAAACGTTCTCCAATTACCATCAGCAGTAGTAATTTTTCACATTTTCACACAGAACGCGCAAACGAAAATACCCAAAATGTTGGGCGAATTGTCACCGGGTCTTTCTCGTAGACTTTGCAACTATTTTAAACCAATAAATGAATAAATAAATATATTAAAACTTAATTTAAAAAATGATCAAAAGGCAGTCGCTAGCCAGGCAATCAGTTAAGTGTGGCCGTAGGTGGAAACATAAAAATACCATTATTTGTGTCGCGTAGGTAGAAATTATCTACAGTATATCTACGCAGGTCAAATGCCATTTGCCGTTAATTTTTGAAGTCAGTGTAAAATATTTATTTTAATTCTTTAACCATGGACTCTTGTATTTGTCCAAAATCAACTGCCCATACTAAAACGCCCCAGATATCAGCTTGAAGAACACACTCTTGAGATTATATACTGACATTTTTAAGGAAAAGCGTTAGTGCCAAATTGACTGCCTGTCCGGTGTGAACTAGTTCGCGGCTAGCTCCGATAAATTCTAGAATCTAAAGGCCTATAGTATAGGCCCTATACTCAGATGAGATAAATTTTTAGTTTGGTACGATATTTCACATGAATAGAAACAATTCCATACAAATAAGATGCCTTTTCAAACGTATTCAGATTTCAAGTCTGGTACAAAATTGTTTCTATTCATGTGAAATATCGTACCAAACTAAAAATTTATCTTATCTGAGTATAGGCCTTAAAAATCAAAACCACTTTTCTATGGTAGAATAAAATGTTTATTTGTATTACCTTTGGGTAAATTTTAAGCGATATTATTGGTATGTTTAAGTGATTCTTGTTAATTTGATTTATTTCAGCTAGATAAATACTTTTATGGTTTTGCAAGGATCGTTTTTGTTAATGCGGTTTAATACTGTTTGCTTGCTAAGAAATCGGTTATTTCATATGTCTGATCCTGGAATAAAATACATTTATGCGTGTAGCCGGATTACAACCCATTCTGCTGCTTAATAACTAACACAACTCCGCGGTCTTCACTCCGAATCGAAATCGAATCCTATCTTAGACCGTTCTACCATGTTGGCTGGATACAATTGTAATGCAAAATATATATGTATATGTATAAATATAAATCTTATGCCTGTATGTATGTAAGTATCATAATATTATTATGTATTGTAGTTTATAGGAGGGCACGTTGCCCGTTCTTATATGCGCTTTTGATATGAGTGAGAAGTTGTCAATTGCACACAGAAATACGAGTAGAGTTAAGTGTAAGGGGCTAGTAAATATTGCACAAAGTATTGTAATTCGCAATTTTCACAACAAAGGGGCACACAATATACGAGATGCGAGTAATAAATTAATTTTGTATTGCGCTGCTTTTAACGTAATTTAAATATCACAGACGTTTTGCCAATTTCTTTAACTAATATTCCAATTTGTTTCTTAATTTTGCTTTCTGCCGAACTCAGGGAGGAAGTAAAGTACAACGTGTGAGTGCCTAGCCGAATTCTCCAAGCGGGATTTGAGCGCATACATAATAATCTAAATGTCAGTCAAATATTGAAATGAAATCAAGTCTTGTGTTGAACATGGCACATAATTGCTGAGAAGGAAAAAATAGGAGCCAAGCCTATGAAGGTGAACCTCTATGCTAATAATTTATATAAGTACTAAGTATATCCAAGATTCGGAAGTGGGTAAGACAACTCCTTTTTAGTGCAGGTTGTCGACTCTGTTGGAGGGCAGTCCCAAAGCGGCACCCAGATTGAGGCCAGGAGGCACACCACTCACAACACTGCCACCAACCGCAGCACCAACGTTGCCCTCGCTCTCGCTCTTCCAGGACGAGACGGGTATGTGGGGAGCCGGTAAACAGTTCCGCAGCGTCTGCACAATCTGTATGGTGTCCATAAGAGCTGCAAGTAAACGATGATTGATTTTCTTTTAATAGCAGCCAGCTGCCACTTACTCTTTTGAAGACTTTCGCTCTGCTTTCCATACGGCTTGCACATGGATGGTCGTATGTAGGTCTTCATGCGAGACATGTTACGCATTAGTTCAGAAAAAATGCGCACAATCTTATCCTGGCCACCAGCCATGTGATCCAGCCGATTGGCATCCGTTGTGGCCCAAGCTCCATTATGTAGAGCCAAAAGATCCTTATTCGATTCGATGGACTCCAGATTGGAGCTAAAAGAGAGTGAAATTAGTAAATTTGGAAGCTATTAATTAAAGTTTGAGAAATCTGGTGGCAATTAATCCCGAAAAGAAAGACAAAAGTATTAGCTTTAATCCCCAGTAATTATACTTGGTTTTTATTAAGATAACAGTAAACAGTTATATCAGGGCCAGGGACACTCTATTATACTCGAAGACCAAACGAGTATACCATTTGTTACAGACTACTGTATACCACGAACGACGTTCGACAAATTATACGACGTGAGTGGGAAACCCTCCCCCCACAGCAGAGCCAACGCCATAAACATCTACACTGATGGTTCTAAGCTCAACGAAAAAGTAGAAGGGGGCGTTTTCTCCCCCAAACTAGATCTGAACTTGTCGTTCCGCCTTCCTGACCACTGCAGTGTGTACCAAGCGGAGGTCGTAGCCATCCAGGAAGCCGCCACCTCAGCACACTCACGGTCAAAGAAGGCAACGTTTCTATGTACATACTCTGACAGTCAAGCCGCCCTCAAAGCACTTGACTCACATACAAACAATGCTAAAACCCTTACTGATTGTCGCATATCTCTTAACGAGATCGCACGGCATTTCAGTATACACCTAATATGGGTGCCTGGACAGTGTCAACAGTGGACAGTAGACACCACAACATAGAGGGAAACGAGTCTGCGACAAACTGGTCAGAATAGGAACCACCATCGAGCTCCTTTCAGAGAAGAGCACGATTGGGATGCCTATGGCTACATATAAGCTGCACATAAGAGCTGAAACACGCTGTCTCGCTACGGATCGAAACCCTTTCCTACTGTACCGTATCGAAACTCACTTGGCATATATTCAACCAAAAACGTACTAACACACTTTTACGCCTCAGAAGAGAACTGATATCGCTTCTGATTGGAGCCCTAACGGGGCACTGTCTTATTGGCAGACACGCAGCACGCCTAGTAGTCGCTCACCATGACT
Organism: Lordiphosa stackelbergi; assembly: GCA_018904235.1. Lineage (NCBI taxonomy): Eukaryota > Metazoa > Arthropoda > Insecta > Diptera > Drosophilidae > Lordiphosa > Lordiphosa stackelbergi. The sequence goes on from JAEIFU010000031.1 coordinate 227,399, forward strand.
TCTGCAGAAGTTGTTAACATGAAGAAGAGGAGGAAACAGTACAACACCTTCTCTGACACTGCCCCGCTTTAAGTAGAAGAAGACTAAGGACACTTGGACAATCTCTCCTACTCAGCCTCTCGAAGACATCCGATCTAGTGATCCCAGCTCTATTAAAATTTATTCTGTCCACACAATGGTTCAGTACCGAGGACCCCGCTCAGTCTTAGATAAAAAGGGTCAACAGGGAATAAACATGGCATCGCAATGGGACCTAAGTGGAAGAGCGACTTGTCGCTCTCAGCTATCGCAACCTATAAGCTAAAACAATTTTTCTAATATCCGGTTCGGTAATTTGAATAATTTGTTATAAACATTATTTGTTCAATAATCAAAATTAAATACCATTTTCTAGCCTATGCAAAATATTTCTAAAGTGGGATTAGGATCTTTTTTTTGTGAATCTTTTGTATAAATTTAAAAAATTGATGTTTTAAATTTTAAAATAACAAAACGGCTTTATTTGGCACGGGGATTTACCAATAGTTTATAAACGAAGTTAGGTTCCGAATCGCAAAGCGAACTGGCGTCTTTTAAAAAATGCTGAACCAAACCGAACAATACATAGAATCCGGTTTGGCTCGACTATTACTGATGAGTTCGAAGACGTTAAGCGATTATCTTCAGACAATAATAATTGTAATTTTGAAAATTATAATTCATTCCCTAAGACAGGACTGGGTTAAATTATGTTTCGAATTGATCCATAGCAATGCCGGATTGATGTTATTTTTAAGAATGATTTCTTTTAATCATGTGATCCTGTACATATTCTGACATTCCCCCATCGATTCTTATATGTGTTATATACAGTTGCGAAAAAATAATAGCACCACTACAACACATTTTGTTCTTGATAAAAAAAATCCGATTACTGTTGCGATTGTTTTTAAATTTAGATTTTTTATATTTTTTTTCAACAGTGTTACCGTTCTTCAAATTTCTGTCAATATATTATATATTACAATATAAATTTTATATAAATTGTATAAATTTTATATTATATTTTATATAAATTGTATAAATTTTATACACTTGAAAAGTGTATTATAATTTTGCACAGAAGTGTGCAACCATCATCTCCGACCACATAAAAATATATTTGATCAGCAAGACGAGCTGAGTCGATTTAGCTTTGTCCGTCCGTCTGTCCGTCTGTCTGTTTCTACGCGAACTAGTCCCTCAGTTTTGGACTACTATAAAACAAGTAAGACTGTTGCGGTCGAGTGCTCCGAAAGCAAAAAACCCTCTCCCAAGTAATATGGTTCCTATAGCTTTGAACTCCCTTTTATTTTAAAATTTATTTGAATAAATGGGTCATATCTTCGGTGTTTTTGCTCGGATTAATAGTGGTATACAGATTAGACACATATTGGGCCTTACTGAATATATTTTAAGTCACTAGGTTCAAGCTTAAAAATTGTAGCTCTGACAGTTTCTCGCGGTTAGAAGAAGGAGGAGGAGGAATTTGGAGCAAACTTTATCTATATACATCTACATACATGCAAAAATTTGTGGCTCTAACTCAGCCCCAGCACCACAAAAACTATTATGCAGGGAGGGCGTTGTGTAGTGGTATGGGGGTGCTTCTACTATAGAGCAGGTCCAATACATTGGACAAAAATTATCATGGATCAGCACGTGTACGTGAATATCATGGCGACGGTAATGCTTCTCTTTGCAGAATACGAAATGCTGCTCGTGTGGGTCTTTCAACAGGACAAAGTATTGGTTCTGGACAAACTTTGTAAACTATTTGGAGTGGCCTGCTCAGTCGCCTGACCTAAATCTGTGGTAAAAGCCATCTACTATCGGATCACTTTGGGAAGATTTTAAAGACTGAACCGAACCTCGGTTTTATTTTGTGACAACTCTATAGTATTTGTGCGAAATATCGGACCCGGCAAGTGATTTGTAACGGTAAGATTCCGTTAAAGCCTTCGCTTGCTGTATTCCCTTGTGCCAACATATTTAATTGTATTGTATTGTATAAGCAAACAAAAAGAAACATCTTAAATAAGTACAAAAACTGTAAACTGTTACTGCTATGGGTCCCCGGACACTGCGGAATAACAGGAAACGAGGTAGCAGACGAAACAGCAATAAATGCACCTCAAACACTCAAGTATATAAAGATAAAGTATACAACAACACCTCACAACATTACAAAAATATTTGCCATGCCAGAACACCAACATGAAACATTTCTAGAACTGACACAATAAAATTTACTATAATAAGACTCGTACACACTAACCTAACCCATAGTCATATCCTAAATAAAACCCCACCTCTAATCTGCTCCAACTGCAACACAACTCTTACAATATCACACATATTTATTGATTGTCCCCTGCTTCAAGAAGCTAGAACCAAATTTTTGAAACCATCTAATAATGAAATAACATCATTTAGAAATATCCATCAAACAATAGAATTTCTCAAAGCCACAAATAACTTCCATCTAATATAGTATGAATATAAAAACCAATTTGCTAACTCCCTATATTTATCTAGCTACTACCAAAGATTTATAGATATGTAGTGTCTTTGCTACTACTCAAAAATATTTAGCATTGAAAATGTACTTAAGCTTAAGGCCATATATAGCTTAGTTCTAAGTTACGCGCAATTTGTAATTTCGCGATAATTTATTTATAATAATAATAATAACTGTATAAATAACAGAGAATAAAACCGTAAACAGAAAACCGTAACCCGTAACCGCTAAAAACACTTTAAAATTTGAAACCGAAACCGTAACCGTAACCGTAACCGAAAAATATTTTTCCTATAACCGTCCCCGTATAACCTTTATTTACAAAACCGGTTATCAGTACCGTAACCAAAACAAATATATGGGTAAATTTCGGTTTTCCCTCAACTAGTACAATGAACATTAGACCGTGCCTTATAAGGAAAAGTAATTTTTGTCTAGTTCTTTGCACAACATGGCTAAAAAAATTCTGTATATTTTATAGAAAATTTATCGGAAAATCCAAAATCAGATATATTGAGGTGTGATGGCCTCCAAAAGGTTTTTTTAAAAGTTCCACTCTTTCCTATTTTTGTTTCTGAGTTGCTAGAAACGTCATAGTAGGCAGATAAAAATTTTGTGAAAATTGTAAAAATAAATTATTTCAACATGTCGTACAATTGATTCAGCAGCACAATCGGACCGCACCAACTTGGTGATTATTGCTGATTATGGCATATCCTTATTGGCTTCAAACTACACAAATATGTATTGTAAAGGACCAATATTCAACTATGCACTTGTAAATTATATAAACAGTGTTTTTACTAAAAATTTAGTTATTTATAAAAAATAATTCTACCGAGAATTGAACTCGATTCGCCGGTTCAAAGTCCAGAGTGCTCATCACACACCATTGAACATATAATTCAACATGAAATATTTAATTTATATGTTCGACACTTTTGTAAAGGTCTCTGTCATTGACAATTCAAGACAATTAAGGAAAAATTGGACCTTTTAAAGCCTTCTCGAGGCCATCAAACCCCAATATATCTGATTTTTGATAAATTTTCTGTAAGATATACAGAATATTTTCAGCCATGTTTTAAAGATCGTCACGGGTTGAAAATCGTATGGAGAAAAGTCCGGTCTAATCAACATTTTACATATGAGTTTATTCACTAAATTTGGCTGCTTATTTGTTATGCGCCGTACTCTTGCTAATGGGCTGGCATAACTAGGAAGTGCCTGGAAAATTATCTTATAAACATTGGTGCTAAACAGTTATGTAGCATAGAAGCTAGTTTCTCATATGCTGGAAATTTTGTAGGAAAGGAAATTGTTTGATAATTCCCAAGAGCCGTTCCGACAATGTGTGTGACCAGGCAACAGGCAACATCTTTCGAAATTGAACATATTTGTTTGTTAGAAAGATTACACCATACTCGCACTTGCACACTAATAATGGACAACATTATCTGGGAAATAAGCCCCAATTCAAGTTTGTATCATTTATTACGAGTTATTACGTACAAAGAAAATCTGAAAATTAAACAGTTCTAATGAACAATCTCACTTCTTCAATTAATATGTTTTAAAACAAACACGATTGCTAAGCGAAGTAGATCTTTTGAGTTATCAAAGTTGTGTTAGCAGAGCCCACATAAGTAAGTATTGAACGTTTGTTTTCCAAGGGTTAAAATTTATAATGACTTCGCAGGACTCGCCTGGACAGTTAAACTCTAAATGCTTTTAGATTTTTAGATTATACAATATCAATTAAGATGTCCTTTCCGATGATAACCATTGGTTATCGGAAGGTACATAGCGAGAAATAGTCTTGTTTTAGAAAAGTTATGGACAAGAGTCCAACTTAACTCAACTGGACAAAGTTAACTTAAGGACCTAGATCCTCCCTAAAAGCTCTCAAGATTTATAATCAAAAGGTTACTAAAACAATCACTTTATGAAAAAATAGTAGATTCGTTGACGGAATGTAAATTTAGCTACTTAGTTAAACTTAACTCGATACATCTGAGAATGGAGTAGTTTCTTATATTTTAGTTAATATAATTTATTTAAAAGAGAAATAAATAAATTTTAAAAAAGGGAAACCGAAACCGAAACAAACCCAAACAGAATAAGGCTAATAACCGTAACGCTAACCCAAAACTGTACCCGTAACCCAAACCGTTATTCTTTTCGGTTTTTTCTAAACTCAAAAGAAACAGAACATTTTCCCAAATTGCTTGGAATTGTTAATTTTATTTTTAATATCAATTCCTGCTGCAATTCCACTGCATTGGATAGGCAACTATATTGGTCTGTTTACAGGGTTTTAGAGCATGTTTACCCGCCACGAATGGACAAAGATAGCAAACACCCCCCTTCGCCCACTTACCGCAGCGAGTCCGCCACATTTTTGTGCGATAGCTGATCCAGCGAGGAGGAGTGCGAGGAAGACGATGACGATACGGAGTGCGGTGATTGCGATGGTGGCGGCAATGGATGAACATGATGTGCCTGCGAGGAGATAATACCAGAGCTGCCACCGGCAGCAGATGTACTTGTGGACGAAGGGACCAGCGGCGCTTGTTGATTGGCGGATACAGCGGCTGCCACTGCCTGGGACTGCATCAGTCCTTGAATCTGCAGATTAGCCGCAGCTGCGGCCACAGCCATGGGATCAAAGTGCTTGGGATCCAATTGGGCAAAGACGCGCTGCTTGTCCAGCGGACTCAGGTTACTCAACTTTTCCAGGCTCTGCTGGGCCAACACCCGGTTTTGTTGCTGGATCAAAGCCGCGGTAAGTTGTTGCTGATGCTTGGCCTGAGCCTGCTGCTGCTGTTGCTGTTGTTGCTGCTGCTGCTGCTGCTGTTGATGATGAGCAATCTGTGAGAGCTGCGATTGAATGCTGTTTTGCTGCTGCTTGGTCAGATGATGCACCGGAAGTTGCGGTACCTTGGCACCAGTCGACTTGGACAAATCGATTTCCACATTAGTTGAGCTGGCCGTAGCCGACGCTCCAGCTGCGGCTGATGCACTCGGCGGTAGGTGCGAGAGACGCTGCATAAAGTCTGGGGTATTGACTCCAGGATACTGTTGATCCATGAACGGCATAGGTGAGATGCCCATGTGATTCTTGTAGTAGCGACAGGCTGGACTGGGGCAGGATTGAACCACCTCAATGATGAACTCCTTCTCCATACCGAACTGATCCCGGCCAATGGTGTACGATTCGATGACTGCCCGCACAGTGGCATCCACACTGAGGTGAAGACCTATAAAAGCAATAATGTGATTTTCAAAAGCATATCTAACTCATGACATGGGGTTAAACTAAAAATGACAAACATATCGATGGACAAAATGTTTAATCCCTCACCATGCGGTCCAGACATGTGCTTCAGCATGACCGCATTGGCAAAGTGCTCGAATGGCAGCACAATTTTTCCATTTTCGCGTAGAATGAGGCGACCCTGCGAGTCGAGCGTCAAGCGGTTGGCCAGGACCCTGCAAAAAAGTGAAGAATTTATATGCTACGACTTGGTGGACGCACTTCACTTACTGCAAATAAGCTGCGCTGGGCAACATGGCGTTATCCTTTAGATCACTGAAGCACTGCAGCAGCTCGGCACTCGGATTCCAGCCCTTGTTTTGCAAATAAAGCTGCAGCAGCATGTACAGCTTCTCGGTGACATAGCCAACGCCGGGCAGTGGCTGCGGCAGCATATCGCCCCCACCTCCTCCGCCACCAGGTCCGCCCTTGGATAGAGCTGCCTTCATTGTTTCCGATAGATCCAATTTGTAGTTGTCGGGATAGAAGTGTTTAACGTGATCCTGCAATTGCCATTGAGACGGAGCTTGTGATACACACCCACACAGACACGCCCCCCCGCCTCCCACACATTGAACGAAATCTTACCAAATTGTTCATTTTCGTCTGTGGCCCGTTGCGGGAAACTGCAGCAGCATCTATTCGGTGCGGTGCCTAGCGATCATTTTGGACTCGCCAACGGTTTCCACTGGATTCCAATGTCCAATTGGAAGAGAGCAGACAAAACACGACAAAAGAAAATTGTGTGTCCTGCGTCTGTCCAACACCTGTATCCTAGAAAAGGGGTGGGTAAAGTGCAAAATCAATCAGCTTCTGTCCGCCGAGCAGTTCATATGAACTAGTTCAGCAAACTGCAGGTACAATTTGATTGTTTTTTTTTTTAAATTTATTTCCAAATTAAATAATTTTACAGAGGATAGTTAAGGATAATTACAGCATAATCAAATTATTCGAAACAATCTAGTGTTCGCTGGACAAAGGTTTTAATAGTCACAGTGACTTATCGACAACCGATAGTTTACTACGTAAACGTTAAACGTAGCAAAACGTGAAACGTAACCAAACCGGAGCAGTTTTTGTGATACCGATCTCAAATTTAAAACTTACATTTATATTCGCAATATCTATAGTCCCTCAAAATTGTATCCATATCGAATAATAAATAGCCGACTTAAATTAATTTGCATATCTTTCGGCTGCCCCCTTCAGGAACACAGGAATGGTATTAAAATAAAATAAAAACGAGAAGGCCCAGCTAACTTCGTCTTTGCCGAAGTTTTTATACCCTTGCAAATGTTTTAATACATCAACAGAACGCCAGATTAAAACAAACATTTTTCTAAATAAACCCACTTTTTCGACCGATAGTTTCTATGCAGCTATAAGATATAGTCATCCGATTTACCAAAACTTCAAATCTGTGAAAGCGTATAATATTTCCGCTGAAGTGAGTGGGCCGACTTTAACGCTCTTGTATAGTCTATGTTGTTTGCTGAGTATTTTATTGAAGCTCGAATATTTGGGAAAGTCATGGGCCTAACCAAGGCTAAAACCAAAACTTTCAGAAGATAGCCTTGAACCTCAAATTTTCGTACATTAATCATCGCAAACTGGTTGTTTTTATTTTTTTGGCATAAACTTGGATAATAATTTAGTCCCCAAAACGATTCGTCCCCATAACCGATCTGGCAAGTTCGGTCCAACTTTGCGGTTTCTTATGTCCTGAGCTTAAATTTGGTTTTGTACGTGTATTTTTAGCTCTTAGACTGGCCGATCTGGCCCATTTACAAAAACTTTGTTGGTTTTTACCCTATTGAACTGCATTTCAGTTTGAACACGTTTTAACAGATCCTTAAGCGACTCGGCATACTCGACTTGATTCATAAAGAAGTATTTTTTTCAATTATTATTTTTCCAGACAAATTATTATACCCTTGCAAAGGGTATTACGAATTTTTCCCAAGTTTCAACGCATAAAAATATTCATTTCCTTTGACCCTATAAACTATCTAATTCTTGATTAGGCGACTTGAGTTACTATTGACGCTTTAGAACAAAGTGCGTCTGTCTGTTTACATTCTCTGTCTGATCTCTGTCTGTCCGTCTGTCTGTATGTTTCTACGCGAACTAGTTACTCATGTGTTTTAAAGCCTTTCGAGCTGTCAAAATTGGTTGCACAAAGTCCTTCTATTTTTTACTGCACACTGCTAATATGTAGGAACCGACAGGATCGGATGACTATATCTTATAGCTGCCATAGGAACTATCGGTCGAAAAGTGGGTCTTTGTGAGAAAACATTTTTGTTTTTATTGTTAACGTCTCAAACCACTTCAGCGATTATAAATATTATCCGCTTTCACATAGATGTTGGAAGTTGTGGGCAAAATCGGATGACTATAGCTTATAGCTGCCAGATAAATTGAAGTCTATCGGTCGAAAAATGGAGAAATTTTGAATGCCGCCCACTTCAACGAGAACGCAGAATTGTTCAATCATTTCGAGCTTTGCAGAACTCTTAAAAGTTTCGGCAATCGGATGAGGCTATAAATCGCATTAGTTCTTCTGCCATAAGACGGTAGTTCTATGAGCGTCGAAAAGTGCCAGGGTTTTAATGAGAAAAATTTTTGTTTTTATTGTTTTACCGTCTCCCCCCTCAGCGATTATTAATATTCTCCGCTTTCCCCTAGATTCGGAAGTTGGTTTGGCAAAATCGGATGACTATATCTTATTGCTACCAAAAGAACTTCTATATCGCTCGAAAAATGGGCTTTCTTTAGAAAAATGTTTTTGTTCCTCTGGCGTTCCTAAAAATTTGATTTATTAAAACATTGCTAAGGGTATAAAACAACTTCGGCAAAGACGCAGTTATGATCCCATTTTTGCTTAGGATTGTTTGACAAACTCTCATGGAAAGACTCGCTCCTGAACAACGTCTCTCCAGCAGCTCAATGAAGACCCGCTTTTTTCACGCAAGGATTTGTTCAGTGAGGAGGTGTGTTTCTGGCCAAGGGGATACGTCAACAAAAAAAATGTCGCACTTGGTCTGATGAGTAACCCGAAGAGACTCTCGAACTACCGTTACATCCATAAAAATGCACTGTTTGGTGTAGGTTATGGGCTGCTGGACAGAACATCAACGTCAATGGCGAGCGCTACCTCACCATGATAAATGTCGTTTTGTTAAAATTGAAGGGCTTGATGTCGCCGATATTTGGTTTCAGCAAGACGGTGTACGGCACCTACAGCTGCGCGAAACAATGTCTTTATTCAGAAATCATTTTGGGGAACAGTTTATTTCGCGTCCCCAGTGGGTTGTCAAAGTGTGAAGTTCTTATGTATGCGGAATATGTCCAAATGTGCATATGTTAGTAGTCCTTTGAGTCAAATTGACCAGTGTATTAATGCGTGTTACAATGATCTGTTTGATATTACAACATCAAGCCTTTGATTTTGAAGTTAAAAGTCGAATTACACAGTCGGTTTTTGGAAGCGAGACGAAATCGAAAACGGGAACAGGCCTGATTGTGTATGACCTCAGCCTAAACGATTTGATTAGTTATAGAGTCCTTTTATTCATCCACAAAATAATCTATAAACAATATCCAGACTACTTGTTTAACATGATAAGCTTTACCTCATCCAGAAGAACCTGCAATCTAGTCTACGTGAGAAACAGACTGGCTGGTTTGGAGCTTATTTTTAAAATCACAAGATCACCAAATGGTATATAAATCAGCACGGGCAGTCTTTCGAAAGAAGAGAACCAACAGGGAGTGGAAATACCAACAACAAGATTACTTGCTGCAGTCATTTGCAGATCCCATCCAGGTCCCACACAAATCCCTCCTAGATCCAGCCCAGATCCCATCCAGAACCCAGCCAGAACCCACCCAGATCAAACCAAGATCCCTCCCAGATCATACTTAGTTCCCATCCACTTCTTCTAATTTCACAAATTTTGTTGCATTTAAATCTTCTTGATGGACAAAGTTACAGGCGGTTAATCCCGAAAAAATGAATTAAAATTTTTAGCAGGATAACTAGATTGATACACAAAATGTGTATAGGTAATATTAAAAGACTACTTGATCTAACATAAACCTTACATTAAATGTCAAGCGAATTTACAATAACATTCAATCAGTACTAGATTCAAACAATTTTCCCCACATACATATTTGCTTAATATCATACAACCTAGCGAGAATGACATTAAAATTTTTTGAAGTGGGCTACAATTACTACAAATACTATTTTGATTTTCCGAGGTCCAACAAATGCCAGAAGGAAAGAGATTTCAGTAAAGACGTTATCTGCGAAACGAATGTATATGGGCATTGCCATGAGGTCGAACGGGACAATCGTACGCGTTTAAATTTAAAAAAAAGTTATAATGAAGTGGACTTTTATATTCACAATAGGCTTAACTTATAGCTCTTCAATAGCCCTACAATGTGTGTAAAGATTGATTTTGGACAAATTTTTGTTTTCAAGATAATCGCAAAAAAACATGACATTCGCACGGGACAAAAACAGAAGTGGTTTTCGCGGGAAACTATTCAAATGCTGATTTCAGCGAATCCTGAGGCAATATATTGATGCGATAAATTTTAGAATGTAGTGCATTGATGTCTCTTTAAAATGGATTTAATTTCACGCAAAAATAATTTACAGTTTTTTCAAAATGTAAGCTTAAGCATTTTCGAACGGGACATGTCGCACGGGACAGTTTTTTCCATCATTATATTTATGTGGTTTCTGAAATAATGCGAGGCAAAAACTTACAGTTAATTGCATTGCCATAGTTTGTCATGGTTTCTTATACCCCATTTGTATCATCAGAAAGATCTTGCTCCATGATCAAGTATAAATTTGCAATAATCCTCCTACTGAACTCGAGTGTTGCGGCATCATAATAGCCAATTTGAGGTATCATGATACAGGAGCATGTATCAAGGAAATAGTATGCTACTTTAAAGTGATACTGCTCCCTCCAACAGCAAAAACCTACTAGATTAAAATTTGATACAGGAGCATGTATCAAGGAAATATTATTTTTTTTTTAGTGATACTGCTCCCTCCAACAGCAAAAACTACTAGATTAAAATTTTTTTCTGATACCTGCTCAGGTATCAATTATTCTGCTGAACAAGCCCATATACGGGGGTGTCACAGAAATCTCTAGAGATTTTGGCCTTGGTTGGTTCTTCAAGAGATTTCGTTTTCTTATATGAAAATCGAGTTGGAAGGTTTGTGTCCATGCTAATGGGACATTTCTATCCAATCTGTAAACAGGGTTGCCCTTTCTCCCAAAAAAAATTTCCCATCTTCTAGTTATGAGTTAATTTGATGTTTAAATGCAATTTTTTGATAGTGTTATATGTTTTATGATGCATTTTTAAATTATAATTCAAATTTATATCATATTCTCCAAAAAAATAAGATGCAAAATTTAAAAAATATTTTTGCGCCAATCATGAAATATAAACTTGACAACTCTAAGCCCTTTGTTGGTGCCAATGTTGCACACAGATGGCGCCTCCATAAATTGAGGGCGCTGTGGTTGGCAGGTTTTAATTGTTACGCAGCATTAGGAGGGTTTTTAATGAAATAAATATAAATATACAAATAAAATATTTAATTAAATTGATGCAACCTATCCAGAAAAAATAATGTTGTTCACATTTCCAAACTTAGTTTGGCTTGTCAAAATTGTTTGGGTGGTGAATTTTGCTAAATCTCCTAACAAAAGACGAGAGATTTGAAACCAACCGAAAGAGATTTCTGTGACACCGAGAATTGGTTTTGGGTTGGAATTTGGTTGGAAGAGATTTCTGTGACACCGCTGATAGTCATATTTTAAAAAAAAATTAAGCAAATTTAATGTCAAAATGTGAAAATTGCGCTAGCACGGCAGTGAAAACGAATATATCCAATTGGGTTATTAGTTAATGTAAGATTAGCCTACATTAATTTAATTTGATTCTTTCCCTATGAAAATTCGATAAAATATAGTTTTTATACACTTGAAAAGTGTATAATAATTTTGCCCAGAAGTGTGCAACGCATAGAAGGAATCATCTCCGACCACATAAAGTATATATATTCTTGATCAGCATGACGAGCTGAGTCCGTCTGTCCGTCTGTCTGTTTCTACGCGAACTAGTCCCTCAGTTTTGGAGCTATCGAGCTGAAACTTTGCACAGAGTCTTCTTTTTACTGCACGCTGCTAATATGTCGGAACCGACCGGATCGGATAACTACTTCTTGTTGCCATACAAATGTTCGGTCGGAAAATGGATTTTGAGTGAGAAAAACTGTTTTGCTCTCAATATAACTGCTCTCAAACACGGTCATGGGTAATATGTAATGTTTTTTAGCTGATCTGCGAAGTTTGGTCGAAGTCGCTAACCGTTGAGACAAGCTATTTCAAGTGTATCAAAACTTCGGTACAGACGAAGTTAGCTTTGCCTTTCTCGTTTTTTTCTGGTCTAGGGTTGACCTTTTGGTGGAAATGCCCATATGTCGAGGAAATTGACCACTCTCATTATCTGGAGGAATGAGCAATGAATGCAAGGTAGTGCAAAAACTCGATTTATTTCGCAAGCAAATAACTTTATTGAGTCTGTCACGACATTTGACGAGATAAGTCATAAGTATGGAAGTTCGATTTTTTAGTTTTACTTTGATTTAAGTGGTTACATACAGTTAAGTGGCCCAAAAATAAAAATCGATTTTCAAGAATTGTTCATAGGCAGACCTTTTAATTGAATTATGTAAAAAAATTTTCACAAATTAAGGTAATTTTTTGTTTTCAATGGTGGCGTCTTTATACTTTCCAGCTATGAATATTATCTGTTTCAACACAATTTTGCAGAGTTCGATAAAAATCGAATGAATATATCGTTCATTAAACAAATTGGCAGGCATGTTTCATGCTCCAATGGTATATGAACTTAAACTTCGGTTGAACCCAAGGTTACTTTCACCTATTTTTTTCCTTTTTTATACAGTGGACTCACTTGGCCCATTTATAGCCCAATTCATAAATGTCATTCACGCGAGGTTGTTTGTTATTAAGTAAATATGAATATTGGGATAAATTGTTTGAATCTGATTGAATGTTATTGTTAATGTAAGGTTAATGTTAAATCAAGTAGTCTTTTAATATTTCCTATACATTGTTGCCATTTTAGCTTATTTCAAGCTAGATTTAGCATATTTTAAAATGAAATAGCTTGAAAAATACTTGAAATGCATATAGCTTAAAATCTGGCTTATTTCAAATTTCATTTAGCTTATTTCGGCTTAAAAAAATTTATAACAAAACATGTTTTGTTTTTCGATTGTATTATAATTTTTGGTAATTTTTATCGATAATTTGGACAAAAAGTCATATTTGTTGTTGGTATTTCAATAATAATCGTTAGCAAGTTTCGGTCACACTAAAATTTTGCACATGTTTGTTTTGCGTTTGTTGTTGCGTCGTTTTAGAAACATGCCGAAAGTGTCTTATAAACACTAGATGGCTATCCATCGAAAGTGCAGTATCTCGAATCGAGGATCAGTGGGAGGAATTAAAGTTACACTTTGCCTTAGCCTCTACAAATGAAAGTTGTCACAAAGCAAAAATATTGAATATGCTATTTGAAGATGACAAAAATAGGCTTTATTTTATATTTTTAAAGCCAATTTTAAAAAAATATGTAAATTCTGAACAAATTGTTTCAAAGCGAGAAGGTCGATTCGTCGAAACTTCTTAATGAAATTATATTGGCAATCAATGCGCTAGGAAACCTCATAATTCCTCCCGATGCTAATATTGATATTTTGAAAGATGATTTGGAAGATTGTGCAGTTAACGACTTATATATGGGGTATGCCTTTGAGAAGGAAATCAAAGACGAAAAATTTTTTGATGAAAAATATAAAATCAGAGAAGATTGTAACAACTTCATCAAGGCTTTAATTATTCAACTAAGGGAGAGGTAAGCTTTAATTGGATTTTAATAAAATGATATGTATTAATCTGCAGCGTAATTTCAGACTTCCTCATAACATTGAAGTTCTAAAAAAAATGGATATTTTTGCCGTTGGCAATATGCTACATGCAAATAAAACGCCAGATAAAATTATTTCGTTGTTGGAACATTTCAAATATGAAAATATTGATGAAATCGTATCCCAATTTGGAAAAATCCACCTAATTAATTGGGAAAAAAAGGAACAGACTATAGAGTTTTGGTCAGAAGTTTTGATGTACAAGGATGCTGGCCAAAACAAAGCTTTCGAGCAACTGGCGTTATTTGCTTTGCATATACTTTCACTGCCATGGTCGAATGCTGCGGTTGAGAGGGTATTCAGCCAAATGAACATCGTAAAAACAAAGTTGCGCAACAAAATGTGTTTAAAAAGCTTGAACGCAATTTTAAGAATAAGGTTTGTTTTTGAAATTTTAAATTATTTAAAATATACTAAGTATTTTCTTTTAATGTTATAGATATGGACTGCGACGTCATGGCAAATGTTGCCATGACTACCAACTTCCAACGAAATACCTAGCTTTAGTTCAATCATCCGCCAAATATATGGAATCTAATGATGAAGTTGATGAAATTATTTCTTTACTATAATAGTTATATAAATATCATATCAATATCGTATCAATAAAAGTAAAAAATCAACTATTTTAATGTTTTCCATGGTTAGCTTATTTTTAGCTTTTTTTTTTAATTTTTAGCTTATTCTAGCTTATTTTTTTCTTCAATCTAGCTTATTTTATCTCTCAAAATCTGGCAGCATTTGTCCGATTTGCCCCAAATTTTGTCGTATATTGCGCTAGCATAATACTTAAATTTTTACTTTAATTTTTATCTCTAAATAAGATTTATAAAACTGCTTTGTATTTGGCGGTACCAAGCCAGAAATTGTTATTTATCTTTCTCTCAGGGAATAGCTTCAACTGACCTGTACCTTTGGTACAGAGTATAAACATTTTTTCGGATTAATGCCAAAATAAATCCAAAAAAGCAGTGCGCAGCAGTTTCTACTTAAGGATCGTTTTTTTAAAAATATTCACTGTGCGGGGATCTGAAATTCAGACCCAGCGCTTGTTTCATTTTGTAAAATGAAATTTCGGTTTGGATTACCAAAAAACTAAGAAAACCCCGACTCCGGAGCAGTTCGACCTCAAAAGCTGCTCTTTAATCCAATAAGCGTACAAACTCAACGTAATATAATAATGCCATGACACATATCGCCTACATAACGGATGCGAAATATTCTTAAAATAATTTTCTTCATCATAATTTTCCGCACGCAAATGGGTAATAGTAAGAAAGAAACCTCAACAGGCAAGGCGTAACAAGTAGTGACGGTCGGTCCCCCTTTAGGTGGTTGACCACCGCCACCTGCCCAAGCTGCACGCCACGCTGTAATAAGCATTTATGGGGGTTGGGTAGCTATAGCAACTTTTGGCAAACAAAGAAGGAGCGTCGTCCACTCCAACCACGTTGCTAGCTTGTTTACTTGCCTACCCTCGGTTGTACCTGTGTGCTTGCCTGCAATTGCAATCGACTTGGAGCTCAGTTCTCATTTGAATTTCGGAGTATTGGCATCGAAAGGAAGAAAATGTACTTCTGCTTGCTGTGGACTGTAATGCTTATTGAATTTGGAAAGTGCTCGATTTCGAAATCAACGCAGGCTCCCACACCCCAAACATTTCGATTTCAAAATCCTGTGCAGTGCCTGAGGAATGAGTTCTATAACTTGAACTACTTTGAGTGTGTTGCCTGCAATGAGGCTGGAGACATAGGAGGAAAATTGCAACCCACCGAGGACAGTGAGTGTGTCTATTGATTAAACAAAACTGCTAGGGGATGGCGGGGGTGAATGGAAGGAAGAAGTGTCCCATAGGGATCATTTGACTCATTATTCTCATGCTCCTAAAATAAGTAAAATATTTTGTACTTGAATTAAGTACAATGTCAATAGTACGGTAAGCACAAAAATACTTATTTTTCAATCCTCAAGTACTTGACTTAGGAACGTTTCGGTATTTATTATTCGATCAGTCCCAATTTTCAAAAATTTTTTTAAACAAGTAAATAAATGGTGGAAAGCTTACTTCGGCTAATAAAATTCGGATCAATTTTGGAGACTATGAGACATTGAACTAGCTTTAGGATTGATAGTTCCGAAGACAGCTCTACTCCTATCCGGTCACTTTCGAAAATTGTGCATCCTAAATTCTGAGAAATGTAAATCAGTAGCTGTAGAAACAAGATTAAAATACTACTACTAAATCATGATTTAAAAAAAAAAACACCCACTTTTCGATCGCTCGTCATCCGATTCCGTCCAAAATTCGCTAATGGCCTGTTCCCGTTTCCGAATTCGATTGATCGGAATTGGTAAGAGCTGTGACTTCTTAGAGACGACTAAAGAATTGGAGACAATATTTTTGTCATCAAGAGGGTCGAATAAAGGTAAATGAGGTTTTAAAGTTAAAAGCCTAAGAACACAGTCGGTTTTTGGCAGCGAATACATTTAACAATTCCGATTCCGCATGATTTGATCGGATTCGAAAACGGGAACTGGCCTGATATTTTCAAACCTTACTTCACGCACATAGACCCTGGCCAGACCCCATACATTTACATGCATTTGTAGGGCAATTAGAGTTGCATGCCGTCGAAATTTTAGCTCAAGTATGTAAATGCTTTTTGATTTGGCATATACATAATTATAATCAGCTATCTGTGTGAGAAAAAATATACCTGAAAAAATTGCGAAATGTAGAAAAAAACAATTTTTTTAATTTTTTTTTTTTTTTATTTATAATGAGCCAAAACAAAGTTGTTCGAACAAAAGAATGGGAATGCTAATGAGTGTTATGGTGAAACATGATACGAAATTTCTTTATGTATTCTGGGGAAGGCATGAGAAGCATGTATAATTGATTTTTTAATGTTGTTGACAGACCGGATTAGTGCATTTGAAGCAGTAAAAGCGAGTTTTACGGCGTAGCTTATCGCCTGTTTCTGAACATAATCGACAGGATTTTCGGCCGGTGAGTGTATCAGGACCGCTGTGTTGAGGAACCAAAACACTGCTGACCTTCTAGAGATAGTTAGTAATTAGCAAAATGAATCAATTTGGCGAAAAAATTATAAAGATCGGATGAACGGTTCTCAAGTTATGAGCAAAAAAGTGATCCAAGCCCCCCGCTACCACCCCTCCCACCCTAAACAAATGTTGCATACTTTTCGGATGGTCACACTAAGGAACGCAGGAACACTATTGAACATGTTTGTTCATGAGTAACGGGTATATCGAAGTCGGTTAGAGCCGACTTTAACTTACGCTCTCGTTACTTATAACATGGTAAGGTCGTGAGTTCGAATTCAGGTGCAGACCAGATTTTTTTTTATCGTTTGTGTGAAATAAGAGCCGTTGATTCAATTTCATTTCTGCCAAATCTGGCGTGAAAAATGCAAATAGCTTTGGAAAATTATGAAAAAAAAATTATTTATTAGGTGAGGACCACTTCCAAAGAAATATTAAGTCGCATATGATAGAGTTGTGCCACAATTCTACGCCTGATTGGTTTTCAGGGGATTGCAGAGATTACAGGCTGCAACTCTTAGATTCTGTTTTCCTTGTTCTTCTTCGAAAACACTGGCTATGGGCATAGCAAAAGGCAGTCTCGAAAAAGAAAACAAGAAAAATTATTGATGGCAAATAAATTAAAATAAAAAATATTTATTAAAAATTAAAAAAAAAACATTTAAAAAAATAAAAAACCAGAAAGGCAAAGCTAATTTCGTCTGTCCTGAAGTTCTGATACACTTGAAAAAGCTTGTCTCAACGGATAGCGACTTCGACCAAACTTCTCAGATCAGCTTAAAAACATTCAATATTACCCATACCAATATGACCGTGTTTGAGAGCTGTGATATTGAGAACAAAACAGTTTTTCTCACTAAAACCCATTTTGCGAGCGAACATTTGTATGGCAGCTACAAGAAGTAGTCATCCGATCCGGTCGGTTCCGACATATTGGCAGCGTGCAGTAAAAAGAAGACTCTGTGCAAAGTTTCAGCTCGATAGCTTCGAAAACTGAGGGACTAGTTCGCGTAGAAACAGACAGACGGACGGACAGACGGACGGACAAAGCTTAATCGACTCAGTTCGTCATGCTGATCAAGAATATATATACTTTATGTGGTCGGAGATGATTCCTTCTATGCGTTGCAAACTTCTGGGCAAAATTATAATACACTTTTCAAGTGTATAAAAACTTTTTTAAAAAGCAAAAAAAAAAATTAAAATACAAATAAACGCAAAAAAAATAAAAGAAAACAAATATACAAAAAAACGCAAAAAAAAAAAGAAAAGAAAAAACAAATATACAAAAAAACAGTGAAAAAAAAAAAAATAAAGTTAATCCAGCCTCAACCTGGCGATTTGAACCCGCAAATCACAAATGAAAGGCAGCGCGCCTACCCACTAAGCCAACGCTTATCTCTAAGGAAGCGCAGCTCCAACGAACAAACACTTTTTATTTCAGATGCGTCATCTATAATATCTATAAATATTTGGTACCGGTCAAATAAATCAATTATCTTTGTTTCTAGTCTGGATTCTCTTCGTTCCATTTTTGACGCTCGTTACTAACAATACACACATGTATGCATTTGAATGCACACCTGCGTTTGTTCTATGTGAACATATATGGCATGCGAAACAGAATATGTAATTTAGGAGAGGTAAAAAACTCGATAGAATTATCAGAACACACTATATTCCATATGTTGCCATACAAAATATATAGGGGTCTGGCCAGGCCCTATGTGCGTAAAATAAGGTGAAAATTACATTTGTTATACTTGCAGGCAAATTTAGGAATATTAGGTAAAACGTCATATCTCCCACAGTTTTGTAAATAAATGGTTCGTGCCTTCTAGAGATATTTAGTAATCAAGATTATTTATCGATCCGCCAGAAGAATGCTGACGATCTTCGCACACTTCATTAAATTTTATGCTTTCTAACTTAAATTGATCATATATATTAAATTTTGGGGGTACAAACTTGTTTACTTATATCCTCATCTCCTCCATTGATCAATTAAAACTCTGGCAAGTGTTTTGTATAAATGTCTCATCCCTTTGTTTAGAATTCTCCTGCAAGTGCCCCGCTGGACACATTTCTATCTACGAGAAGATCAAAACTTGGCCCATTTGCGAGGAAATATGTTCCACAGCCGCTGAGAACTGCACATCTGTTTGGCTGTCCCAGCCACTGCCTGAGCGGGATTGTACTTTTCAGTATTTAAACTCCACTTCGGTGTTGTCCAGCCAGTTGCCCATTCATCCGCTTATTGCTGGCATTCTGAAAACTCGCACGAATCCGGGTGGCAACAGCAGCGACTGTCACAGCTGCGATCCGATATACAATTTTCAATACCAAGGTTACTGCCTGGCCAATGCACTGCTGCGTCCCTATCTCCATTACAATGCCTTCTGGCAGGACACCAACTCAAATGGCGTTCATCACTTTGGCCAGCTCAAGTTTGTGGCCTTCTTTTGTTTGGCCCTGAGGCAAGTCAGTGCCTGCCAGCATTTGGCCAATCTCTGTGTGCTGTCACATTATTCCCTGGAAAAACATTCCCCCTGCAGTGCCTTCCTGCTAACCCAGATGTCGGATGTGGTCATGAAGTATGCCCATGGTGAGCGTGAGCAGTTGCGTGGCCTGCAACTGCAACCGTTTCTTTTCTACAAAAAGGGCAGAGCCACCAAGGATTTGTTGTCCAAGACTCTCCAGCTGGTGGAGGCCAAGAAACTGCAGCTTTTCAGTACGAACTACGACTTGGCGGGCGGTTTGAAACGTTGGGGCAGCTTTGATTTGGAGCAGGTGAATCTCTGCCCGCAGGCAGCGCCCAGTCTACAGTTTGGCCAGCCTCTGGCGGAGGTGTCTTGTCAGCTGACGCTGGAGCAGCTCATTGATGTGGCCAGTGGACAGGCCAACAATAATTTTCTCTCGGTGTATCTCAACTTTAGCAGTAATTGGCAGTTTCTAATGCATCAGTTACCCGTTCTCATTGAAAATCTGACACCGGAAAATCAGGTGAGCAAGGAAATAGAAGGACCAGATCAAGTCATTCAACAACCCGTCTTGTTCTCTCTTTTAGCGTTTTCAGCGTGAGGAGTGGCAGTTGGTTAAGCGGTTTCAGCTTATTGCCACGGTGCCCAGAGACCATCGACATGCTCAGAACCAGCCAAGCTATGAGGATGCCCACAAGCTGCAGTTGTACCGTTCGCTGCGTTATGTGGACAAACTGGAACTTTACTATACTGTGGAAGAAGATCAACGTGTGGGCTTACCACTCATCCGTTTAAGATATCGCCACATTGAGATCTCCCCCTCAAATGCCTCACTCACCCAAAGCTTTCCCTTTCGACTGAGCGTACGCTATGAGCGCCTGCAAAGGACCTGGGATTGGTTAGTCCTTGAGGTGATCCTGCCACTGCTGCTGCTCTGGGCCTTTTGTGCGGCCGCTTTTCGCTTGCAGAATCTACGACGGCGTCGGCACTCCGAGCTCTGTCAGTTGAGTAGTCTGCTGGAGTTTCTGCACCAGCTAGCCTCATATGTGGCCTGGGCTCTTTTGGCCACTGCCTTGATGCTGGTGCTGCTGCTTTGGCAGGCCTCCAGTTCGGGGCTACTGAAGATGCTCCTCTTTACCGCCTGCCTGTTGCAGTTGATCTTTCTGGCGGTGCAACTGTGGCGTTCCAGCCAGCTGGAGCTGTTCCTCATCGATTGGGAGCGTCCGCGTAGCAGTTGCGAGGGTCAACGTTTGAATCTGGACAGCTCTTCGCTATGCTCCAGCGTGCGCACTTTTGTAGCGGAAAATAATGTGTCCGCCTGGCGGATACTCTTCACGGCCAATGCCTGGATACGACTCAGTGTGGCCCAGAAGTATTCCACTTTGGTACAGATTTTTTGTGGTTATAGCCGTGGATCAGCTGTTGAAGAGTTGGCTCAGCTGGCGTCTCGCAGTGATCTCGGCCAGCTATGTGATCACCTATCTACTGCAACTAATGGGACAGCGTATTTTGAGATCAGATCCTCTACAGAAATTCGTGGATCTTCAACATTTCCTTGTTCTCATTGGTGGAACCGGGTTTTGGCTATTATATACACGGACGTAGTCCCCACGGGCGGATACGGACATGTCTTCCATGATATTGCAGCTGCAGCGTGGTCGCATAGAATATGTGTGGACGTCGTGGTCTGCTCATGGACTCCGACAAACAGGCCTATATCATTTTACCGCCACGAAATCTGCGGTGGGTTGGGAGTAACCTTAATCCTAGAAAGAATCACTGATCTATCTTTTTCTTCTTCTACTGATGCAGCATTTACTTGGAACGACTGCTGTTGCCCTTTCAACGTAACGCCCATGGCAGCCTCTCCCAGACTTTGCTCTATCAGAAGGATATACCCAGCATTGATGGCCAAGTGGAACGCACCTCCATTGCCTATGCCAGCGTGAATCGTTTCTTTTGCGCATTTATTGATCATGTAAAGTTGAACCAAGGGACAAGACAACATTTTAGATTTAATGATTACTTGATATTCCAGGCTATCAAGGACATGGACTACATTATTAAGGAAAAATCGTTTGTGGAAAAGTGTTTTAACTGCGAAATCGATAATTATCTAACGGAAAGTAGGTGTTTGGTGAATTTTTTGTGTTCCCCGTTCTTTCAGCAGGATCCTCTAACATTTTTTTTTCATTTTCAGATAAAGGCACCTTCTATATAGACGACTCACTAAGCTTCTCCCGAGTTTTATTGCTGGGCAATCATATGGATATTTTTGTGTTCGAAATTCTGTTGCTGCTGTCCATGTTTCTAATTACTTCCAATCTACTCATTGCGGCTGCTGTGGCTTGTGCATTTAATCTCGTGAGTTTACCATCAGATTTTCAATTCGACCTCATCATTGATCAATCATTTTTAGCTGCTGCGTAACGTCTTCCGTTATTGGGTGCGTCACAATGTCTCCCGCAAAACTCTAATCGATGAGCGTTTCCTTCTGTAGCCCCACAGCAGAGTGGAGCAATATATGCGTGATGATGGTTTCTTCGATATTTAAAAATCCTAAAAAATCTTTGTGGTATTCTTAAAGGAAATAGAGCTGATATATTTCATAAGCCATTGATAAATAATATTGTCAGACTGCACCAATTTGACTATAAAATATACAGCCATACTTTCACTTTCGCAAAAGTTTTGCGATCTGAAACCGGTTTTGGTCTCCGAGTACCAAAACGTTGTCGGAAAAGGAAATGGGAGCATGGCTGATAAAGCATACAATATTTTGTAACATTTAGAAATGTTATAGCATGCAATTTATGGTCCATTAAGATCTTACGACTGTTTGATATTTTTGGCTCTTACCAATATTTTTGCTACAGAAAACAATTTTCCATTAATTTTACTCATTAATTTAACTCAGTTTAACCATCTCATAGAAAAGTATTTGTAGGGTGCAATAGCTCAATGCGCTAACCCGCCATTTCATAAGTCGTTCGTTCAGTCCATAATGCAAGGGTTGGTTTTCCAGTCAACGTTTTTTTTTACTTTTCTGAAAGGTTTAAATGATCGAGAACCAATTAAATTATTTTCCCAGTTGAGGTAAAAATGTTCTTGAAAACAGAACAATATCAACTTAAATCAAGTTCTTGAAAAGGGAGTAATATCAACTCAATTTAAAGTCTTGCCGTCTCAAAAAATTGTTCTTAAAGTAAGAACATTGTACTGCAAATGAGACGTTTGGTAATGTTTGTGGTCATCCTGAGGCCGATGTTCTCGATTTCTTCTCTCTGTGTAGTATGCCTAAGTGGCCTGGTACCCAGACTACAGTAATGGAATGTTGTTGGATTTTGTTCAGGGCCGTCACTATGCATTGGACTGCAACTTGTGGTGCTTGACGAAAGAGCTTTAATTATAACCTGATTGTCGACAAGAGTAGATATGTTCCTTGGTGTTTCAACCAAGTTTGATATCAATTTACCCGCTTGCCAGATTGCACAGATCTCTGCCTGAAAAGTTATCCAACAGTTGGGAAGGCAGAATGAGAGCTGTGTCGATAGTTTTTCTGAAAATATACCAGCTCCTGTGCGTTCGGCCGTCTTTGAACCAGAATTATAGATAGTAAGCTAGTTCTCCCTGTGTGATAGGACCTTCTCTCTTAAATACTCTTTCTGCGGGAACTAGTCGGACTTGGATACATGCCAGAAGTCCATATTTCATGCCAACTTGTCTCGTCAGAAGGCATGAAGAAACCTAAAAAAGAAAAAGATGAAAACAAAAAAAAACTCTCCCTGATTACCTCGAGAAATACATCACCTTCACTTTTTTGGATCGGTTCAGTAGATTTTGAGTTCTGATGTACAAGAACTTCAAAAAAGACGTTTTCGGGAAAATCGACTTTAAAGTTTTTCATACGGGAGCAATCAGGTAGCACGGCCGGTCGTTTGAAACGCTGCAACTCCGTTAGTTTTACTCGGATTGACTTAAAAATTGCACACAATATTTTAAATACCGCCGGTTTCAGTAGATTTTGGAGTTCTGATGTACACGAACTTTAAAAAGAGGTTTTTCAGGTAGAACAATTTCGACATGAAAGTTTTTCCGGGAGCAATCAGGTACAGTTGGACGACAATGTTCGTGCAAAACGTTGCGACTCCATAAGTTTTATAAGTTGACTTCAAAGGGCACACAATATTCCCTCAGAAAAAAATTAAAAAAAATTGAAAAAAAAATTCAATTTTAAAACCATTCCAGGTCAACTGAAACCATAAAAATAAAAAATTTCATTAGTTTAGAGTAATTCCGTGTATCTGAACGATCGTTTTTATAATTTTGTTTTGTGCATATGGTAACGATTTATGCAAAAAATGATTTTTTCGGTCGCTAGAGGTTTTACTAAAAAATTCATTTCGGCACAAAATTCATTACGAACATTTATAAAAAAATTTGAAGAAAATCGGTTCAGTAGTTTTTCGCCAATCCATATCACCGCAAAGTCATTTTGCAAAAAACACCATTTCGAGATATTCGCGTTTAAAGTTCCAAGTTTAGTTTGGGGCCGGGACGAGGCGCGCGGTTAGGAGCGCTGTAACTTTCTTTCTTCTGCTTAAATCTCTATGAAAACTTGGGAAGGAGTTGTTCTTCAAGATAAAGCAATAAAAAAATGTTTCGATTTTTTGAAAATGAAAAAGGTATACAACCCCTTAATATAATATACAACCCAAGAACTTTTTTTATTTACTTATATTATTATTATTGATGTTTGCCATACTGCCTTTCGTTGCTAATGTTAGAGATGAGAGTTAGCGATTTAAACAAATTTATTAATGATGACAAATTAATGATAATAATAATACTTAAGTGCTTTTGACTCCCAGATGTAAAAATTAAATTCCATACTCACCAACAATTTGTTGCGCATTTATAATTATAAAATTTTTATAAATATTCTCTGTCAACACGTATTTATGCTCAAAAGCCGAAATCTCACTGACCTCATATTTATATTGTCGCTTTTCTCTCTCTCGTGTGGCCAACGTTCACCAAGCGTTCTGGGTTGACTTCGTTTTTCTACTTTGGACTCAATCTCCACGACTAAGAAAGCTTGAACCGTTTCGCGATATTTCGACTTTTAGCTTTACGTATAGCTGAGAAAATAAGGTATGAGTTTTTCATGCTGAAAAATGGACTTATTTCATGATACCAAATGAACTTATTTTGGTAAACACTTGCTGCAAAGTCCGACTGGGTTACCGGCGCGTGAAAACCAATAAAAATGCACAAAATATATCTCAAGCAAGAACAACCACATGATGAAATAAAACAAGAAACACGATTTTTGCCACCTATGCCCCCAAGCCATTCCTTTGAGTCATACAGCAACGAATGCGTGGCTTGCAGAATGGGCATGGGCAATCCTGGTTTATACCTTCAAGTCACATTTACTAATCGACCCGCCAAAGTTTTGGTAAAAATCGGACGAGCTATAGTCTAGTTATAATCAAAAGAAAGTTTCTTGTCGCAGTGCTGCTTTTTGGTAACAATACTAACTTTTATCTAGTATCTCTTACGTATGTGTGTCTAGATTTCCATTTTCGCCCAGCAAAATGTGACTCCGGGATTAAAAACCTTCGTTTAATCACCTAAATAGATCACTTTTGTTTGGCTTTACACAGACCAAACGGCCACAAGCCGAGATTATTGCTATCTTTCCTAATGTTTGCACAAGAGAAATGGACCTACAGTTTTCCGGCGAAACCGAACGGCAAAGCTAAAGAAGCTTTTTCATGGCTAGTTACTTCACAGCAAGTGAAGATAACAGAGTTGTTTACAACTTGTTAAAGAAACCATCATTTTTATTAATCGCCAAATATTTTGGTAAAATTTTCGAGTCTCACTCAAGCTAAGGAGCATTTCGACTTCCTTCTTTTTCCGCTAATAAGGCGATTCTTCTCTCTATTTTTCTTTCGCTTGCTTCTTCTTGAAGTGTATGGGAATAGTAAAATTTTCCGAACCCGTCTTCCGCAGCAGCTTTTGTCATATGCTGCTATACAACGTGCAGCGTTTAACGTCTAAAATCTAGATCATACGATAAATGCCTTCCCTCGTCCACAGCGTGATCAATATAGTTTCAGTTTAATTAATCGGGCGTCTTCAAGCAGTGTTTAAATTGCTTCCGTTGAAGTAGCAAAAGTCACATAATTTTTACTTTTCACAGCTTTGACTTTTTTCAACTTTTCAATATGAACTCTTGCTTCTGCTTTTGCGAAATGCAAAAGCGACAGCAGCAGCCAAGAACCCAAAACGATATTTGATCAAAAGCAAACAGCGGCTGCAGTCGTCGCTTCATCAATTTAAATTTTCATTTTTCTGTTGATTCGGTTCCGTTCATAAGGTCGTGTTCGCTTTTGGAAATCGACAGCAGCACAAACGCGACAGAATTGACATTTTTCCGCAGCGAAATCTATTAGCTTTTTACCATTACTGGATGTTGCTTCATGACCGAACGATCTTAATATCGTGAGCGCTCTTAAAGACGTTCTAAGCTTACATTGAATCCGTCTATTGTCGAGACATCATTGATTTCAGTTCGGGCGTTTGCATTGTTATTAAAACAAGTTGCAAACCGGGCAAATCAAACTTTTACTCAATTAATAATAATTTATTCATTGTCGCTCGCAAGCTATTGTGTCCTAAATTTAAGACAACGCAGAAAATATTATGAATTTTTTTTATTTTTTTTTAAGATTTTTGCATTTTATTTAATGTTTTAATAGATAACGTAAAAAACCCAAACAAGTGTGCACATGTAATTTACACGTTCAAAGTTTAGAAGAATTTAAATTCCAACCTACTCACATACAACTTGTCTGGGCAAAGGTTACCATTAGTCAAGAAACCTTTAATTGCATCGTAAATTTCTGAAAAGTTCAGCTTTGTAATAAGGTGTAACTCTAAAATGTCAAATGCAAAAATGCATATAAAAAGTGTGTAATTTCCAACTGCACTTTATAATCGGATTCCTCCTACGACAACGGAAAGGGGAATTTCAATATTATTCTATTAGTTTTGAGTTCTTTTTTATGGACGAATTGCTAAGTTCCTTAATGACCAAGTTGACCAAAGTCTTATACAGAAAGTTAATTTTAAGTTAAAAATCAACGCTTCCCAACCATCAAAAATCTGCATAGCTTCCAAAAAAGCATAGAAAATGTTTAATTATGCGTTACATAATCTTTCGGGGCACCTTCCAATTCAAATTTACCGATTTGTCTCCTGAAAAATGTATGCCTCTTCAGTTGTTTTTTTTACGTTTGATTTTTTATTTTATAATTCACTTGATAGTAAGTAAGTAGTACATACAAATACGATAGGTAGTTATTATTATTCTTTAGTTATCATAAAACTTATCGTCTAAAAAACAGATAAAATAATTTCTATAGTTTCACATTTAACATCCATCGTCATTATAATTTATATGTTTGCATTTTTTCAATTGATTTTGCTCGCTCTGTAGTCTAATTAGGATAGCACGCACACATTATCATCTATTGTTCAAGGGGAAGTAGTTCTATCATCTAGTTAGTTAATTTCAATTCTTTTGAATAGGAATAGCAGCATTTAGTCTGTGGTTACAAAAATCCATGTCGATATATATTGTATGTATGTATGTATGCGTTTTGCTGATTAAATATGTACATCAATGGTTGGCTACGGATTAGCTTCACTGTCTGATCGAATAGGAATAAATATGGGGATGGTGGCTACATAATCATCAAATCGTACAACATTTAAACATCTAGGCTTATTCGTACATTGTGTGTGTTTGATTCTCCATTTTAATTGATTAATTGATACTTAGACAACTAGAATGCAACTTAGTACAAGTGTCTTCTTAAATGTGGGGTGGTATACGAATGTGTGTGGGTGTGGGATGAGAGCATGAGAAGTTGCCGTGCTTGTCTTAAAATTGGGGTGTGGGATTTGGATTAAATATTAACTAAATTGTTAATTTGTTCATCTTATTGTTTTTCGCTATCACAAAAGTAAATACAACTCCAACAGGGATTTAATGTGGGTGGTCAGCAGGGGAGGGGAAACACTTAGGAATTAACTTTAACCTCTAGCTTTGTTTATTGTTACTTTAATGCATGTTTATGTATACTCAACACTTAGTCGATATCTAAAAGTATATTCCATTTCCTCTTCCTGCTCGGTTTACTCCATTCTGCTTACAACTATGTAAAATCATATCAAATGACTTGCGTGGCTATTTACAGTTCGAAATTAAATTAAATACTTAATTACTCCGGCTACATCTTGGTTTTTGTTCGCTCTCTTAAAGGGGGGAGGCTAATTTATAATTCTATACGGATATGTAACTTCAAAGAGGGGGGAAGGAGGGTGGGGGCAACCGCCTTATCTAGAGACCAAAGGCGGCGGCATACGCATGCAGCAACTGGATCACATAGTCGGCGCTCTCCTGTATGACGTTGTTGCTTAGGCTGCGTGGTCTTAACGGCATCTCTAGTTCCAATTCCGGCACGAGCTCTGTGTCCCCCTCGTCGGGCAAAAGCTCGTTCTATTCATGCGGAGTTCGACGAGCACGCTTTGCTGGTTGGCAGCCACCCTCACTGTCGCCGCCCAGCGAGGCAGAGCCACAGCTCTTTCGTCCGTTCTCGATGGGCGATAATGCCAGGGGCAGCAAGGCAGGTGAGTTGGAGGTGCTGCCCTTGCCTTGCTTGTTGTCAAAGTGGGGCAACCATTTGGCCAGCTGCTCCTCAAAGAAGTTCTCCAAGTATTTGGCATTGGAGAAGGTTTTGGTATCCTCCTGGAAAATAGCCAGCATAGGAAATTAAAGACAAATCCAATTATAAAGCCAGCAAAACTCACCTGATAGAAGAGATAAGTGTTGGAGAAGATCAAACGCACATCGGACACAAAGCCAGCAATGTCCTTGTAGTGATTGGGACTGGAGGGATCCAGTCGCGTGCGTATCAAATCCAGTGACATGGGACTACAATGAAAGACATTACTTCCGTAAAAACCGAATGCGAAACAAAAAGCAGATGCAACTCTCACCTGGATATAATTTCATAATAGGATGTATTGGCCGGTGATTCGGGTTCACGGAAGTTGAGACTCTGTTCGTATTGACAATACAGTTCCAGGCATATGCGCTGCAGTATCCTCAGCTCCAGGCTGCTTAGTTGTCCCGGTGTTGCTTTCTCATTGCCCTCGATCTTGGTCAACTCCTTGAGATTAACGCACAGTAGACATTGCCAGCTTTCGCTCTCATCCGGCAGCGAACTGATCGCGGGTATGTGACAGTTTTGATGGAACACCTTTGGACATTTGTCGCAGCACATGAGTTCACCGCCATCCAGACAAACGGCGCACCAATCCTCATTGGGATCATCTTTTTGTTCGTTTTTATTATTAACTGATATGATTAGTTTCGGGTTTGCATTCATGTTTAATGGGGCGTGTGTAAAATGGGTTTGTGGGCGTGTCGTGTATGTCGTTGTTGGATGTGTTTTTTTTATTTGGTGTTGTTTTGTTTAATAGTTAGTAATTGATTTTGGATCGTTCATTTTCGCGTTTAGATTGGATTTTGAAAATAGAAATAAAGAAAGCAAAGTTATATGAGAATTTTTTGGTATTCGATTTGGAAACACAACAGCAAGGTAATGGCAAGTACAAATGGAGGGGAATGCATATACATATTTGTAGAGTTGGGATACGTAATCGAGTTCTAGGTGAAACTTAGAGTTATATCGTGACCAAACACCTTAGCTTAGTTACTATGGAACATCAGGAATTGCTTGCCTGCTTAGCTACGTCGCCATCAGTTAAACCCGCAAATAAAGTATACATTTTTTTTCTGCAGTAGAGCTTATTTAAAAAATTTAGATCAGACCACCAAAAAATTCTTGAAGAAGAACACCTTTGCGACCTTGTGGGTAATTTTTTCAAATTGGATGGAATTTTTTTTATATTAATTTGGTCCATATAGCTTAATAACCGAATTTAATGCATATCGTGCCCAAAAATAACGTTCAACCTGAACCCAAACATATATATAAACATTAATCCAAGTTTGCAGAAAATCGGATAAGAATAAATTATACTCCAAACTGAATTTGGCGGGCATTATCAAGATCGGGTGTCTAAATTTTTCAGTTGAAAAATGGGCCTAAGAGTACTTACGCATACATATATGTAGAGAATACAGAAAACATAGTACGCGAAATAATTCGATACGTGTTTTCCCGATTTTGGAAAATCCGCCCACGAGGAAAATGGCCGGAAAATTCTACCCGCAAAAAAACTATTTTTCATCCGATTTGCTTCAAACTCGGTTTGTTAGGACAGAATATGAAATAGTTTGAGCCGTGATTTTCCGATGTTGGAAATTTTGACCTAATAGTCGGAAAATTCAGCTTGAAAAATACTATTTTTCATCCGATTGGCTTAAAACTCGGTTTGTAAGGATAAAAAACGGAATAATTTGAAATGTGATTTTCCAATGTCGAAAAGTCTGCCCCCAGGCGTGAAAATGTCCGGAAAATTGTACATGCAAAATAACTATTACTACGTTTATGCTATGAAATTCACGATTTCTTCAATTTGCAATATCAAATTTATTCCTGTGCATGCAGCTTTTGTAAATTTACAAAATGACCCCCTTTTTGGCACATGTGGCAGCACCAACGCAAACTTAAGTTGGATTTTAACAGGGTGGTAACACATAAAAGCGGGGATCAGCTGTTCGATTGTAAACAAAGGCATATTGAAATTGATTGCAATGGAGGACATTAAAATATTTTTGATTAAAAGAGAAAAACGTACAGTACATCTTATGCAGAATGTTCTACACTGGAGGCATAAGCAAACGATGTCGCTGGTACAAGCCAGACGAGCATTCCAGGCAGCCTTCTACTCATGCAATAATAAAAATAAAAAGCTGCCATAGGAGCGGCAACAGGAACTTCGTCATTTTCATTTTGGACTCCGTAGACGTTTCATACTTTAAATTTTGTAAAATGGAGTCAAAATCGTTCACAGATGTGTCGACAAAAACAGCCGCTGATACAGGACGCGTCCCAAATAGCTCATTCAGTTCGTTAAAGTGGGTGAAGTTCTCCCTTAGACAATTTTTTTAACCATCTGAAGCTTAGTTTTTACTTGCTCAGGGTTCCCTTAGCAGAGAGCGAGAAAACGTGACTGTGTCTCCCTCTAACGCACAATGAAGGTTGACTTCGGCAAGCATTCGGTAAGAATTGGCAATAAAGTTTGTGCCCCCGGGGCTATCGTTGGGGAACCCTGCATTTCGGCCACTTTATCGTCCACCCAAAGCGATCGCTTGCTCTGAAAATCCATATTTATGGATATTTATGTGCTTGAAATTTATTATCGGGTATGTCCCAGAAATCTTTAGAGGTTTTCGTATAAACGTTAGCATTTCATATTAAAGCTAGGTACTCAGACACTCGAAATTTTGTCGGAGCTGAAATTGTGACCAGGCAACAGAAACAGCTGTTTGCTAAAGCAGAATGTTACCAGACATTGAGAAAAAAAGATCTGGTAGCATCTGCGCAACTTAAGTTGGCTACTTCAAAGCATTTCATGAATTGACGTCGAATTCATAGTCAACTTTTGTGTGTAAGTCGAATTCATAAAATGGTGATCATGCCCGCACTTTTAGACCCATTTCATGAAACGATTTAGCAAAATGAGCATAGCATAAACGTAGTATATTTTTGATCTGATGGACTTGAAACTCGGTTTGTAGGTTCAAAACGAGAATTCATTTGTGTTTCCATTTTCCGATTTTGGAAATACCGTCGGAATGCCCTCTGGGATGTGATGGGGAAAGGGGTTGGGTTATGTGCTAGTTTATAAACATATTTATCTTCAGTTAGGCGCTTCACCTTATTAAACTCTTCCATAAATAAGCGGTTTGTATCCCTGCTTTAAAATAAAATTAAACTTTTCATTAAAACGAAAATGTACAATCTTAAATTCATGTGAATCCATTTTCATCAAAACCCAACCCCTCGTTATATACTGGGGTATCACAGAAATCTCTACAGATTTTGACCTCGGTTGGTTTGCAAATTCAAAAGATTTCATTTTCTTATTTGAAAATCTAGTTAGAACAGAAACTGTTCCAATTAAAGTTCTATCGCTAAAAACAGGGCTGTATCTCTTGCAAAAAAATTTCCCTAATTTTAGTTATCGGTTAACTTGATGTTCAACTGAAATTTTTTGATTGTTATAAATGTTTTATGATGCATTTTTAAATTAAAGTTCAAATTTAATTCATATTCTTCATAAATAAAATAAAAAATTTAAATATTTGTTGGCGCCAAACATGAGGTATAACTTGCCAGCCCTTATCCCCAGCGCCACAATCGCTAAACGGCGCCACTGATGTGGTTGGTTTAGATTAACATGAAAGACTTTGGTTGTTTTTCTTAATAATTATTGAATCGCAAATTTCAATGTTTAAACTAATTAAATAATTTATTAATTTTATTCAACTTATCCAGAAAAATAAATTTTTTACAGTTTCAAAATTAGTTTTGCTTGTCAAAATGGTTTGGGTGGTGAATCTAGCTAAATCTCCTAACAAAACCCGAGGAATTTAAAACCAACCGAAAGCGATTTCTGTGACACCGAGTTTGGTTGGAAGAGATTTCTGTGACACCTCCGATAAAGTTTCAATACCATGCTGAAACCCATGTATAAATTCTACACAACATAAAGCCAAAGAAGACCTTAACCAAAAGCATATTCTTTCTATTCTAGACGTATCCCAAAGAGGAATTAGAATCAAATTCCCTTCACCATTTTTAAGGTAATCTTATTAAGACTCAGCAACTACAACGCCACACGCACACATAGACAAATATCAAAGGAACTCTCATCCTTGTCAATGGTACTCACCCTCTTGGGTATTGGATAAATCCGTTGAGCTATGCACCTGCGGCGAGGTAGTTTTATTGCGTCCTTCGGGTAACACCTGTACTCCGTTCGAATCCAGTTTGGCAATGGTGGCAATTAGATCATTTATGGAATCATCGCGCACCTTATCAATGGGTTCGGTAAAGTCCTTGGTGTTCTGGGACAATAGTAGTTAGTAAGTAGTAATTTTATGCAAAACTGGCATTGAGTTTAAAAGAACCCACCTCATGAGTGCTAGGACTGGGCGTCTTTGGATTTGTCGAGGTGACATTTGATAGTATTGAAACAGCTGGGCCCAGGCCTAAGGCGGCCGCATTTAGCTGCGAGGGAACGGATAATCCGTTGCCAGCGCCCGCATGACCTGGTCCACCCACACCCACACTAGGCGGTGTGCTGTTCTTTAGAGTATTTGGAGATTTTAATGAGATTTTAAAGTTTTCCGAGGTCTGGCGGCCGTTGGCGAATGGCAAAAGTGGGCCCTGCTGTGAACACACTAGAAAAAACGAAAAAATGTAAATCTGGAAAGTATTGGGAAATACCAGGCGACTACTCACTGCTAGACTGCTGCGCGGATTGTGGTATATGCCACTTGGCCAGACTGTGCATGCTGCCGCCTAGTTGCGGCGAGGTTTGCGGTGGGCCGGCATTAAAACCAGCCTGGCTCCCATGAAACCCCAACGACTAGAAGTAGGAGAAGAAGACGGTAGTGGCAAACTTTCGGGAATAGAGTTTACTGAAGGTGGCTTACATTCTGCATGGGATTTGGCATCATTGGTGGCCGCTGCAGCGCACCCGGTGATGGAATTTGTCCGCCACCGCCACTTGCTCCGGCCATGGCAGCAACTGCCGCCTGCTGTTGGGCATGGCTGGCCATGCGCTGATACTGTGACTGGTAGCGTGCATTGTTGCTCATAAAGGTGTTATCTCTGGGTCCTCCCCCCGGGCCACCGCCTTGCGAGAAATTTTGCTGGCCTGGCATAAAATGCGGTCGCATTTGTGGCCCCATCTGCTGGTGAGCCGGCGATGGTGCTCCCTGTGGTCCACCCGGATAGCTGGGTGGACCATTGAATGCCATGTGTGCATTGGGACTCTGTGCCGCCTGATTGTTCAGCAGACCGCGCAGGCTGATGTCTATAATGCAGAAGAATGTGAATTCTATGCCTTCGCCATGTCCATACAACACTTACCCATGTTCTGCGGATGTGTGGAAGAGCTCACGTGCGGCTGTCCTTGGCGTTGCATGCCTGGTGGCATGCCACCAAAACGTACTACAAATGGAGAAAATCAGAGGATAAGTGGGCTCAAGATTCTTAAAATCTTTGCCTACTCTTACCTGGCCCATCGCCGGGAAAGGAGCGACTCATGGACAGATTGTTGAACTGCTGTTGGGCAGCTGCATTGCTGTACAGAGGCGGACCGTTCTGTGGCCCAAACGAGACTGGCGGTCCATTTGGCGAGAGTCCCGCTGGCATGCCTGGAGGTAAGCCAGGTCGCAGTGGTGGAGCCATATTCGGACTGGGTGGCTGTCGTGGCGGCGGTTGTGGTGTTCCATTGGGTGACGGAGACGGTGGGTACGGCTTACCATCGACTATGACTATGCCCAGCTGTGTGATGACCTTCTGAAGATCTGTCACTTGATTTAATTGCACTTGGATGCGCACCGGAATCTCTGGATTGGGTATATCGGCCCGTTGACATTTGAGTTTCTGCAGATGACGCACTAAGGACTTTTTGCTGGAGAGTATGGCGAAATCGCTGCCCTTTTCCAGGGCATTCTGCATAAACTCGATGCAGTGATCGGTGTTGTCGGAGAGTAGCTGCAGCGTCTCCTTCTTCTCCACCAGAACCTTCAGTTTGCTGTCACACACCTCGTTGAGCCGCATGACCAGCTGCTTGCCACGCATGTTAACCGAATTGGTAATCTTCACCACCATAGCGGTGATCTCCTTGATCAGGTCCTTCTTCTTGTCGTGTATCAGCTGCTGCCGATCGTCAATCACTTTGGTGGCCGAGGAGAGCAGGAAGCGCTTATAGTTGATCTCGGAGACCAGAGTGGACAGTGCCTGACGCGATTCGGTGGCAATCTCGTGAGCAAACTTGTACTTGTGATCCCGATGATCACTAAGCTGGCAATCGCGGCAGGTCAGCTTGTCGCAGGTCTCGCAAAATAGTGACAACTTCTCCTGGGTGTGTAGCTGGCACATGTGCAATTTGTCCACACCCGAAGTCCCGGCCAGCTGCTCGTTGTTGGCCTCGTCCTTTGGCTTGATTGTGTGATCCTTGGTGATCTTGAGCCGTTGATGCGCCTGCACACAACTGTCGCAAATGTACTCCGAACAGTCCACGCACCATGAAGTAGCCACTGCACCATCCGAGCAGCTGCTACACTGAATGTTGGCCGTAACCGAACTTTTTTGTCCCTCGGCAGAGCCGTTTCCCTCGCCGCTGTCGCCGGTGCCGCATTGCTCGATCAGAAACTGGTTGTCAATGATGTACTCATTCTGAGAGGCATTGTCACAAACCGGACAATGTATCAGCGGCGGCAAGGAACGATCGAGCTCCGAGAACTTTGTGCTCACACATTGCGCACAAGCCACATGGAGGCATTCCAGTAGCTTGGGCCGATCAGTGCCACCCAGCAGCTGGGCGCAGTAAACACATTTGAATAAAGTGAATTTGGCAGAGGCCGATGAATTGGATTCCGACTGCAAAAGAAGAAAAGAGAGAAGTCAGAAAAAAATATATTTCGCTCGGATATCAGAGTATAGATCTAGCTTGGACGATATCTTTTGGCTAAAAATTTTTTTGCTAAAAAGGATAAGTATCGATTTTTACACTCAAAGTCCCCAATTTTAGATTGTTTATAATTTTATATATATAATGCATTAAGGTGTAGTTTTAGAACCTGCTTTCAGTATGGAATAGTCTTCCATCCATCGCTATTTACTCTTGAAATCAGAATTTGCGTACTTAAAATATGACCAAAGTACGCTTCAATTAAAGGTAAAAATAAAAATCTATCTAAAAGTGAAATCTGTTATTATTTTGAATTTAAAAACGATTTATACTTATTGTTAGTAATTATTTTTGCGGTTCTATTGACTATAACGTAATAGCATTTGCTCCAGCTGAGACCCTGAGCCACCCTTAAATTTAACTTACCCCCTCAGCCACTACCTAATTTCCTTGCAAAAACCTAAAAACCTTTTGAAAGCCCACGTATTAAACCTTAAAAGAAAAGGTAATTAATTGTCAAAAAAATGCAATTAATTAGGATCAAAACTGTCAAAAGCAGTAATTTATTAGGGTCCCTAGCGCATTAGCCACCCTCTAATTAGGGTCATTAATCACTATTTACCCTTCCACCTTCCACCTTCTCGACAAGCATGGATGTAAATGTAATGTAAAATTGACTGTACAGCCCCCCAAAGGGCCAAGATAAACTTCTCTCAATCTCGTGGCGTGTGTGCTTATCATTTTTCGCACAAGAGACCTACAGTTTAACGCCGAATTCGAACGGCAAAGTTTCGAGAAGATTTTTCATGGCTCACTTCACAGTTGGCTGGTGAAGGTGACCGGATAAGTGAAAGCTATTTTCTAAACAAAGAAAAAAAATTGTATTAGATATTCCAAGGAGAAGATACCCGTGGTCGGTTGAAGCCTGATAATGCTATTGAAGGTTTTTGAAAGCTCGTTTAAAAGCTGCAGAACCGTATGCCGTACGAGATTTTATTAAAATGCAGACAACTGTGCAATAGCTGGTGAAAGTGACCGGTTGTGTGTGAAAGAAAAAACTTTTTATTAAAAGTTACGAGCCGTTATCGAAACCACGACCTTTTGCACAGCAGGTACATACGCTTCCAGCTGCACCATAAAACTTATCAGGCAACCCATGTAAAAGTCCACACTTTCACTCAATGATTGATGTTGCTTAGGGACTTATCTTATCTTATCTATTTGAGCAATCGACACCATCGTGATAAGGTAGAGTTCAGCTTTATAGCTACGCACATTTATTACAAAAAAAAAATGGCCGCTGTTTGAACTATATGGGAAATTTTTTGTGTAATAGTATAGTAAGATAGATTGCAGATAGTTATAAGAATGGAAGAGTGAACGATTTGCAAAGTGCAAATTTGATGCAATTTTTATACTCTGTAACAGAGATCTCCAAGAGTGTCTGATTTTTTGACTGCATCAATACTCGCTTTAAATGCGTAAGCGGTGTGACCGACACTCGAAATGTTACTGTCGAGTCAGACACACACTCTTCCTGTTATTGGTGCTGTTATCGGTTGGATGTTGTGGATGTTTCTGTATTTAAGGCAACGCATGCCACAGTCACACATAAGTAAAAACATAAGTATGCATAACTTGTAATGCTCTCGCTCTCTTCTGTTTTCTCTCTTCTTTGAAAAAGCAACGGCAAATCCCGTATAGTTGTTGTTGTTATCTTAGGAGAGAGACATAGAGAGACAAATGAGAGAGAGGGATATACAAAGATCGTTTTTGGGGTGATTCCATTATCACTAACTCACCGCACGATCGACAGCGGGTGGTATTGGCACTCATAGCCGAAGCACAAAAATGCAATGATTGTTTTAAACACCGCGTACATATTTTGCAGTGGCTAAAGACACACGAGTGTGAAAAATATCAAGTACAAATGCGGTACACTTGTTGTTGCGCTGCACTCCTGCAGATCTCTGCTCTGTACCAAGGGTACACTGATTATATTAAGTTTGTGCAAAAGTATAACACAGCCAGAAGGAAGCATCTCCCACCCCATAACGTACATATGTTATTAACCAGCACCAACAGCCAAGACAATACAACCATGTCCGTCTGTCGGTCGCACAGATCTCAGAGATCGTAAGTGGTTCGATATGTATGGGACATTCATATTTAGTTGAGCGGCCCTGTATCTTAGGGTTTTCTAATTTTTGTTTTGTAGGCTGTCATATTGTTGTTTGGATAAATTGTTTTATTAATATTTGTGAAAATGAAGCAATGTAACATATAGAAGCAGCTTGATACCACGAAAATGTTCGCTCAGAAATAACCACTGCTGTTCGCGGCTATTTTCGTTTTCTAAGTTATATTTTGACAATGTCCGTCACTTTTTAACCAACGTGATTTCCTGTCCTATTTTACATTTTACAAGATAATTATCTTAAAATCTATGTTAATTCCACCATGCTCAAGACAAATCTTAATCGAAATATTTAGTTTTAAGCCGAATACATTGAACTCGTAAATATTTTCTATTAAGGCCGATTTCTTATCATTCATATATTTATGTTTAGCATGTATTAAGAAAATGCGGAATCTGCACTTAATCTAATTGATATGGACTAAATATTTTGGTCTAGTAGAAAGTTATCTAATATAAGAGTCACTTTAACAATAAATCTTAACAATTTTTAAGTTATCTTCCTCATGTTGGCACTCGCTTGGCCTGATCCAATAGTGTTGGGTAAATATTGTTCATTTCACTGAACATGTTCACTTGTTCTTTTTTTCTAAGAGAACTCAGTCAAATCGCTTACTGTTTAGTTGTTCTTGTTCAGCGGTTCTTGTATTCTCAGCAAGAGAGAAATCGGATGATTACATGTGTGTGTAAGTATTGCTGTTTGGCATCCAATCGTCATGCAGTTGCCAAGCTTAGTTTGATCTGAAGTGTCCTTGAAATTGATTTTCGAGTTGACAACTTATATCCTGGGCCAATCCTCAAGGCGTGGTGTCCTTTAGCGATCATTTAAGCCAATTGACGGTCTATTTGCTGTCTCCAACATTCAGTTGCTGGCTTAGACACAAAGCTTATAAGTCTGACTTGCTCGAAATTTTCCTCAAGGTCAGAGTTGTCGTTGCTATTGTTCTGTCGGACAACAGGTTCCACTGCTGCCGGGAGTTTGCATTTGAGATGATAATTTAGATTGCTTTGTGATTTGCAACTTAAAGTAATGCTGCAATATCTACATTTCGCCGTTCTATTATCCAATTCAAAGGTTGCTTAATAAAGAGTTGCCATAAATTGACCACAAACAGTGAAATAAGTGAACAGTCAGGACAAACTGAACTAGTTATTGAACAAGATACTGAACATATATCAGATCAAAGCCCACAGAACAACACACAGAGCAGAGAGATAGAGAGAGACTTCTTCGCCTTCTTCTTTGGACCACTATTTTTATCACAACCGCTTCGGCCGCTGCTATGAATGCCCGCCAGTCATCTAAGTCTCGTGCTAGCTGCCGTCAGTTGTTCACACCAAGCTTGGCAATCTCTTGCAGCATCTGGTCTTCCCATTTAAGTTTCGTCCCTTCCTCGCTTTTTTACAAAGTCGTTCGCCTTCCAGTTACACGTCCTTTTTACTGGAGCTTGTTCAATCATATGGGTAACATGTCTTATCCAGCCGCTGTTTTTTTAAGCGCTTGACGAGATTGATGTCCTCAAAGAGCTGATACAGATCGTCTTTTATTCAGAGGATTTTTATCTAAAATACGCCGATCCACCTCCTCATCCGCTGCTGTTTATGTCCATGCTTTTGCGGAGCATTGCAAGACTGGAATGATAAGTGACTTGTATTGCGATATTTTCGTTTTTCGCGAGAGGTTTCTGCTCTTGAACTTCCTAATGAACCCGTAGTAACATCGGTTTGGAAGAGTTATTTTTTTTTTAATTTCCTGACTGATGTTATTGCTGGTTATCATGGTTCCTAGTCCTAGGTAGATAAAATTTTTCATAACCTTAAAGTTGTACTCTATTGTAACTGATTGTCCAAGAAGGTACATTTGAACTTGTCTATTATAAGCTTCCGTACAGCGAAGTTTTCTATCTAACGAATTCGTTTACAGATCACTGTAATTTCGCATTACCTACTTTTTTCTCTATATTACGAAATATATTTAAAACGAAGTTTTTGGGTCCAATCGAGACTCACTATATGGAAGTTCGACTGTATTTCGTCGTCAAGCTAAGTCTAAGGTACTTTGCTGGTATACCAAAAGAAGACAAGGCTTTAATGAACTTTGTCTTTGACCTTATCGGTGTGTTGAAAGCAGATTTATAATCAACACACAGATGTTTGTTGGCCTGAGACTCACAAGTCTTCAGGATTTTTGACAATGTGAATAAATGGTCTACGGTTGACCAACTTTTCACCCCGAGTCTTGAACAATTAAGCGGGCAGTTTATCTGCGCCAGCCGATTTGTTATTCTTTAGCCTTTTTGACTAAACAGATTTCGTGATGTTTCGGTGGGCCTATCCTTATATTGTCGATTGGTGGCATTGCTGCAAACTAGCAGTCGATAGTAAAGTCTACTAATAATATAGACGACCATGCCATGGTGTTTGAGGCTGCCAAAATTTCTAAGGTATATTATTTTTTTAAAGTATATTTATATAAAACGAGCACTACATTTCAGTGCTGACTTTGAAGTATAATTTCCATTCTTGTGACAATTTTTCTGTATAACCGGAAATTGTAGTTATTTCACTCTGGTTAACGATCTCTCAATGTCAACTTCTTCATTATTAATCGCAGTAACTTTCCATAGAGACAAGCAAAATAAATAGCATTCCATGTAGGAGCTGGGATGCGATTGAATGCAGAGAGTGGGGATGCCACTGTGTTTCCACCATCGTCTCCTCTGACTGTCGCAGGGCCCAAGATTGATTAGTTTTATCTTGAGTTGGAGCACATAAATCCAATTGATTGATTATGTTTGTGCTCGATAAAGATTGTTGCATTGGTATGTGAGTGTTTTACATGCAGCCATCGCTGCCTGTGTGTGTGTGTGTGGCAACGGAAGCGTCGTGGACATTGATAAATGCGCCTCGACAGGCCAGAGCATAACCATGGCCTGGCCCAGGGCCATGCAAATGAATTTGCAGTGCTCTCTTGTACGCACACGGCAAACAGGGATCCCAGTGCTTTCTATGCTCGATCCGGCGATCCATCTTCAAATTAATGCTAACGTCAGCAGCCAAGAGAAAGTTTCATTTTGCTCTCTCTGCGACTTTCGAAACGCCTCAGTGCGCGCTCATAAATCATGTGGCAAACATCCACTTTATATATATATATATATGGAAAGCTTGCCATATAACCACGCATAGCAGACAACTAACTGGTGGGGAGAGAGGAAACCGCGTCCCACTTGAAAACCATTCATCATATAGTACCATGGCCGTTTTACACACATTCGCCCCGCCAATTTGAGGGGCCACCCAATTGTGCTCGGCTCTTGCTTCGTTTATGGATCGGCTGGTTCGGTTCGGGTCGGCGCAACCCACTTAAAGTTGCTCAAGACTCTGTGCTGTT
This sequence comes from Lordiphosa stackelbergi, assembly GCA_018904235.1. Classification (NCBI taxonomy): domain Eukaryota; kingdom Metazoa; phylum Arthropoda; class Insecta; order Diptera; family Drosophilidae; genus Lordiphosa; species Lordiphosa stackelbergi. The sequence continues at coordinate 268,149 of JAEIFU010000031.1, forward strand.
GCCATTAAAAATTGTGGCGAAAAACCAGCTGCTACCCCCATGTTTTCAATCACGCTGAAATGACTTGACGCAAATTGGAAGCGGGTAGCAAACTCGTTTTTTGGTCCGTACCAGCAAAACGCGCACCTACTACATACATTTGTTTGTATGTCTGTATTATCCATCCCATCTCACAACGAAGGGACTAGCAGAGCAGTGTGGCCAACATGTGTCAAGAATTTCAAGAATTCATTTTGTTTTTGCAAGTAATTCAAATTAATAGATTTTTCAATCATTCACGCAGTCATGAGGAACACGAAATGAAATTGAAGAAATTGAAAAGTAAAAAGCTTTTAAAACTTTAACCAAAGAAATTCATTTTAAGTATTACCATTTTGACATGACAAGTTCAGAAGGCTGAGGCGAGCTTCTCTCACTCTCTTAGCTTTTGAGCTTTTATTACAGACTTCCCCAGCCGTAGCCCCTATTCGGCGGCGTCATAGTACATATGCTATTCCCGAAATATAAATAGTAGTATTTGCAATTGTTTTCATACACTTTTTTGGGTCAAATAATGAAAAGAAGTATTTAAAACTTTCTTCTCCTATTTATTCGTTCACTCAATGGGTACAAATCGTAGAACAACTTATTCGAAATTTCCGCCTTGCGCCTTTCAGCAACGCCAAAGTCTCTCTGGCCATTCATCGATCAAAGTGCGCCAACAATGCCCACAGACGAACTTTGTTTACTGACGAGAAAATTTTCACCATAGAAGAATCGTTCAAGAAACAGAACAATAGAGTGTATGCTATGTTATCAAAACAAGCGTCTGAACTCATCTTGAAGGTTTAGAGAGGCCACCATCCGCCGTATGTAATGGTTTGGAGTGGGGTTACGTATGATGGGGTCACCAAACTAAATTTTTGTGAAAAAGTCGAGAATTCGGCGAAAGTGTATCAATCCGATGTTTTGGAAAAGGTTGTGAAACTCTACATTATTGTCAAGCAAAACCATTTAACAAGACTCGTCTCCAGCTCACAAGGCAAAAACGGCACAAGCATAGCTGACGAACCGTGTACAGAACTTTATTTCTACGATTATTGTCCTGCTGGCAGAACAGACCTGAATCCTTTGGACTATAAATTGTGGTTCGATCTTGACGCTATGGCTTGCTCTTACCGACGACAAATTTTTGAGCTTTGTCATGATGAAGAATGATTCATCTTCGGCGGTTAGTTTTGCGAGTTTCTCCGAAGTCATCATGCAAAATCTTACATATGCTGGTGGAACTAATATTAAGGTATGCCTCAAACTCACGGTATGTCAAATGATGATCTTGATTTTTAAGTTCACGCACAGCATCAACCGATTTTCGAGCACCTTCACGGAATTCGACACTTAGCGAACTACGAACAAGATTGAATTCACTATACCAGTGATATACAGTGGTTTTTGATGTTGCTTTAACGCCATTCAAATAACTGAGTTCATTGACACACTCTTGTTGAGATAATCCACGTGGAAAGTTGTGAAAAATAATCTAACGAAAACCTCCTATTGAAATTTCCATTTAAAGGCCTATACTCAGATGAGATAAATTTTTAATTTGGTACGATATTTCACATGAATAGAAACAATTTTGTACAGTTGTGAAATCTTAATACGTTTGAAAAGGCATCTTATTTGTATGAAAATGTTTCTATTCATCTGAGTATAGGCCTTTAAAGTCAAATTGTTGTTTTCAACTCACTGTAAACAACACAAATAGCGCTAGTACGTTTATAAAAAATATCGAACTTTATTTGGGTATTACCAGATTTTGAACTATTGACGATTAGATCATAGATAGATTGAGATCATCTCTGAAATTTTCAGTATGATAAGATAATAAATAGCTGAGTTATAAGAGTATCACATTTCGTCATGAAACATTTCCAGAAGGAAAAAATTGTTGTCATTTGTTTGGGGTCAGCATGCGCTGTTTGCTAACATAATGTTAATGCTCTGTTAATTAATTTGACCCTGGATTTAATGATGTCCCTTTTTTGATGTACATACCTTTCGGTAGTCTAATGAAGTCGGGCAGGGCTGATAAACAATTCGACAAAATTTTAGGAAATTTTGATAGAAAAGGAATGTGGCAAACTAAATTTAATTACATTTTTAGTGAATGGAATCATTGCTTATGTGTCCTGCAAAATCTGCAATCATGGCTATTTAGACCAAATTTCTTCAAATTTTTTCAAGTTTTTTGACAGTGTGAACTTAGCTTTACGCACTGAGGCTGCTGAAATGTCAAGTAGATAAGCCAATGCAATAACTAGGTCGCTTAAAGTGAACAGCCTCTTCTTCATCAACCGAGTTACCGATTTTACAATAATCGTTGTGGTTGATTCCAAGACTTGCTGCCCATAAGCCTAATAGAATTGTACGAGAAGGAAAACACTCTTCTTGCCTAGAAGTAGTAGCATTAAAGATGTTTTACTCTGACGGGTGTGAATTGATCTCCAGCGGTTCCTGGCCATTTTGTAGGTAGTTTAACTTATAATGAGTAATCTCTACAGTACCCTTATCCGTTAGTAGCTGGTGGTAGTGCCAAGTCTAGAGCGTCAATCGACTATCTATTGCTGAGCCATCTTTATTTCGAGATTACCGACGCTCCATAATTGATTTGGCTTTTTAAGAATTACAGTCAAGGGCGACTTTTAATATAGTTCAACTATCTGAAAAATAAAATACTTTCACTTCTTCTGATTGTTAGTAGCTTTCTGGATAGCTACAATTATCCACATTTAAGCCATAATTGCCACGTTTAAATGGCAAAAGTTAGATTAGAAAATAATGACTCAAATAGTAACTGATCAAAAACTACTCAAGTAATTTGTAATGTAGATTGATAGCTATAAATTTGTTGTCCAAGAGATCAACCTCTTATTTCTTAATACTAGAAACATTTTATTGATTTATGTTTCCATTCACTACCCACCGATTCAATTGACTGAAAAATAGAAGCCTAAAAATACTTTTAAATTTATTCCCATCAGCATCCATTCCATTTCAACTTTTGACCCTTAGACTGATACAAAGCCACAGCAAAAAAAAATATATATAAAAAAATGAATACAAAAATCGCTTTAAATCAATTTCAATTAAGAACAAAAATTGGAAAGGATGCCCCCCAATGCAGAAAAAAAATCCAACATGAAGCTCTAAAACTGTGAATTGATAAAATTACGACATGAAATGGGGACAAGCCAAATGAATGAGTGCATTTATGATTGATGAAATTTTGATGAAAGTAATCAGTAATATGTTTTCCATCCTCCCCCATCTTGGGCATTGTAAGGAAGCCTTTAAAAGCCTTTTCAACATTTAATTTCAAATTTATTTGATGCGAACCGAGTTCAGTGCAGAAAAAGTTTCTCTCTCGTTAGTCGCACAGAAAAGTTTGTTGCGAAAATGAAATGAAAGAAGTTCTACAACTGAATTTTATTCCCCCTCCTCCTTTTTGCTCTTTTTTTTTCTCTGAGTGGGAAAGTTGGCTCTGTAACAACGACGAAAATCGGTTAAAAGTCCGGAATGACAACATCCAGACACATTTCACATTCGAAATCCATTTTCTGAAGCAACCATAATTCCATTAATTTGTGTGCGTCCATCAAAATGGATTCCCGCATTAAGCCATTTCTCAAAACGTTGCTGATACGAGATACATACTTGACAGAGAGCACTTTGAGTGCGAGGGTTGAGTGATAAGTTAGGGTGTTTTTTGTTTGTTTTGTTTTATTTTTGTATTGCCCCGTCACGAAATCGCATTAAAATCATCGCCTTATCGGATATTATCGATAACGCTTTTTCGAATTTTCCAAAAGTTGCCCCACTCACTCGCTAACTTTTTGTCACGACGGTTTAAAGAAAAACTTGACCAAAAAACCAAACTTTTGTTTTCGGACAAATGAGCTGGGGTGGCTTAGATGCTATGGGCTCAAATAAAGAAAACAAATTTTTTTCGCTAATTTTCAAATTTATCAATTTAAAATGCTTGTAGATTCATAATTATTAAAAAATGCCATGTTTTTTAATTGGACAGTTAAAACTATTCAATTTTTTAAAGTCCTCAAAACAGAATCGACAAGGTGTTTCTTTTTGAAATGGACAAAACTTAGTTTTCGTGCGTGTGCTGTTTTCTGCGGGTGTTTTTAGCCAGGCGTAGATAATTCTAATAAACATCTTTTTCTAAATCAATAAAATTTTATTTTAAACATTTATAAATATAGCCTCCCTTTTTGCGGCAGAATGCGTTTCTTTCAACTACCAGCCCTGTTGCCTTGGACCTGTGCTAATTGACATCATTTCCTGGATCCCTCTTGTTGCTCATCGCTTTCGACACCCCTTTTCTAAAGGGTAAGCGGCCAGGACGACTTGTGAAACTGTCCAAATTATTTTGATTTGAAATTTAATACGAAAATTTGATTAATGTGTAGGGACAACTTAAGAATCTGTTGTACCGGCTAGGCCGTTTTACCTGAAACAAGCCAGAAATACTGAGATTCTTTCATTTTTTTGAACTACTCTAGACTATCAAATAAAACCCTTTTTCTTCTGAAGCTCACTTGCAAATTCTACGGCAATTTAGCATAACAGGTGTGGAACCCAATTAGCACCAATTTTTTTATGGCCAGTTTGAAGTAATCGAAAATACTTTATTTTGACCCAAATGGAAGAAAACTGTTATTATTGTAAGAAACTATCATCGAAACCAATAAAAAGACGTAATATATACTAAAGGGTCCAGAAATATTCGGATCGGAGAATGCAAATGCTGAGGCTATAGACATCTGAACATCAAAAACAAGTAAGAAAGTCTGAACTGAAACACACTCTGTAGTACAATTCTCATCAAGATCGTATAATAAATAGCCGAGTTAAGAAATGTTTGCCTACTATTCGACTTTTCCCCCATCAGTAACACAAGAAGGCTATTAAAAATTTCTTTCACTGAGTAGTGTATGCTTAGGGATTTAACTTAAGCTCTTGTTATTTTCTGTCTTTGAATTGTGTTAAGTTAAACAAGGTGTTGATGGTTATTTACGATCTCTGCTCATGAGTAAGGACCGTGAGCAATCTATTAATTTGGAAGTTGTTATTCTTAAATGGAACCACTAGAATTAAAAACAAGTAAGAAAGTCCGTCAAGACCGCCTGTAGTATACCCAGTACCTGGAGTAGCAGCTGAAAACAGCGCTGCTGAACAATAAATAGTGCCACTGTTGCCGGGCAAATCGATAAATAAAGCTATTTACTAAATATTCTAGAAGGTACAAACCAGAGATCTGCACGAGCAACTACAAGTTCACCGCATTCGTATAAATTTTTTTCCGAGTCCAACCCGGCTTTTCAACATGGCATATTTGTGTTCGGATGAGGAATAACACCCGCTGTCGCTCGTGCAGCTGAAATTTTTTACTTGCACAAGAAGAGAGCAAGTGTTGATGGAATCAACCCAAAAACGCTTTTTATATTTTCATCTTTCTCTCTCTCTTGAGATAAGAACAACAACTATACGGGATTTTCCGTTGCTTTTTCGAAGAATAGAGAATAGAGAAAAGAGAAGAGAGCGAAAGCTGACTGGCATCCCAGCAAATCATACATAACAACACGTTTTGTAAGCGTTCAAATATAAGCAGAACACAAATAAAACGCTGCTGGACAATGCAGCAAAGTAAGGGTTTTATAATCGAAACGCACCCATTTTATAAGCCGTGAAAAACACAGGTTGAGAAAGTGAGAGTTTTACTAAAATCATAAATACATTAGGGTTGAACGCCTTCAAATCCACAGCTTTGTTTTATGTGAGTGGTACTAAACACGGTTTTGGAAAATTTTGTCATGAAATGTGGAGAAGTCAGGAAAGCTTTTTAATGAAGCTTTTTTGTGGGTCTTCCGATCAGAGTTCGAGCTTATTTTCAAAATATATATAAAAATTAAAGTCTGCGGGGGGGGCGGTTGTAGGCGAAAATTAAATTGCAGGATTAGCTGCGCTTTTTAAAATACAATACTAGCTTAAAAAAAAGACTTTCAGATTTTGGAAAATCTATCCAAAGTCGGAAAATTCCCGGAAAACGTTGTACGAAACTTTTGTTTATATCCGCGTTCAGTCTTTTCCGTTTGAAATTCAGAATAATTCCTTTTCCGGTCCCACCCGGCGGAAAGCGCCGGAGTTTGTATGGTAAACATTTGATTTTCACCGATTGACTTGAACTTGGTTCGCAAGCTATACGCATATTCGGCCGTGTTTTCCCGTTTCGGGGCCCGCCCCACGAGGAAAATGGCTGGAAAATTCTGCATGCAAACAACTATTTTTCATCCGATTGTCTTGAAATTCGGTTTGTTAGGATAGAATACGAAATAGTTTGAAATGTGATTTTCCAGTTGGAAAACTCGACCTGACGGTCGGAAAATTGCCGGAAAATTCTGCATGAAAAAACTATTTATCATCAGATTGGCTTGAAACTCGGTTTGAAAGGACAGAATACGAAATAATTTAAAATGTGATTTTTCAATGTCGGAAAATCCGCCCCCAGGCGTGAGAATGCCCGGAAAATTCTACATGCAAAAGAATTATTTTTCATCTGATTGACTTGAACTCGATTTGTAAGGTAAAAATGAAAATTCATTAGTGTTTTCATTTTCCGATGTTGAAATAACGCCGGGTGTGGGTGGGATGTGGGAGGGGGGGGGTGGGTGGGTGTGGGCGGGTGGGGTGGGTGGTGGGGTGGGGGTGGGGGGGGCGGGGGGGGGGGGGGGGGGGGGGGGGGGGGGGGGGGGGGGGGGGGGGGGGGGGGGGGGGGGGGGGGGGGGGGGGGGGGGGGGGGGGGGGGGGGTGTGGGGGGGGGGGGGGGGGGGGGGGGGGGGGGGGGGGTGGGGGGGGGGGGGGGGGGGGGGGGGGGGGGGGGGGGTGGGGGGGTGGGCGGGTGGGGGGTATTGCTGCTTTATTTTTTTGAAGAAAAATTTTCACTTGTTGCGATACACATTTTTTTCTTGCCTTTGCTCAAAGTTACCTTTTTTGTCTGCCTTGCCAGCTGCGTAGCACAAAAAGATCAGAAGTTTTGCGAAGAGAGAGAGTGAGCACGAAATTCATCTCGGTCGCCGAAACGACATGCGCAAAAAGCTTACTTTAGCAAGTGTTTTGTAAATGTCGTATGCTGCATTACGACAACGCTTGCAAAAGCAATCTTACTTTAAGCTTGGTTAGCATAACGTTTGCTAAATTGCTAGCTGGGATGCGGTGCCTTCAATACAGAAACATCCACTTGAGAGACAGTCGCAAAAACAACAATAACAGAAAGAGTGTGTGTCTGACTCGCCAGTAAAATTTCGAGTGTCAGTCACACCGCATACTCTTTGAAGCGAGTATTGATGCAGTCAACAAACAGGCACTCTTGCATATCTCTGGTACAATCCATCCATTTGAAACACTGTTGGATATATGGGGTTTAAAGAACTATATGTCCAATACATGTCAAACCTCTATCTCTTACCATCTCTACGATCTCTTCGTTCATACGTTAGGACAGACGGACATGGCTATATCGATTGAATAGTCTGATTAATATCATTAATTTTGATGACTCAATAAACTTGAACCGCCATAAAAAGGAAAAACCCCAAAAGCTGTGATTTGGACTTTCCCCGCAATAAACGAAAAATTTTGTCATCATATCTATGTCTATACAGTTTTTATGACTCCAATAAAACTAAAAAACAAAATAATTATTTTCTTCAGATTTAATAACCAATGACCACAACGAAGCGTAACCAATTACAATTGACCGTTTGTTGATGCTGATCAAGAATATATATACTATACAGGGTCGGAAATGATTCCTTCTCCTTGTTAAATACTATTACACAATTGGTACAGTGTTTAAAAAAAATGTACTTACTCATTAAACTGACCTCGTGTATTTTGTAATCAAGACTCATAAAATAAACTCAACTCTTTTTTGTAATTCAGGGTTTAAAGTTCAAGTGAAATTCTTATCAGTATGTCGACTTTTGGCTTATCAATTTAAAGAATTATGTTGTACAAATAGAATGGTAAAAATTTTCCTACATTAAGATTAAAATTTGAAATAACGACTTCCCATTTGATTTATTTTTCAGACGATTTCAGCCTTCCTCTTCTCTCACTTATCTCTAATTTAGATTTCCTCTCCATTTAAAGGTATTTCAACAATAGCTCCATTATATGGCAATCAAATTGTCAGAGCCAATTGGAAGCATTTCAAAAATGACATCTCCAGCAGCGAGATGGACGCACTGACATATTTAATGGGGAAAATGTAGCATCCCGTAACATTGTACGTTGATAGAATGTTGCACAATTTGTGGTTTGGATGACCGACAAAAAAGAGTTAATTAAAATCGAGATAGAATCCTTGGTTAAATTTCCTTCATTGATTACGCTACAGCGAATATTTTCAATTTTAAACGGGAGCATTACGGAACAGTCAGCCCTCCCTTGACCAGGGCCATAAATCAGTATAATATGAGGCATGCATCATGTGGCGTTGAATGCGTATCTGCCTTTTCCGTGTGTATGTGTGTGTGTGTATGCAACAGATATCCTGACAACCCGGGTTGGACAGCGGGCGGCCAATTTCTGTTGCTGATACGGCTGCTGGTTTGTGGCCCCTTTTGGTTGTCTTAATATTTCAGGTTACAGGAACCAACAGGCTAACGTTTGTTTATTATTGCTTCTACGTCAATATCGTATATTTTGCAAAATTTACATGGCAGGACATCCAACAGATGACACATGCAAACACACAAACACACACACGCGTCATATTGAAAATTTAAATGTCCTTTGAAGTTCGAATAGCAGGAAAAGCCTTTGAGTCAACAGGAGCGGAAATAAATTGCATTTATGTTTTCTGTCCGGGACACATTTCTAAATTGGCTTATTGATTTGTTGGGCCGAGGAATTTAAGGTCTCTTGGGATTTTGTTTTACTAGCTAAAATCTCGGCGTCGCTTGGAAACTGAATTGATTGAGGTGGCCCTCGTATAAATAAAAATCATACATTGCTACAATATAGGTACATATGCACTTGCATTTTATTTTATTATTAATATTTGGTTATTTAATTAATTTAATTAAATTTTGATTGCTGTTTATAAATGAAATTAACTATAAATAAATTAACTACAGTTTGCACAGAAAACAAACGGTCAGTTGTAATTGGTTACGCTTCGTTGTGGTCGTTGGTTATTAAATCTGATGAAAATAATTAAATTTGCAACGTCTCCAAGAGATTGTTCAGGGTTGGACAATATTATTTTTTTTTTTTTTTCTTTTATTGGAGTTATAAAAACTGTATAGATATAGATATGATAACAAAATTTTACGTTTGTTGCGGGGAAAGTCACAAGCACAGCTATTAGGGTTTTTCCTTTTTATGGCGGTTCAAGTTTATTGAGTCATCAAAATTAATGATATTAATCAGACTATTCACCTGTTTTCAAGTGTAGGTCATTAAGCTCATGCAAAAGCAAAGAGATTGTGATCGAAACATCGAGTTTATCCTTTTTTTAAAGACTTTTGTCAAAGTTCTTTCGACAGCCAACCCAACTAAGAGAAGAGACTAATGAAATAACAGCTTTTTTAAGCAAGTTTTAAGTCAATCGGTCAAAGAAAAAGTTTTACCCCTAAGGTAGGTAAATAATGTAACAAAACAACAAAAAATCAGAGAATTTATTTAAAACAATTCCTGCTTACGATTTTTGAACAATCGTAATCGAATTACGTAATTGGAATTACGACTATTCAGTAAACATTACGAAACTTAAATACTTTTACAATTACTTAAATAAGTTTACCTGTGTAAAGTGAAGTAATTGTGTTAATTATACTAACGATCTTTGTGGAATCAAGCACAATTACTCAATAATCAGACTTTAAAATTGCAATTATCAAAGTATTTTCGATTAGGATTCGAAATCGAATCACGATTATTAAAAAATGGTAGGCTTGCAAGACATTTATAACATTTTAATACATATACGATGAAGGCGAGGAAAAAGACGAAGACGAGAAGCAGCAGGTTGTCAAGTTGTATAAGAAGTCGTCGTCGGTCTAAAGTTGAAAGTTAAAATCAGCTACGTCGTCTAAATTCATTTTCTGTTGTCAAGTGGAACATCTATATTATAATTAATCCTTTTTGTGAAACTCATGTATTCTTTAATTTCCGTCGGTGTCATTTTAACAATCTTACTTGTTATTATAAATAATTTATTCTTACAGATCTTACATTTTGTTTTTTTAAAAATTTTTTATAGTTTATTATGAATATTTGTTAGTTTTTTTTTTATTTTTTCACATCGATCGTTTTTTACGATATTAAAATAGTATAATTTTAGATATTTTGTTGAAAAACGTATATCACGTATTATTCGAATCTAGTTTGGATTTTTTTTTTATTAAAATGAAAAATAAACACTTCTTAACAATAAGCAGGTCTATTAGTGTTTCGAAATTTCGATATATCGATATTATTTCCGGCATTTCCTAAAAATGGATATCAGGAATTGTTTTAAATTATCTCAAAATGGTAATGGTAATTCAAGTTTTTAGCTCTGCTAACAATTAACTAATATATATTAAGAACATAATCATAATCAAAGCTTAACTCAAAGATAACTTTATATCAATTCGATATATAGTAAGCTGGTAAACAACAAAGAGATCACTTTACAATATCTTAAAAATGATTTAAAGATAATATATGAAACAGCGAATTTTTTGGATAAAGCGAGAGTATCAGTACGTATTCGATCTTTAGCATTCCATCGGCAAATCAATAAATAATCTTGTTTAATAAATGTACCTAAATGTTCCAAATACTCTAACTACAAAACTGTGGACTTAATCTGCCTCCAAGTATAAGAAGTTTATGTCCAATACATGGCAAACCTCTATCTTTTACCAACTCTGGAGATCTGTTTGTTCATAAGAACGAACAGACAGAAGGACATGCCTATATCGACTCGGCTGTTGATGCTGATTAAGAATATACATACTTTATAGGGTCGGAAATGATTCCTTCTCTCTGTTACATACTTGTTGACAAACTTAACATACTCTGTGTACCTAAGGTACAGAGTATATAAAATAGTACTTAAACAGGTACGTACCGGGTACCATATCGAAACTGAAAATCGAAATTAATTGAAAAGCGAAATTGGTACCGGAACCGAAATTCGTTTCGGGATTAATCCCTGATTTTAGATTAATTGGAGAAAATCTAACAAATAAAATTGAAAAGCATATAAGGCAGTGGCATATGCAGCCGGGTGGGAGTCAAACTAGTGCAGCCGAACTTAGCGAAATTCAAGGGGACCAATAAAACTTCGTAATCAAGAAAATGCGTAATATAGAGAAATAAATAAGTGGACACAAAATTGCAGTGTTCATTATATAGGAAACTTGTATGGAAGTTTGTAAAAGGGAAATTCGACTGTATATTATATAGGAGATATTGATAAGTTTTCGATAAAACCTCATTGCTTCTTAAGTTAAGACAAACAAGCTTTTTATGACAATTTCAAGCTTTAGATGAACGAGTACTGCTTATTGACTTGATTTTCAAGAGTTTCTTTGACCTCCCCCAGTTCTTTCTTCATTCGACCATACAAGGAAAAAACTTACCCCAAAATGTGAACGAGAACTGCTGCAATAAACTAAAATGGCAAAAACATAACACTTACAAAATGACAGCTATAAATTGCTTCAACAAGCGAGCAAGCTATACGTATAAAATGCTTTATATTTCCCCCCCTCTCTGATAATAAAAGTCCAAAAACTTGATTGCACCTGAAAACTTTGAAATGAACTAAAACAGCCAAACAGTTGCTGCCGCGATTTATGCGATGCCATCGGCCCTGGAAGTTGTTGCAGCAGCTAATAAATTTTAATGGAGGCCTGAGGGGTGTATAAGCATGTATTCCGGAATTATAAGCAGACCCCGATATATAAATATGCAGAAGAAAAGAGCAAAAGCATTACCAACAGAAAATCATTTAAGAAATACGCATTTCAAATCACAGATACTTTAATATTTTTGAAGTCGTATCCATTGCCCAATGCCCTTTTGGGTCATTTGATTTAATCGTTAATATATCCGGCAGCGTCGCTGTCATTTCCGCTGAGAAGCAGGAGCGAACAAGTGCCTCGTCCTAATGGGGAAACCCTAATGACCTGGACATAACATTTCATAACGCAATTTAAGAGAAACGAAAAAACTAAATTGCCACAAAAATGATCTCATAAAAATGTATGTATTTGATTGTGGATTAACATGGAGTCGATGGAAAAAAGAAAGCATTTCAATATATAAGTTTATTTTTCGGGTCACAAACTAAAATGAGGCATTCTTATTTACTGTTTTTATTTTTCAGCTTGGCTTAAATTCGACCAATATATCTGCTACCATTGCCGACCCCTGCTAAGGCTTTACCTTTTCTTTTTCTTAATGTGCACGCAATATTTTGAAATGTAAGTAATAATATAATTTTACTGTCTCTCGAAAGTCATAGAAACACATTTGATTTATTTAGGGGCTTGGAAAGAGGGAGATACCAAGTCGTTCTCAAACATTGCAGTCGTTAAGATTTAATTGTATGGAAAACGTAAATGGCACGCAAGGAAAGAGGCAAAAGTTTGTTTCTATGAGAAAATCGATAAAGTCCATTAAAGGTATAAACCGGCAACTCTCACAGAGCTACAGTAAAAAGGAAACTGACATAAAAATAAAAACATTGTATTCTACCGGAAATGTCATCAATTTGGATGCCCTTTCTGAATAGGTATTGGTACGTCAAATAGGGGTATAAAAAGCAAAAGCAAAAATATAAAAAAAAAACAATCAGACAATAATTTTTACCTGGCATGCTATTAGTCATTTAGGATCCCCATGAAGAACAAGAACACTTCTAAGGGTCCCAGTAACATGGTAACGATAAACAACATGATTCATTTCAGTTAATTAATTTAAAAAAGTTCAAATTTAAAACTTAAATTTAGATTCGCAGAACTATAGTTTTCATCAAGATCGGAAAATAAATAGCCGAATTAATAAAATGTTGCTCTTTTTGGGTGTGGCCCTAAAAAAAAAAAAAAAAAAGTAAGTCGGGTATATCGAAGTCGGTTAGAGCCAACTTTAGCTTACGCTCTCATTTGCTCATAACTTGAGCATCGTTTATCTGTGCTTTATTATTCTTTTGTCAAATCGGTAAATAAACTTGATTACTAAATATCTCCAGGAGGTACGGAAAAATCTATCTACAAAACTGTGGGAGATATGACGTTTTTTCAAAATCCTGTGCGTGGGAGGGGCGTGGCGAAAATTGAAAATAAACGTGAAGTATAAGAAGCATTTGTCCCATACATGTCAAACCAGTATCTCTTAGTATCTCTGAGATCTGTTTGTTCATACGGACTGACAGACAGACAGAGAAAGCTATATAGATTCTAATCAAGAATATATTCACTTTTATACGTCATACAAATAATTATATGTGCATCGCTTTTTTTCTAAATAAAAACATGAAACTTATTTTTCAGTCGTTTCTAAGTATGTGGTTGTATTTAAAGCATGGTTTAAGATAAGAAAACAAAAAAGTAACAAATTTGTATTCAACTTATAAGCAGTAACCAATATTTAAGAATATATTCATAGTAAACAAATATATGTGCATTCTTAGACTTTTGACTCTTGAGCAAAGTAACGTTGGTTTTTTTTAAAGTTATTTTAATGCTCAATACTTTAATCAATACTTTTTCCTTTATTATTTATAGCTAAGACGATTCGGCATTGAATTGACAAACGACTTTGAGGTAGATATGTCAATATTAGCCCATTTATGCTTTATTGCCAATTTAAGCTGTCGAACCGTCTCAAACTGTCGTCCGTTTTTAAAAACTCGAGCGGACAGAATCCCCCAAAGATTTTCGATGGGATTAAGGTCCGGACTTAATGCGGGCCACTTCAATAGGGGAATTTTTCTGGCCTTTAAAAAGTCTTTGGTGACCATTGCTGTGTGGATGGAAGCATTATCCTGCTGGTAGATCCAATCATCGCCGCACAAATTGCCAGCAAATTTTATAAGCTCACTGCCCAGAAGTGAGTGGATATGAAGCATATAGGGGTCTTTCCCTTGTAGCTGAACGCGGCCCAAACCATTACGATGCCACCCCAAAACTCTCTTGTAACAGGATAGCCGATCCTGGCGCAAATCTCGCCAATATAGTTTGCAGTTGTCTGGGCCATCTAGGTAAAAGATTTTTTTCATCACTAAAGACGGTGCTGTTGTGCCACTCTTCTTCCCAGAATTGGTATCTATTGGCAAAGTCTAAGCGATCCTTAATATGCCGTTCCAAAGCTTTGGTTACCTTTGAGGTATGTTTAAGGAATCGATTTTCATGTAGAATTTGAGCGATTCTACTGTTTGTGATTTGGAGTCCCATTTGAGCCCTTACTTGTCCACTGCTCATCGAATCCTACACTACAAGACGTCGAATCTGGCGTTTGCATTGTTCATCGATGTGGGTCTATCGTCCGCTGCGTTGAGCTGTACCATATTCTGTGGGGTTTTCAGAAACCTGGATATACAATTCCTATGCCGGTTAAGTCTGATTGCTATATCGGAGTTCTTTGAGCCGCTTTCATGCATGCCCTTGATAATTCCCTGCTCGTGATCAGACAAACTAGTACCACGTGGCATTTTGGCCTAATAACAAAAAATATGATGCACAAATCAAGCTCCATTTTATTAATACAATACTTACAATAGAGATTCAAATAAATTTCTACGAATTTAGGTTGAATCGCAACACTATCGCCAAGAAAGTTCTAGCTGGAAGTGTTCTGCTCGTATAATTATTTACTACGCAATACCCAATGCTCGAAAGCATTTTCGAAGTAACGGTACAAACAAATTCGATGCCAGCAAACGCAAATTCAAAATTATTCGGCACTCTTTAACCATTTTACCCGCTGTTCGACTAGTCAAACAGCAACGTTTCCTCGTCATTTAATATTTTCTCTATGAAGGATACTACTTAAAATAATTAATTTCGTAAATGTTTTTAATTGATACTATAGTAAATTTTATGACTTTATCATAAAATCAAAAAAAATTAAAACACGTTACTATAATATTTTACAGAATAATTGACTATCTCACCTGGCGAAACTATCATAGTAGATTTGTTTGACTCTGGGCTATGTGTTTACTGGGTCCTAATTACCCAAGAAAAGTACCTTTCACCTCTAAAAAAAAACTTCGTGCAGCGCGGCGTAAAATGGGTTAAACTTCGAAAATCGAACTTTAAACAGTAAATAAAAACAAAAGCAATAATGCACATATAATTATTTGTATGACGTAGGGTCGAAATTGGTTCCTTCTTCCTGTTACATACTTTTGCACAAACTTAATATACACCATAGACCCGCCTTCCTGTAATAAATGATTTATGTTTAATGTCTATCTTAAACACACATTTTTCTACAAAATAGTATAGATGTACCTTCGTTACACAATAAAAACGTGAGTTTCTAAAACTCATGTCAATTTTTTTTCCCGAGTATATAGCTTATATAGCTGACACATGCAAAGTGTGTGAAGCAAAGGCTGAAAATCGGTCCTAAAGCAAGCCCCAGTTCCGTCCGTGTTTTTAAATTTTTTACCTCCCGAACTTGAATCCGAACCGGAGCCCCTCTGTTTGGTAAAAGGTTCAGTTTAAGAAGGAAAAAAGTTACCCTTGTCTTCTATTTACTTTGTTGGTTGTTAAAAATGTATTCAAATTCATAAAAATTTCAGTATTGTAAGCACAGTCACCAACCGAGACAACTTCTAGTTACACGTTGCTTTCTATTCAAACTGTACAATTATTATAATTATGCACGCATTATGATTATTATTTTACCATGATTAAAAATTGAAAATCTTTAGGCTAATGGAATAACGTTCAACGAAAACAACGACGCAGATGAGTTGGTTTCGAAACGAAACGAAACTAAAAACCGCAAACTAATGAACGGACTCAGTTGGTACCACGGGTACTGAGCATTTGCAGCCGCCTCGGGAACTGCTACAGACGATGACGATGGTTTGGGTGCTGTGGTTTTAACGGTCCGACAAAGCTTGGTCTCTGGAGCTTACCATGGCTCTCGCAGCCACCGCCGTTGTTGGCAGCTGCGGTTTGTGGTTCTTTTTGTGCCTGGAATGCAATTGTTACCGCTCCCGGGGGCCACAATGACGTCAACATGCAAACACACACACAAACACACACAAAGAGAAACATTTTCCAAAATGGCTTCCTCGTCTAGATGTAGATACAAAAACACCGTAAGCCTCGCCAGGATTGGGTTAACATATGACGCAGCTGCAGGCATAGGCAGTTGCCCTTTTATGGGTGGGGGGATTTGATGCGGCCTGTCGAATATGCAATACAGCTTTAAAGTCTGCTTACTTCTATGGATGACAGTACATTTGTCGGGTTTTCCGGACTAAGGCGGCTTATGTAAGTTGGCTGAAATGCGTTGCCGTCTTTTTTTTTTAGACTTTGGCAATTTAAAGTTACGTTAACTTTTGTTGTTACTGCTGACTGCAGCACAAATTTTGTGTATGTTGTGCGTTATAATCCGCTTTTTGTGATCGGATTATGGCCCTAATCCCCAGGCCAGGCGCACCTGCACATATGTATATGTATGTATGTGTATGTGGTTACTGTCTCGCCTCCCCCTGCCCTGGTTTTATGAACTGATCCGCTCTGGCAGTCAACTTTAATTACGCACGGACCGACCATGGATTAAGGAATCCCGACGTCCGCCCACAGGCACAAAAAGCAATTAAAATGTATATACACACACACACATACACACAGCCACGCGCGCGCGCACGGAGAGATGGTCGAGCGACTCAGGTATCGCCCTGAGAAAGTGAAAAGCGACATTTTCCAAGATCTCCTCGGCAAGATTGTGTGCCGGAGCTAATAAAGTTAATTGGTAACATGGTTTCTTTTTCCTCTTTTTCTTTTGTACGAGAGTTGCTCAATAAGTACAAAATGGAGGAAATAAACATTGTTGGTATTCACTAGAGTTAAGTTTGAAGTCACAATTTTCACAACTTGCAAAGGCCTCACTAAGGACCGTAAGGTCTATGTGTGGCCCCTACATGGGGCCAGTCGGAACTACCAACCTACCCACCAAACCGCGATTTTCTCAATTTCTTGGCTTATGTGCCTGAAATTTTCGCACAATAGAAAAGAACTTACAGTTAAAAGCTGAATCCAAAAGTTTGATAAGCTTTTTCATGGCTAGTTAATTCACAGCTGGTAAAGGTAACCAGTTGTGTAAAAGTTTTTAAAGACAAAAAAATAAAAAGCAAAAATCTTGGACAAAAAAATATTTATTAGATGTTTCGAGGTGGGAATAGAACATTTAGCATAGAATCTAAATAGAATCTTGAACCGATATATCAGATTCAGTATGAACGAGAATCGTTATATTGTCAATTCTTGTTTCAAATTAGCTTTCTACATTGTTTTTATTATTTTTATAACCGGTTTGTCAAAGACAACAGACTCTTAATTGTTAGTTTAATCGGTTCATTTGATTGTTAGTTTATAGTTCAACAAAGTTCTGTTAAACTTTGTAATGTTTGAAAAAGAAAGGACAATATGTTATTTCTTATAACTAACAAGGACGAATTCATAATTGTACAAATAAATGGAAAAACTTATTGTAAAGCAGGCAAAAGCTACGGAAGCGTATGTGATGACTTGGCCGTAGATATATCGGAACAAAATTTTTATTTAATTAAATTGGCTTTATAAAGCACTTGACTCCATCACATCAGACAGCAGCCTTTGAAGAAAAATCAAGCTATAATTATTATTAAGAGGGAGATTATAAAGCAAGCATCAATTACACTATGTCACAAAACTTCAAAAGTTTTTGTATCCGGCACTTTTAGCAATTGATCCTAATGTAAAATTTCACGCTGAATTCAAATCTTCTCATATCGGTTTACTAAAACCAGAGAAAATGGCGTTTTAGTAGACCTACCTTTTTTCAAAACACTAAAATTAAAAATTTATCTCAAAAACCGTTCTACTTTCCACATATCTGAGAAAAGATTTGAATTCAGCGTGAAATTTTACATTAGGATCATCTATTTAGAAGCCGGGATCAAAAAATTGTTGCACAGTGTTATTGAAACAGTTTGTCACTTTGTAGTAGCAGAGGTGACACAGGGTCGTTGTACGACTGAAACAGTTTAACATCATCTGCATACATTAGCATGTAAAATTAGAACAAAGCGTGTGGAATATCATTAATAAATAAATTGAAAAGCAGTGAAATTAAATGGAGAGAGTACACGGATAGAATTGGAAAGTTTCGAATTAAAACGGACACGCTGAGGGTGTCCTGGAAATCTATAAGATTTTGGCCGTCGGTGTCACAAAATTTCAAGAGATTTAATTTTCATATTTGAAAATATAGTAAGAAGGTTTGTGTCCAAGATAAAGGACAATCTCGTCAAACAAACTTGCATCTCGAAAAGAAAAATTTTCCTATTTTCTAGATATGAGTTAATTTGATGTTTAATTTAAATGATTTGATTGGGTTATATGTTTTATGATGCATTTTTAAATTATAATTCAAATTGAAGCCATATTCTTCAAAAAAAATGTAAAATTCTAAAATACTGTCGCGCCCGTCATGAAAATTTGGCAAGCCTTAGGCCGTTTGTTGGTACATTGATGTCGCCAACATAGATAAATGGCACCAGTGGAGGCTGAGAGGCTAGTTGGTTTTGTTTGATAAGGCAGTTCGTTAGTTTGGTTTTGCGAACAATTATTGAAAAGCAAATTATATTATTAAAACAATTATTTAAGAGTGATTGTTTTAGTGACTTTTTTGATTGAAAATCGTACAACACCACAAAGGAGGCTGGTTGACAGTATAGCGCTATTTCATGCATAAAATTTCAATCTTCAGCTGTGTGCGCCTGTCCTTAGTGTGTTGACAAAATGGCTATGAACGCTTGGGAATCCCAAAGGCAGGCTTATAGCAAAATTCGACATCAGCAGCAAACGCCAAAAACACTGAGGCTTTGAGTGTGTGCGCATCCCGTTATTGGCCCTTCTGTTGTTAGTGGGGGAAATTCTTTCCCCGCATTTCAACTAACACAGGCGCCAATTGTTTCAATTGCCCAAAGCAATCAAACGGGGGTGTTGTTTTTAATGAAACTATTTTAGGTTAGTTTCATAACAATTGCGCTAACCACGCATTTTAACTACAGAGTGATTGTTTTAGTTTTTTTGTATTCATAAAATAGCGCTATACTGTCAACCTCCTTTGTGGTGTTGTGCGTGTCTTGTTTTAGAAAAGTTATGGACAAAATCATAACTTAAATGCCCTAGAGCCTGCCTAAACAGTTCTACGATTAACAATTATTTAATTCATTGTTCTTTAAATTTCCAAAATTGTTTTTGATTATTGTTGTTGGGAATATGAATTTGACTAAATCTTCTAACAAAAGACGAAAGATTTGAAACCTCCCGAAAAAGAGTTCTGGAAGCCTTAATCCAATCGGAGGAAAGCCAAGCAACTTAACTTTATTCAGAACGAGAGCGTAAGTTAAAGTCGGCTCTTACCGATTTCGAAATACCCGTTACTTATAAAAAACCATGTTTAACAGTGTTCCTGCGTTCCTTAGTGTGACCATCCAAAAAGTATGCAACATTTTTTAGGGTGGGAGGGGTGGTAGCGGGGGGGCTGTGGTTCACTTTCTTGCTCATAACTTGAGAACCGTTCATCCGATCTTTATCATTTCTTCAGCAAATCGATTCATTTTGCTAATTACTAACTACCTCTAGAAGGTACGATTGTCTATCTTTAAAACTGTAGGAGATATAACGTTTTATTCCAAATTGCGGGGGCGGGAGGGGGCGTGGCCAAAATTTGAAACAAACTTGATCTGCGTGCAGATAAAAGAAGCATTTGTCCCATACATGTCAAACCTCTATCTCTTACCATCTCTGAGATCTAGGTGTTCATACAGACAGACAGACGGACGGACGGACGGACGGACAGATGGACAAGTCTATATCGTCTCGGCTGTTGATGCTGATCAAGAATATATATACTTTATATGGTCGGAAATGATTCCTTCTGCCTGTTACATACATTTGCACGACTTTAGTATACCCTTTTTACTCTACGAGTAACGGGTATAAAAAGACCATGGTATCCGTAAAGGACAACGTCAATTCGGCATATGACATTTTTATTTAACCATGTTGAGTTAGTGATAATAATATCATAGCGGCATTATTGTCGCTTATTATTATTGAGATGGGATAATCAATTCAAACAGCTTTGGAATGGTGGATAGCTTTGAGATTCCACCGTAGTTTTTAATATCAGGCTATTCAGATAAGAGATAGAGATACAAATTTTTGCATGTACATAAATGTATACCGTACGCAGATCAAGTTTGTTTCAAATTTGCAAAATTTGCAAAACATTACTCAGGGGTTAAGGATGATAATGGATCAATCCACAAAACGGATGGAAAAATGCCGTTCGAATGGTATATTTGAAAAGGATAAGATGCATCAAAATTGTTAAATGATGATAAAAATCATCTTTCAAGACAGAGCTAATGAATACGGTCATGGTAATGTAATCGATTTTTAATAAAAAGCAAAGATAAACGCAATCTTCTTCTTAGCTTAAGTTGACAAAAGGTGATGTGAGTAACAGATTTATATATTGAAGTTTGAAAATTAGTCAAAAAATCTCAAATTTGGGCCAAAAATGTGTGCTTGAACGCCTATTTAATTTCATTTTGTGTCATTCTGTAGAACGGAACATTTTATGATAGACAAATTAAACATTAAATTCACTTAGCAAACATCTAAATAAATGTTAAATATTTTACAGTTTTATTATCGGTTCAGGTTACTGTTCCAGTCACTCAATTTTTCCCTGCTACTTATTAAACAGCCCTCGTAGAGCCCAATTCCTTCTCGTCAAGTTTGTCGTTATTTCTGTATTGCCACTTTTGCTTTGCTTGCATATTCTTGTGAAATTAGAGTTAATTGTACATCATTAAAAGCGAATTCTTGGAATTAATTTTACGTTTCGTAGAAAGAGAAACGAACAACACATAAACCAAAGGCAAAACAACAACAACAGTAAAAATTAAAAAACAAAATGGCCGACGCTCAATTTTGGGTTTTCCATTATGGTGTCAAATTTTAATTACAACCTTACGACACACACACATACATCAATGTAAGCTTCAGCTTAGGTACGAGGGATGGCGACTGTAAAGATTAGCATTTTTCTTTTTTAGTTCGATATCTCTGACAGCGGTAGCTGTCACCACAGACCAAGTTCCCCCCATTCCTCGGTGAATATATGTATGTACACACGCCATTTTGCTTTGATCAGCCATTTTTTGCTTGTTCGCTACTCTCCTGTTTGAATCAACAGATTTACTTTCCACTTGAAACATTAAAAAACTTTACACCATCATCGACAACCTCAAACGTCATCAGAAATGGTCATTAAAGGGGAATGGAACGAAAAGCAACCCAGAGTAAGGTCAAATAACGCCGAAAGTTGTTGAGGGAGACCCTGGGTCTGTCCCCCCGCCCTACAATTTGAGCAGAGCAAACACAATCGTATGGATGATTGACGGATGGACTGAATGAGTGCATGTCATTCCCATTGCTGCTTATTTCTTGCCGTGAGTTTGAGTGTAACTGTGTGTGTGTGTGCATGTGTACTGTATTTCTTTTTCCTCACTTGGTTTATGTCTACTCCACAATGGCACTCGAAGCATATACAATGTATTTGCACATGCTTTGAGGGAAATACAAAAACAGGTGCCCGACTTGGAACATATCCAGCAATTTATTAGACTTGTGTTTAAAGCTGTTTTCGCAACTCTATTAATTATAGTGTTGCAGTCCTTCCCCAATAGGTGATGCCTCAGTTAGACTTAATAAACCTGGCTATAGACTTAAGACCCTTTAGCCTTGAAGTCAGTCCTTCCCTCGTTGTTTTAAATCTGTTATTGGTATCACGAATCGATCCTTATAAAATGCATGTCTTCCCGAACCTAAGCCCAATCCGGACCTCTCTTCGAATCTAAAAAAGATTCAGTTAAAAAAATCGAAACTCGATTTTCTTTTCAATATCTTGTATAATTTTTATAATGCTAGAATAAAAGATGACGCGATTTGGAAATCGTTCAAATTCGGGATAACGCGACTTTGAAAATGAAAATAACTTGTTAAATTTTATCTCAAAAAGTTGTCACAATAATTCAAAGGTACCAAAACCTTTGGTTTGATAAGCTTACAAAACAATCTTAAGACATTACGAAGGAAGCCCCATATTCAAATTTTTTGAGAAATTCTTGCGCTCACCTAGTGGAGGTCTGGGGACTGCAATAATTTGCTAGAAAATTCGAATTTCAATTTAAAGCTTTTGCATATTGAAAACGCCCAGCACTTGTTTCTGTTGTACATATGCAAAAGAAAAAAATAGAGGGAAGCTAACTTCGGCTCGACCGAAGTTTATATAACCTATACGATATATTCAGCTATACGATATATTCATGCGATTTTGATCAAACTCGCCAACATTGTGTTGAAACAACATAATATTCATAGCTGAAAAGTATAAACACGCTACTATTGAAAACAAACAAAAATTTTTCCACTACTTTTCTGCCTCGTTCCTATGGGAGCTATATGCTATAGTCATCCGATTTAGATCAAACTTGACAGAATGTTCTGGTAGCATACAATATTGATCAGTAACAAATTTGGAAGCGATAGCATTAAAAACAAAAAACTTTTTCATACTAGGACTTTTTTCAAACCTATATTTTGTATGGCAGCTATACTATATAGTTGTCCGATTTTCATAAATTTAGTTTTTTGAAAAATTAGTTTCGAAGCTATGATGAAGGCATAGAAAATCTCATAACTACGAGGTTTGGAAGCCGATCCGACGGTTCCGACAAATGTGCAGCGTATTTGACTAAAAAACTTCGTGCAAAGTTTGGTTAAGATAGCTTTAAAACTGACGGAGGAGATAGCATAGAAACAGACGGGCATGGCTAACACGACTTGTCATGCTGTCAAGAATATATAACTACTTTATGAGATAAATAAAAACAGCTTGTTTGTTCGATTATTAATTTCCCAATTCAACAAGAGCTTGTCTTGATAATTAAAGTAAATGGGAGGTTGACAAAAAATAATTGGGAGGTTAATGAACATAATAACTAATAGGGTTGTTATTAATTGAAATTAAGTTTACAATTATTGACTTAACTAATATTCGATAATTTAAAGAAAACATTTTATAATATTAAGAAGGAAGTAATAAGTAAAAGCTTTGTCAAAAAATGTAAAATTGGCTATACAGCCCCTCAAAGGGGCCAAGCCAAGTGAAAGCTTTAAGAATGGTAAATAAAACAATTAATGATTCTTTACCATGTTTATCTTCTAATGAGTTTTGGAAAAACTATCATTGTAAAGAACTTAACGATGTCGCGTTTGTTGTATTAGCAGTTCCTGCAACACAAGTAATAGTCTAGCGCACTCTTTCTGCTCATATATTTGATTTATCCAGCGATAGAGTCAATAATAATGGAAGACACACTAATGATTAATTTATACAGTGCGTTAACTGAGCGGAGAGAATTCGCCCCACTTATACAGAAAGGCCGACATGGGGCACACACACAACGTCTTCTGTCAATTTGCAGCTGTCTGTATTGCACTCGTGCTGCATTTGGAATTCCCAAACAGTCAGCGCAATGCTGGCATGAGATGGCCTCTGACAACTTGCAAAAGATAGGCAAAGCCTGCTGATGATAAAACCGCCAGGTTCTTGAAACAGCTGTACTGTCAACCATCCTCATTTATGGTGTATTGTTTTAAAAGTTATGAACGAACAAAAATTTGGAACACATAGACAACGGTTGCGAAGTAGACTCCTTTTCTGTTAGAAGTTAGTCAGCTGTTTGCTCTTACTTACGCTCTCAGAGTAGTGCATTTGGGAAAATGTCCGCTCACTGTGATTTCCTATGCGGAATCGTCCTATGGAGGAATCTCAATGCGGACTATCGCTCAACACCGCCTGGTCCTGGAGACTGCTAAAACGTTCGATGTCTAAGCTCGAATATTATATAATCAAGCCTTTAAACTTTTGTTTGTTTCAATTTACGTACATGTTTTCTGAACAAAACTATTTCTGAACCCTGATTCGAACCCGAACCTAGGTTCAGCGACCTTCTGAACCCGCTCCGTGAACCCGAACCCAAAAAGTTTCGCGGGTTCGAACACCGGAGTGAAGCCCTGTCGATTTTTATGTGGTTTGTAGCCCTGGTAAAAACACCTTGAGGTTGTGCTTGTGCGTGTCAATGTGAAGCCTATAAAATTCTACAAAAGGTTCGGTCCGCAGAAGTCTAAGGTTCGTTTTGTGAATTCGATTGCCCTCTGATTTAAATACGTCTCTGGACTTTAAAATTGTAGGGTACACTCTAATGAGTTTTGCTATTTTTTGGGGAGTTTTAATACTTTTATGGTCTTATACTTTTGTATTTCTGTTCATTAAAATAGCAATGGGAACTTTAAACAAAAAAACCCCCAAAACTTGTTTTAAACTTCATTTTAGGAATAAACTTTGTTAATCAAGACTTCATTGCAAATTCCTTATTAGGTATTATAACTTGGCTTCTGGGTGGCATGAAGTCAATTAAGCCCTGGCAACGCTTTACAGAAATTTTCGTCCTTAGCTCTTAAACAACCTGCCAAAACATTGATCTTGTTTACGGCTTTGCCTTAGCTACACTTCATTTGACTTTTCCCAATAAGTTTTCAATCAGATTTAGATCGTGCGACTGAGCTGGCCCTAGCATTAAGTCGATGCTTTTCGTTATAAAATTTTTTGTGAGATTGCTGATCCGTCTGCTATAGAGCTGAGCAGAGTCCTCTTTTACTGCACGCTGCTAATATGTCGGAACCGCCGGGATCGGATGACTACTTCTTGTAGATGCCATAGAAATGATCGGTCGGAAAATGGGTTTTAGGGAGAAAATCTTTTTCGTTTTCAATATTAGCGTTCTTAACAACTTTCTGTATTCTTGTGTTAATATTACGATTTTGGTCATAGTTTAGCAGCTTTTTTGTATATTAACACTTCTGCACAGACGATGTTAGCTTTGGTTTTTTATTAATTTTTCAGTAAATATAAAAAATAAAACTTCATTTCGTGAAATGACAAGAATAAATAGACGATTTGTCACTTCATTTGCTTAAGATAATTGCCCTGACAATGGTGAATAATAAGTAGACGCAATTTTGCTCGAAATATAATATTAGAAAATTAGTTGTGCATTTAGCTTTCTTCTGAATACAAAAATTAATAGAATGCGACCCGAGGAATTGCTTTCCTTAGCTCTGTCTTTTTATATTATCAAAAAGTCCACGTGAATTTGAAAGTCCTCTGTTACTGAATACAAACAAAGCAGCTGTTTTTGTCAAAGTGTCAAAAAGATGACGATTTGTCAATGGAAGTGGCAAAATTTTGAGAAATGAAAATGATAAGAAATGATGCCAGTGGATATGGGCTATAAGATATAATTCAGAAATTTTGATTTAAAACAATTTTGTACCGGTTTAAAAAGGACCAGACCATGTTTTAAACAGAGAAAGAATTTTAACTTCATATTACCAACCCTCTCAAGTGTTTTTTTTTTTTTTTTTTTTTGCAGATTTGACGAATTATTTTCGATAAACGTCAGGTCATTGGCAAAAAAGGTATGAGTTTTTTAGCATTTTTCTATCGAATGCCTCAAATCGGAAAAGCTAAAGGACATCACAAATTGCACACACATTTAACGAAAACGTTCGAGGCAAATAAAAATATATTAACCAAAAAGGCAAAGCTAATTTCGTCTGTTCTGATACACTTAAAAAGCTTGTCTCAACGGTTAGCAACTTCGACCAAACTTCGCAGATCAGCTTAAAACCATTCAATATTACCCATGACCTTGTTTGAGAGCGGTAATATTGAGAACAAAACAGTTTTTCTCACTAAAAACAAGAAGTAGTCATCCGATCCGGTCGGTTCCGACATATTAGCAACGTGCAGTCAAAAGAAGACTCTGTGCAAAGTTTCAGCTCGATAGCTTCAAAACTGAGGGACACTTTTCAAGTGTATAATAAGGTATTTATCTAAATTGTCGATCCTTTGAATCATTCTTCTAGATCATTTTCTTGGAAATGAAATTTTATTGAATAGTAGCTTCACAAACGACAAAAAGGATAACTAAATTTTCATAAAACGGTGAGAGGAATTGTTATTCCTCACAAATATCAGTTTATAGCTGAAGGAGAAACACGGCGAATTGGAATTGGAAGTGGGTCAGCAGCGTGATAACTAGTTTGAGCCAATTTGTTTTAAAATTTAAGGTTCGGTTTGCGAACCGGTTCCTGGAACCCCTGAGCATACATAAAAAGTCATCCAAGCTTTGTTCAAAACTAAAATCTTTTAAGATTTCCAATATTTCCCTGTATGTGTCATTGCAAATTACCTCATTTTGTAAGCCGAACCTGTTTTTTCCAAAAAGTGATCCGGTTCGGGTTCAGGTTCAAGGAGTGTAAAATATAAGGGGTCCGGTTCATGTTCCGGTTCAACGGACCCAAAAAACCCAAACCGAACCGATAAAAGTACGAAGAATTACGTCCGAACATGGGTTGAGAATACAAACATTCTTCAGCACAGATCTTTATTACTAACAGGGCTGCAAAACTTCTAAAAATCGGAAGTGGTTCACTCTAGGGTTCGAAAGCTCTAATATGTTTGGGTTCAGGTTCACGAGCGGGTTCAGAAGGTCGCTGAAACAAGGTTCCGGTTCGAACAGGGGTTCAGGCAATTTTGAATTTGGGTCCTCTGCGTAAAAGGTGGAAAAATCTGCATCATGGAATGGAGCGAGCACCTATTATGATTTTGTCACATATCATCCATATGGCCCTTATGCTAGCTTCTGTGCAAGGCGTTTTCAAGTCCTTTTCCTGCCGACTTAATATGTAAAATAAAAATATTTAATAATGCATGACAAGTTTCTCTGCCACTACTTAATTTCATGAGGAACGTGTGGAATAGAAACATTTTGCTTCAAGATGTTAGATGTTGGATGTTGCTCAGTGGAAAAAGCCTATTAGAGTATTGTAGTTAACTTTTATTAATATTGGCTCTTTGTGCCTCTGGAAGAGCTAATACAAGAGATGTGATATTTTTAAGTTCTTCACAATGATCAGTTATCGAAAGCTTTAATACATAAGAAATTTAAAACAATCTTTAAATTTCGAGAAGAAAATCAATGAAGTTATTCGCCGGTTTGAATTTAGTCATATTTTCATTATTTTCTTGCTTCTTTGCGAAAAATTCAGATTCATCAGAAGATGGACATGGTACAGAATCATTGATGCTTTTATTATACCCTGTTCTCTTTAAAAATGGGGAAAAGGGGATCATGAAGTAGTGCAAATGTATGTAAAAGCCAGAAGGAAGCACCTCCGACCCCATAAAGTATATATATTCTTGATCAGCATCAACAGCCGAATCGATTTAGCCATGTCCGTATGTCTGTCTGTATGAACGCGTCGATCTCAGAGACTGTAACATATGTAAATGTAAATGTAAAATTGGCTATACAGCTTCTCTAACGGGGCCAAGCCAAGCTTCTCTCAACTTTGTAACAGATAGAGCCACAATTTTTGGCATGTATGTAGGTGTATACCCACATTGAGTTTGTTTCAGATTTGGAAAATTCCTCCTCCTCCATCTGTTAACAGCGAAAAACTGTCTTTCTCTCTGTATAAACGGGTGGATCTCACAGACTATAAGAGGTGGAGCCACAAATTTTTGCATGTATGTAGGTGTATACTGTACCCACATCGAGTTGGTTTCAGATTTGGAAAATTCCATTTCCTCCATCTTTCAGCAGCGAATAACTGCCTCTCTCTCTGGGTGAACGCGTTGATGTCAGAGACTATAAGAGATAGAACCACAAATTTTTGCATGTATGTGGGTGTATACTGTACCCAGATCAAGTTTGCTCCAGATTTGGCAATTCCTCCTACTTCTACTTGTAACAGCGAAAAACTGTCAGAGCTACAATTTTTAAGCTTGAACCTAGTGACTTAATATATATTCAGTAAGTCCCAATATCTGTCTATTCTGTATACTACTATAAGATCCGAGCAAAAACAACGAAGATATGCAAAAAATTTAAAATAAAAGGAGTTCAAAGCTATAGGAATCACATTACTTGGAACAGGGTATTTTGCTGTCGGGGCACTCGACCACAACACTCTTACTTTTTTATTAGCTCCTTATGTCGATTACACTATGCAACAATTTTTTGATCCCGACTTCATAAAATCCTAATGTAAAATTTCACTCAAAAATTAAAGATTATAAAATTAGTTCTTAAAAAAACGATAGTTGTTTAAAATCCAATCAATGTCAATTATAGCACAAAATTTTTGTAATTTTTTAATCTTTTGTTTTTCAACCGAATTTTTCAAACTGTCCCATAACAATTGCTCAGGCAGATATGACAGAATGGGTAATCTCTTAGGAACATTTTGTCCTTGATCATCAAAATCGGATGAAAAATAACGCTATTTACACTTAAGTAAACTACATCTTCTTGAGATATTTTTTGTTGTTTTCACTCTCCGCGCTTTTTGTTTCATAAGTCACATAGGATTATCTTAACAAAACAAAGTCATATCAGAGAGCAATTTAAGACACTGCCATTTAAAAAATTCCTCTCTGACATTGAAATGTAACCAAAATATCGAGTTTTTGCTAGTTTTTCAGTAAAAAAATCACATCTTAGTCTCAAATAAGAATAAACGTTGAGCATTAGGAGTTTTTATTTCAGTTCAAGGTTGGATAAAAGTACTCAAATGATGTTGACCGCTTTTGCTTTTTGTGCAGACTGTGTGTTTCTCGCAACAAGAACCAACAATAGTCTAGTTTCTTGCCATAATATAAAGAAAAAATATTTTGCAATTGCTCCGAAAAAATTCTCTGCTTCGCGAATGAAAATCCTCCACAAATAAAGCAAATCTTGCTTGGATCATTTTTGCAGTGAAATGTTCGCTTTGAGCAACTCATGTTGAAGTTCGTAAAATTTTGGATAAAAAAGAGTGGGCGTCGTAGAACACCCGATACGAACGAAGCTCTTTACGATGGATGGGCACTGTTTTAGTCACTGATTTAGTCAGTGTTTGGTCACTGTTTTAGTCATTGTTTTGGTCACTTTTTGTCACTGTTTTAGTCACTATTTTTTGCATGCAAAACAACAAATAATCATACTCTCAAGAAGAGGTATGATTACTTAATTGTGAATATAGCGTTTAGTTTTCATCCGATTTTGATGACCAAGGGCACAAAATGTTCGTAAGAGATTAACCCATCCTGTCAATATCTGAGACCTGAGCAATTGTTATGGTAAGATTGAAAAAAACTTAATGAAAGGCAGCAAAAAATTAAAAAATTATCAAAAATTTTTCAAAAATCCAACTTTGAAGTGCAATTACTTTGTCATTTATGATTGGATTTTAAACAACTGTGGTTTGTTTTAAGAACTAATTTTATAATCTTTAATTTTTTGTTTCCGTTTATACATATCGGTTGACTAAAACCAGAGAAAATGGCATTTTAGTAGACCTACCTTTTTTCAAAACACTAAAATTGAAAATTTAGCGAAATCTCAAAAACCGTTCTACTTTTGACTTATCTGAGAGCAGATTTGAATTCAGCGTGAAATTTTACATAAGGATCAATTGCTAAAAGTGCCGGATACAAAAACTTTTGAAATTTTGTGACATTGACAATATAAAATACGTTTATTTGCAAGCTGTTTTTGTTCCAAGTCAAAAAGATTTCGTTCCTTGGATTCAGAGAATCAGTTGTAGAGATTGGGAATGAATTTAAAATGTAAGAACGGTTTTTTATGCCCTTTCTAAATATGTACGAATATTTAAACTTACAAAAACCTGCATAAGTGCATCAAGGTGTATTGGAAATTTATGGAGACATTTAAAATTTAATAAAACCCTCTTTGATTTTTTTTACTCCGGTTCGGGTTCAGGTTTGAATAGAAAAATTTGTTCTGCTCCGGTTCAGGCTCGGTTTGGGCATTTCAAAAATGCCGGAGGAGCGGTTCAACTCCGAACCGGTTTGCAGCCCTGATTACTAATCAGGAAAAGGAAGCTGGAATATGTCAACGCTAGAAAGGAAAGCCTTAAGTCAAGTGTTTTCTTAGGCTTATCGCCACATTGACCCTACTCTATAACGAAATCTTGCCATAACTGTGGATTAGCCGAGTAAAAAAAGCTGAATTTGCAATTAGACAAGGATCTCTGAGAAAGGTGCAGAATCTGTCAATTAGGTTAACTAACCATTAGCATTTGTGAACAACAAGAAAGCGTGAACAAAGTGGACATTATCAGCCTTGTTTTCAATTACACTTCAATCAAAATTTAGTTAGTTATGATTTGGATCCGGTTTAGCAAGAGATTTGATCTCCAAATCACAAAAGTTTTGCAAAAGTGAAATAAGAAATAACGCTGATAATGTGAACTTTAAGGAATAAGGAATTAACATCTCCGTTTGTTATTCGCCCAATAACCTATGTACCCTTTGGTATCCTATGATTACCCAGGGCACACAAAGTCTTAGTCTCTGCCGACGCCGCCATTTGGAACTTGTATTTCTGAATATTAAGAAGAACCTCTCCTCACAACGTTTACGTTTGGTGGCGCTCAAGCGAGACGGGAACAGAGAAGCAAACACTTGGCCGTAGCAGCTGCAGCTGATCTTGATGGAGAGCCTCTTCTTCAGCGGGAACAGCGCGCTCTGTTCAATACGCATCTGTTCAGTTGTATGTGTGTGTGTGTGTGTGTGTTGTGTGAGAGCATTTGCATTGCCTTTCACACAAACTGGAAACCAGAAACCGAACAACGGGCACGAGACTTGAACACGAAAGTGAAACACATTCGGCATTTGTTTGTTTGTCTCTTGTTTGTTTGTATTTGGCATGGGAAAAAGATAAGGTAGCATTTTGTTCAAAATACTTTTTTCTTTTTTGCACGAGACTATAAATTAAGTGATAAGAAGAGGCGCATATAACGAAGACGCTGGATTAGCCCATGAGCACGTGGGATCTGCTAAAGGGTGTGCAATAATTAACCCCGTTGTCCAACAAGACACTTACCCTCTTCTCGGCACTGTCACAGGGATTGCCCACCGACGATGATGTGCTCGATGAAGTCGATGTAGTGGCTGCTGCACCGGCTCCAATTCCCACTCCGCCTACAGCATTGGGTAAATTTAGCACATCTGTAGCCACTGTATCCAATTGCTCCTGCTTAATGCCCGCGATGAGTGGCAAAAAGTCATTTTTCAAATGCTCCAAATCCAGATCCATTTTTGATTTTGTGATTTTACTTGGCGCGTTTAAGTAGAATTAACAATGTGGGCGTTATTTAATTTTTAAAAAACTTCGGCGTCTCACAAGAACATTTCGTGGCTTTTGCCAGTTTTTGTTTTGAATCAAATTTTCTTTTCTTTAATCCATCGCCTATGTACACACAAACACACACTCTCACACACAAACGTCAGACGGAGCTCACATTAACTAATTTCACTTTTCTCTCTTGAAGTAACTTAACGTTTTTTATGTCTCGGCATTTTTATTTGGCTTTTAATTCGAATGCTTATGCATTTTCATTCCACCTTCGACTTTAATTCGAACGCTTGCAATAAAAAATGTTTTCTCTCTCTCCTTTTTGCATTAATCTTCTTCTGCTCACAGAGTGACAACTTTCCTTTAGAAACACACACTTTTGGCTTTATTTAACCATTTTTCTAGCACACCGAAGCATTTAAGTTAACAATAGCAAGATGTTTATTGGTCACTCAAATCAATTTTCTCTGTTTTTATTGCGTTTAATTACTTGAAAAACACACTCTCCTTGGACGCTTCTTCTGTACAAAAATTGTGGTTCAGCCATTTTGGATTCTATGAAGTGTGGCCATATGCGGTAATAGGGGAAAATACTGCTTTTCAATAGTCGAGCTTGATTTTTGTAGAGATCTGGCAGCACGGCTGGACAATTTGCAATTTGAATAATCGGGGTGACACAGAAATCACTAGCGATATAAACGTTTGTATTTTATATTAAAACTGCTCGAATTTATATGTGAAGTGGCACCAAAAAGGAATCAACTACTCAAATCTACTTGGCTTTGTATAGTCGGTTTCAATTCGCTTTATTTTCGCCATCTGATCTAGCAGGCGTGCTTTTTGGTGCCACTTCACATATAAATTCGAGCAGTTTTAATATAAAATACAAGTGTTCTGCGTCACCCCCGAATATGTCTAAAAACAGTTCTTATTTGATTATCAAAAATGGGCAATAATTGCTTTTAATATAATTATTCAAGTTTGATGGCCGAGTTTAATAATCAGATGCAGCCACTGTGATCACCGTCCGTCACAGTTTTAAACATTTTGCTCATCTCTAGCACACGTGCGAGTGATAACAAAAAATGTTTTCAACTCATGTATTAAACGCCTACACAAAGGCAGGTGAATTCTAATTGTTTTTTCTTAACAATAACAAATCAGTATTTCAATCATATATATTCACAGTTCGCCTGATCCTTCCTTCACCACGTTACAAATCCTTTGCCGCCGCCATGTCAGAGGCTTTGGATCAACTGGAGTTAAACAATGCCGCTAAGAAAGCAGCCAGGCAAGCTGACGATGAGGCTGTGAAGGAAACCAGCCGCATAAAGCGAAATTTAAAGCGCAAAAAATGGGTAGACTGGAAGACCCAAGACGAAGAGGATGTCGCCGCAAATGGCTCTAAACGTTCGTCCTCCGATCCCGCCTTTGAGCGCATCAAGCGCAAAAAGTGTGCTATACTTTTAAGCTATTGTGGAGCCAATTACTTTGGTATGCAGCGTAATCCCGGCATGCAAACCATTGAGGAGGAGCTCTTCAAGGTGATGCTTAAGCACAAATGGATAACAGAGGACAGTTTCGAACAGGTGCAGATTGCTTGTTTTCAGCGTGCTGCCCGCACTGATAAAGGTGTATCAGCCGCTCGCCAGGTGTGCTCCGTAAAGCTGCGTAAGTAGCAAATGATTCTTGAAATTACCAGTTTTAATATTCTTCTTCTTCATTAGCTGAGGAACTTGATTTAAAGGCTTTCAACGAGGATTTACCGGAACAGATTCGTTTGTTTGGCGTAGAGCGTGTGACCAAGGGCTTCAATGCCAAGGATCAGTGTAATGCACGTACCTACACTTATACACTTCCCACTGTGGCCTTTGCCCCCAGCGAGGAGCAACACGAACAGACGGAATATCGCATTCCCTTGGACCGGTTGGAGAAAGTTAGGGAAACACTTCAACTGTACGAGGGAACGAAAAACTTTCACAATTTCACCAGCAAAAAGTATGTACACTAATTTTATAATTGTTTTTTGGTTGCACAATAATTGGGAAACTGGACGAATTTGTTTTTAGAGATATGTGAAAAATAATGTTGACAATAGTTATTTCATACTTTGAGTCCACATTTAATCCAATTAAAACAGATTCCAATATTGAATGAATCTATTCCCTGAAATATTATTTCATTCAATTTGATTTTGAGAAGGTGGTGGACATTCAAGAACCTGTCACTTACCTGTACAAACTCTCGATGAAAGAAGGAAACTTATTAATACAGTCGGACAGTCAAGCTCACCAAATGTCACTTATCTCTGAATTAGATTGCACACACTTCGGTATTCATCTAATTTGGGTGCCCGGATATCTTAGCATTGATAGAAATAAGCATGCCGTCACCACCATCGAGCACATTTTAGAGAAGATCACAATACAAGCTTTACCCAAATGCCAGAAAGGCAAATAACGTTGTTCAAGTTCAACTTGGAACACACCAATTACCTTGCAAATGTCATAATTCTATTCACAAGAGTATTAAGATCCTGGAGATTTAAAGAATCGTTTCTGCAGACTTGTAGCCTGTCAAGTTAAAAATGAGCGAAGCATATTTAAGAGTGGAACTCATATACATAATGCTGTTAGAAACATTAGCTCTTGTCTTCCATAGTTCACATTTTTACTACTTGTTTTTGCGGAAATAGCGCACCGCGAGCAATCCTGCTCTATTGTGCCCCCTACTAAGCTTAGAACTCTTCTAGCAGCCCGTTTTCCTGTACAAAGGTCAGGATTTTCGTGGGTTCCAGGTTACACATATTGTTGCTGCTGTTCGTTTCGCATTTCTAACGATGCATGGACGCTCCCGGTCCATCTGCAACTCCTCAAAGGATATCCTGCTTGTATTTAAATGCGTTACTTCATGCTTTAAGGTCCTTTTCTTGTGGCTTGGTCGACCACCAGCCGAGGCCCACCAGTGGCACGGCTACTTAGAACAGGCAGCCTCCACTTGCCTGGGCTCACTGTTTGAGACTGGACCATTTGTTACCCAGGCTTCCAGCTGGACTGACTCTCGGTACGGTCCGAACGACACCTTAGTCCGAACCTAGGTTAGATGTGTAGGTTGGGAAAGGAATTAGGTGTGTGTACTGCTACGTACTGCTACGCTAAAAACCATCTTACAAGTTCTTCGGGATTCGGAATATAGAATAGAATCGGGATCACATAGAATTATATCATTTGAACAGTTGGCAATTGCATTGAAGGGCTTTACCATCTCAAACGTGTTATTCATATACTTAACCGTTTTCAGGTCATATACATTCAGTGGTGCCAGAATCTCCGAAGCTAAAAATTGCTAGATTTGGGAAAAAAAATTGCTCAAAATTATAAGAAAATTGCCAAAAAAAAAATTACTAAAACATTAAAATTTTCGTTTTCAACATATATAACATATGTGCATTTGCATTCAGGACCGAACGGGACCATCGAACACATTTAAAGTCTAAATCAAAGACTAAGCAGGCTTAACTTTTAACTACTAATACGCCCCATTATTGGTGCTGAGGCTGATTTTGGGCAATTGTTCGTTTTCACGATAATTGCATTCGAACGTGACAAAAAGTGGACCTTTTTTTGGAAATGCCCATATGTATGTATTTTTAGAATCAAAATTTAAATACTTTTAGTTAAACGAAACATGATTTCTGTATCGTAAACAATTACATCATATGTATGTATTTTAAGAATTTTATATTTTATCTACAAAAAGCTTACCAAGAATTTTTGTCACACTAATGTTAATGGACTCGTCCAACAAAAGTCGTTCATATTTAATAATGTACCTGCACTTCGTTCTGCCTAATTTTATATTTTCAGCAGTTTAGCAAGCTAAAACACAACTCCATACACAACTTTGACAAATGATCACTTTTCGCAACAAAGAAATCTAACAAAGAAGCACACTTTAAAATCCTCTCTTTATTGAGTGTTGTTAACTCCATCTTGACAAAGGGAACATTCATTGTGACAACTCAAAATATAAGTCAAAGTATTTGTCGCCATAGAAAAACAAGTTGGTTAGAGGGAGACGGACATAGTCACAAAAATTAATCAGAGAGCCAAAATGACAGCAAACAGCTGACTAATATCTGAGTGAAATGAAGACGACTCCACAATGTTTGCTTCCGTGTTAGATTTTCTTTGGTCGCAACCGCCGTGTGTTTGGCAATGTGTAGGCATAGTGCCGCTTCCTGCTCCTCCGTTTTTGTTGACTTTCGAACGAAAGCTAGATTTGTGGCTAATAGCATTTTTAATTAAAAAGTTGCAAATTTTTTTAAAAGTTGCTAGATCTAGCAACTAAATTGCTAAAGTGGCAGCACTGTATACATTCGATATTGAGAACTAAGTAGGCAACCGATATCATTAATGAATTAAGTTAATAGCAACGGACCGACTACGCTAGCTTAAGAGCAGGGCTGCAAACCGGTTCGGAATGGAACCGCTCCGGAGTCGGAGTCTCCGGCATTTTTGGGAAGCCTGAATAAATTTCCAATACACCTTAATGCACTCATGCAGGTTTTTGTAAGTTTAAATATTCGTACACATTTAGAAAGTGCTTAGAAAACCGTTCTTACATCTCTACAACCGAATCTTGGAATCCAAGAAACCAACGTATTGCTGAATTGTATAATCGTTAAAAGGAACTAATTAATAAAAGCATCAATGATTCTTTACCATGTCCATCTTCTGATGAAACTGAATTTTTCGCAAAGAAGCTAGAAAATAAAGAAAATGTGACAAATGTCAAACCGGTGAAGGACTTCATTGATTTTTTTCTCGAAGGTGTCTAGCCCTATAAGGGAAGGGGTGCGGCCTAAAGTCTGAGAAAACAACCTGATCTGGCCCAAGTTTGGGTCATTTTGACTCCAAGTCCTTGAGATATCTTCAAAAGTCCTTTTTTTATAAGCTTTTTTTTAAAAAAGTAATAACTCGGGAACCAGAGTAGCTAGAGACACGAATTAAATTGCTAGTGATAGAGAATTGATCAGGAAATTCCAGGAAAAGTTTTAAGTCGGCGGTCCAAAGCGAACTGCCAAAACCATCACATTCAAATTTTCTTTTAATTATACCAAAAAATGTTTTCAGTGTATGTCCTCAATTTTCCAATTTTCGCAAACAATATTTTTGATCAATTTTCGTATCTTTAATTCAAACAATTTCTTTTCCCTACTTTAAACACCCCTTATAAACAAAAACGGCCTAAGATTTTAGTTCATGTCTCTAGCTACTCTGGTTCCCGAGTTATTACTTTAAAAAAAAAGAGTGTGTGTCATGGGACACACGGTACGAGCGAAGCTCTTTACGTTGATACAACCGATTTAAGTAATGGCAAAAAGACAGTTTTTTGATTCTGTATAAATAAATGTAATATAATATAAACAATAATTAGGTCACTGACAAGTCACTGCCGAGTCAGTGTTAGGTCACTGTCAATTCACTGTTCAATCACTGTTAAGTCACTGTTAAGCTTCCGTTAAGTCACTGTTAAGTCACTGTTAAGCTTCTGTTAAGTCACTGTCAAACAAACAACATTATAGTTTATAGCACAGAATTCACAACTTGACTTTAATGCAGCCACTCTTTCCACCCCCAGATCTCCACCAGAACCCCACTTGATCCCCACCAGATCTTCACCAGATCCCCACCTGCTCCCCACCAGATCAGCACCAAATCCCCGCCAGATCCACAACAAATTTTCACCTGATTCCCACCAGATACCCACCCCTTCCACTCACACTATCCCACTCCACACACAACCCTCCTGCTGCTACTGTAATGATAAAAGCTGGTGATTTTGCCAATACAAAATTCAAAGACATCACCCAAAATAATCTGTCGCAAAGACAAAATTTTTCAAGATTTACCCCCAAGTCTGACGTCCGTAAAAGAGCTTCGCTCTAAAAAGCATATAGAAAAAAGACTTTTGAAGATATCTCAAGGACATGGCGTCAAAATGACCCAACATTAGGCCAGATCAGTTTGTTTTAAAGTTATCTATCCTACTATGTATAAAGAAAATTTCAAAATCTCAGACTTTAGGCCGCACCCCTTCCCTTATCGGTCTAGACCCTTTAAAGATTGTTTTAAATTTCTTATGTATTAAAGCTTTCGATAAATGATCATTGTGAAGTACTTAAAAATATCACATTCCATGTATGAGGCACAAGTATTCAGCCAAAGAGCCAGGTATTAATAAAAGTTAACAAAAATTCTCTAATATTATATGAAAAATATCAAGATTCTAAACGTCTATTAGGGCGCGCGCACACTTGCAACTAAAAGATAAACTGAAGGCCTTGCATGATATTTAGGTAGGGCAGCAAGTCGAAATAAACAAACATGTTTGATTGATTCCGCAATGCTGAGCTTACAACTGTTGTGGACGCTAGCAAGGTCAGCCTTAAGTTCTGCCTTCAGTTCATCATTCAGCCACATGTGTGCGCGCGCCCTTAATGATTAAAGTTTTGCAGTAATTTCAAATTTAATGTTGTCCGAATAAGAGATAAAACAAAATTATTCCTGAACCCCGGTTCGAACAGGAACCTTGTTTCAGCGACCTTCTGAACCCGCTCCGTGAACCCGAACTCAAACATTTTAGGGCGTTTGAACCATGGAGTGAACCACTTCCGATTTTTTGGAGGTTTGCAGTCCTGCTTAAAAGACCCCAAAGAACATAATGAGAGTAAATTCAATTCAAAGAATGAAATCTAATCTTAAAGAGTTGCTGTGACCTGAATTTCGATGGCTTTAAAATTTTTGTAACGTGCTTCGTTGCTGCATACTTCAGGAAAGTGTCTACTGGTGTGGTGATTCGCAGTCCACCACAGCCCACTTTTCCTCACAAAAAAAGGGCTAGGTTACTTAACTCCAGACTTTATTCTGATCAGTGTCCGTATTAATAGACTTTTGAGTGAATTTGCCAATTGCTTTAGGTACAGGGTGGTCCATCTGTATTTGGAATTTGAACTATTCATAATTTCACTTTAAAACGTCAAATGTCATTCGGAAAGCGACTAATATTGAATAAAAACTTTGACATTTACGAAATGAGTGGGTATTCGCTTGAAGAAAGTTGGGAAATATTATACATAATAAATGTACAACCTTTTAAAAATATCTAGCCTTTTTTATAGCAAATTTAAATTCCAATTTTTAAATGGACTACCCTGTATAAAGCTGCAAACTCTGTGTTCTAGAATTTACTAAACATTATTTATTATTCTCATATGTCAATTTCATTGGATTAGAATTCCTGGTGTCCCCTGAAGTAAAGCCGCGATCTTAAATTTTTAACACGACTTTCAAGTATTTAAAGTAAGACAGTTTTTCGTAGATGTGGAAGGCTCTCTCCGTTTTTTTTTTGTTTCCATTCAAATAAAGGAATCGATCAAGGTATATCCCAAGGTGCCGTGTCCTGCTACTGAATTTATTTGTTTTAGTTTTCCAATTAATGTTGATTTTAGCTTGACAATATTGTATAAGAGTTGAATTTTATTTACTTTTTGTATTTATGTACAGTTTGAAAATCATCGAGAAGTTTAGCACGCCTTGTTGAAGTCTTTTAAATATTTTGAATCTTTTCATGCTTGTGTACTCGCAGGTTCTACAACTAAACAACGACCTGGTGGTATTGACCCGCTGAGCCAGTCAAGGGGCACGTAAGCAGAGTATTTAGATTTGCTTTCGCAGTATATGTGATACCATTTAACATTTTTAAGAAATCTTAATCGTTTAAAAGACTTTTCTTGTTAGCCAACCCACTTTTGGAGACTTCTCTTAACAGACGGTCCTGTTCCGAAAAATATTAGTACCATTTTGCGGATGCCATTTTCGAGTGTCACTTTAGAGCTAATTGAAACCAATCAATCATTTTCAAAATCGGAGTGTTCTTTTCATCTTAAGGGGGGTTGTTTACAAGCATTTGCTTTTGGCGGCAGAAGTCCTTTTTGTCGTAATATTTTATATTCTCTTCTCGTGATTCCTGTAGTTTTAGTCGTTTAGGCTGGGCATTTTTTGAATCAGTCAGTCAGTTAGTCCTTTCTATTTCCTGCCTATTTAGCAACATTAATCGCCACAACACACACTAACTAAATGTTATCTTTTCTTAGAAACTTTCTAGATCCCTCCGCCAAGCGGTTCATCATGTCATTCACCTGCAGTGACCCCTTCCAGAGTCCACAAGATATTGAATTTGTCACATTGCAGGTGAAGGGTCAAAGTTTTATGCTGCATCAGATACGCAAAATGGTTGGTCTGGCCATAGCCATAGTGCGGGGCAACACCACGACTACCACCCTGGAGAGAGCACTAACCGAAGAGCGTTTAGATCTGCCCATGGCACCTGGCCTGGGATTGGTACTGGATACGGTACACTATGAGCGTTATAACGATCGTTATGGCAAGGATGGCATACACAATCCATTGATATGGCAGGAACAGGAGACTCAGGTGCGAGAGTTTATTGAGGAGCAAATCTTTAAACAGATCTACAAGACGGAAGCAGAGGAGCGTAATTTGTTGGACTGGCTGAGCACATTGCATTATCACTCTTACGACACGCGACGGGATGAGGCACCGCCGCCGAATAAGAAAGCCGCCGATGATGACAATGAGGAGTGAATTACATTTAAGCATTAACCAGTTTATGTGTATTGATTGAGTAAAAAACAATTTAGCAAAAGATAAGCTTAGAAGCGACCGCCCTTCTTCTTTTTGTGGCCACCCTTGCGATGCTGTTGCCTGGGGCCAGGTGTGGTCTCCTGATAGACGGGCGTAGCGGGTGATTGTTTGCTCAGATTGGCGCGGTTTGACATATCGCTGCAAATAAGGGAGGAGTCAATTTCTGGATTGATTAAAGACCTTTTGCTACTTACTATTGATCAGCCGCCCCAGTAGCCATGCCCTGCGAACCCTTGATAATGTCCTTGGCTCGTGCTCCGCCGCGCTTCTTGCGGAAGCCGGTGCGTTCGTATTTGGGCAGCCAGCGCTCTGGATCGGGTCCCACCTCGGCATTGTAGCTCTTGGGCAGTTTGCCCTTGCGCTTGCGATGCTGGCTCTTCTTCTTCTCCAAGGGTGTGCTGGGCGAAGGCTCAATCTTGGCATTCGCTGACTTCTTGGCCGCTTTGGTGGACATTACCCAATTGGCCGCCTCCAGAGCATCGATCTCCGAGGCAGTGGTTAGTGTCTCCAACTTGGGCAATTTGCGACTTATTTCGAGGGCACGCTTGGGATTAAACTGGGCATAGGCTATGACCAGCTGGGCCAACACCTTCATATCGTTCGGTTTAAGTTTAAGCAGTTCCTCCAGTGAGCTTGCCGCAGTCTCAGAGGCACCGCCGCGCAAATGGAATTCGGCTGCCTGACGCCACATGTCGGACAAATCGCCACTGCTAACATTGTTACGCTTGTACCAGTCCACGGCCGACTTGAGCAAAGCCGAGGCTGCCGGTTTGTTATCCGTGCCCAGATAGAGAGATACCAGAGCGGAGACAATACCCGGCTTATACTTGGCCTCACCCAACGAGAGCAGCGTCTCAATGGCATCTTTTCGATTGCCCTGACATGGAAGAGAACGTAGAAGATTTAAAAAGATATCTAGGAAATAAGTTTTAATCTCTCACCTGCAGCAGCTGCAGCTGAATGATGGCAAACTTGCTGACAAACTCGTGCGATTTGTGGGCAACGGCAAACTTTTGCAACAGCTCGATAGCCTCCTTGTGCTTCTTGTCCTTAGCCAGCTGACTGCAGCGTATCAACAGGGCGTCAAACTCCACCTGTGGATAGTTCTGCGCCAACTTCTGACTAAGTTGGTGCACCTGATCACTGGCCCCGGAGTAGAGGGCCAGCAGGCAGTTGTTAAGAGCAATCACTTGCTTCTGGCGTGACGTTAGCTTTGGCTCGCAGGCCTCGGCCATGGCCGAGC
This sequence comes from Lordiphosa stackelbergi, assembly GCA_018904235.1. NCBI lineage: Eukaryota > Metazoa > Arthropoda > Insecta > Diptera > Drosophilidae > Lordiphosa > Lordiphosa stackelbergi. Next base: position 309,751 of record JAEIFU010000031.1, read on the forward strand.
GTATTTTCTTCTTGGAATCGAACACATTCTGATCCTTGTTGATGACAACCGCATTGTTGCTGGCTACAGCCACCAGAGCCGCATCCTTGGGCTTGTGACGTAAGCATTCCGCATAGATGGTACTAGCCTCTTTGATCTTGCCCTGCAACTGCAGGCAATAGGCCAACTGCACACGTATTACATCCAATTCTTCCAGAATCTCCTCCTCGGAAGCGCCCTCCTCCTCAAGAAACTCCCGGCAGAGCTTCTCACTGGTGCGCAGCTTGCGTTCGGCTTCCACATACTTTTGGCGATTGGATTGTATGCAGGCGCTATTAAAATATTGCTCATACGTATCCTCCGGCACCTCGGGCACATCCTTGCTCTTGTCCAGCGCCAAATTGGCAGCCACCGCACTGAGATTAGTGCGACGTTCATCTTCATACTCATCGCTGGTGTTCTTAATGATGTCCCTGTAAGAGTCGAGGCATTCGTCGAAACGTTCCAGCCGATAGAGGATTTGGGTGCGCAACTCCTTAAGATTGGAGGGCAGCGGCTGCACTGCAGCATCGTCAATTGTTTTAAGCGCCTGCTGCTGCTTATTCAGGCGGTACTCGCAGTAGGCCTTCTCAAAGATCAGCAAGGTGGCTAGTCGATTTTTCTCAATGAATTTGTGAGCTTCTTCAAACTTGGATAACTGCACCAGGCAGACAACTTTGCAGTGCAGAGCCGTGGGATCATCAGGAGCTACACCCAGAACTAGGGCGAAAGCAAAAATAAATGTTTATTCCAAGGGATCCTCTCCCCAAGAGAAAGTGAAAACTTACTGCGATTCACTGCCTTGACGGCCTTGTCGAATTCGCGATTCTGGCCAAACTTGTGGACATCGGCATAGGCAGCCTTGATTAGTGCCTCCTTGGGATTAGTGTCTTTCGACATGTTTGTGGATTGTTTAATTGAAAAATTGTGAACTTTTGACTCGTTGTCCTATTTGACAATTGGAAGACACATCAGCAAGAAAAGCGTTGCCACCTCTACCCAAATGCAGACTTGCAACCTCGTTGGACAAGAATTGTGTGATAAATGTAACTGCGATTTATTCATTTAAATGAAAAATTATATTTTAAACAAAAGAAGTTAACAAATTGATACAAGTTACTAAAAAGCATATGTCAAAAACCGAAATATCTGGATGTCCCAAAAAACCTGAAAGCTATTTAGATTTATTTAGGTTAACTGTATAACCCAACATCAAACAATTTAAACTAGCAAGGGCGTAGCCAGGAAGGCAGGGGGAGGAACTGGAACGATACAGAAAAACCAAACACGATGCTTTGATTTTGCTGATAAGGTACAAATATTTGAGTTTTAATATTTAATTTTTTTGATGAAATCGATTTTTTCCCAAGTTTAAATAGTTCTGAAAAATTGTCCGCTGATATTAAAAATCTTACAAAAAATAGTTATTAGTCCTTAGTTTTTTCTTATTTTACATATTTTCAGTTTTTCGATATCATCGCGCCTTTAAAAGTTATAGCCCAAAAACTATAAAAATTTTTGTCATTTTTTACCGAAAATTTAATTTGGAAGTTTGCACGCTGAGGAATCATCTCCGACCACATAAAGTATATATATTCTTGACAGCGACGAGCTACGTTAAGCCTGTCCGTCCGTCTGTCCGTCTGTCTGTTTCTACGCGAACTAGTCCCCAGTTTTGGAGCTATCGAGCTGAAACTTTGCACAGAGTCTTCTTTTACTGACGCTGTAATGTCGGAACCGACCGGATCGGTGACTACTTCTTGTAGCTGCCATACAATGTTCGTTCGAAAATGGTTTTAGTTGAAAAACTGTTTTGTTCTCAATATTACGCTCTCAAACACGGTCTGGTAATATTATTTTTTAAGACTGGAAGTTGGTCGAATCGCTAACCGTTGAGACAAGCTATTTCAGTTATGAAAACTTCGGTACAGACGAAGTTACTTTGCCTTTCTCGTTTTTATATTTTTTTAAACAATATTAAACCTTAAAATGTCTTAAAATTAACCAAAATCGAACTGAAATAACTTTTTAATATCAACTCATTGGTTTCACAATAACAACTTTGTTATTTTCAAGCTACAAGAATTTTTGACGGTAAATATTATGCAAAAAAATTCGAAAATTTTTGTTGTTTTTGGGCCATAACTTTTAAAAGCGCGATGATATCAAAAAACTGAAAACATGTAAAATGAGATGAGACAAAGGACTACCAACTATTTTTTTCTAAGATTTTTAATATAAGCAGAAAATTTTTCAGAATTATTTCAACTTTGTAAAACATCGATATTATCAAAAAAATAACCACATTTTTAATATTGAAATCCAAAAATTTGTACCTTATCAGAAAATCAAAACATCGTGTTTGGTTTTTCTGTAACGTTATTCAATGCAGCTCACATTAAAAAACATTTTGTTGGAATAGGACACTTAATGTAGCCACAGGATCAACAAATGTAAAGACACCTCGCTAAACACACGTTTTAGCGAATATCTCGTAAACCTGACGTGCTGGGAGAAAACGGATAATTTATTTTTACATAAGGAACGGTTGCAAAAGTTGGCTTTTTTTTGTAAACTTGTGTTATTTGCGTTGCGTTTTCATAATTTCCAGACCCCCTTCGACAATTAATTAGCTTATTCTCGTACCAAATTATTGAGAGTTATTCTTTAAGAGGTTTTTATTTTCAATATTCTTTTTTCAGATATAACGCATGACCGTAGAATCGGAATTGGTTTTCTGTTTTGTACAAAGCGCAATGTAGTTACTTAGCCACTGTCACAGTGCTCAGTCACAGCTTCACGTACTCATCTTTAGTCCACCCTCAACTGCCCATCTCTAACAGTTTTGGTTTTTGGTACTTGCTGGCGACGCCTTTATAAGAAACGCTATAAATATTACAAAATGTCTGCTGAAGTTGATTTTATTAACAAAAAGGAAGTGCACTTACGCACTCTTAAGCAGTCAGGCCATGTGGGATTCGATAGTCTGCCAGATCAGTTGGTCAACAAGAGCGTTCAAAACGGATTTGTCTTTAACGTTATGTGCATTGGTGTGTATACTCTCTCTGTGTGTGTGTGGGTGTGTGTGTGTGTGTGTTGAGTATGCGGCAGAGTGAATCAACGACACGACATGAATTGAAGTTGGAGCTAAAAGACTGCAATAATGTGGATGCCAGCTAGATGAGTCATTGAAAAACAGTTGACATTACAATGTAATCGGAGCGAACTACCTGGCCATTGAGCCCACGTTTCTTTCTTTCTTGCTGGCATGCCCCTTTTCAGCTCTCAATCCGTCCCTGGGTGCAGATGTGCTTAATATGTGCAGAGTGTCTAGCAATCGATTTTGAATGCAGCTTTCTATAATTTCACCCTGACACCAATTGAGAACACACTTGAGTACTGACACTTTTCTCTCCTCCCTTTCCTCCCCCCTCCCGCATTTAGGCGAAACTGGCCTGGGCAAATCCACATTGATGGACACGCTGTTCAACACCAGCTTCGAGTCCACACCGAGTCCCCATACCCTGCCCAGTGTCAAATTGAAGGCCCACACCTATGAGCTGCAGGAGAGTAACGTGCGCTTGAAGCTGACCATTTGCGACACAGTTGGCTATGGCGACCAGATCAACAAGGACGATTCGTTCAAGGCTGTGGTGGACTATATCGATGCTCAGTTTGAGAACTACTTGCAGGAGGAGCTGAAAATCAAACGATCGCTGGTCTCCTGCCACGACAGTCGCATTCACATTTGTCTCTACTTCATCTGTCCCACAGGGCATGGCCTGAAGTCGCTGGACTTGGTGTGCATGAAGAAGCTGGACAGCAAGGTGAACATCATTCCGGTGATAGCCAAGGCCGACACCATTTCCAAAATCGAACTGCAGCGCTTCAAGGCCAAGATCATTCAGGAGCTGAACAGCAATGGTGTGCACATCTATCAGTTCCCCACCGACGACGAGACGGTGGCCGATACAAACACCAGCATGAACTCGCACATTCCGTTCGCTGTCGTCGGCAGCACCGAGTTCATCAAGGTGGGCAACAAGCTGATACGCGCTCGGCAGTATCCCTGGGGCACGGTCCAGGTGGAGAACGAAACGCATTGCGATTTCGTCAAGCTGCGCGAGATGCTTATCCGCACCAACATGGAGGACATGCGGGAGAAGACCCACACACGCCACTACGAGCTCTATCGGCAAAAGCGACTGGAGCAAATGGGCTTCAGCGATGTGGACAGCGAGAACAAACCGATTTCGTTCCAGCAGACATTCGAAGCTAAACGCTCCAACCATCTGGCCGAACTGCAGTCCAAGGAGGAGGAGGTACGCCAGATGTTTGTGCAGCGGGTCAAGGAGAAGGAGGCCGAGCTCAAGGAGAGCGAGAAGGATTTGCATGCCAAGTTCGAGAAATTGAAACGGGATCATGCCGAGGAGAAGCGAAAGCTGGAGGAGTCTCGCAAGGCGCTCGAAGAGGATTACTTGGACTTTCAGAGGCGCAAACAGCAACTGGCCACGGCACACCATACGCTGACGCTGGGAAAGAGCAAGAAGAAGTAAATGTATTCCATGAAGGACGCTTGGTCCTCTCTGTCTTTCAAGTATTTTGTGCTTATCCCAAAGTAATTATTGCTTTTTTCATCTCGTTGTCTATTTCATTTGTACTATTAAGTTTATTTCAAATATTAACATATACACATACGTACATATGTATGCATACAAACATATATGGAATATTTACAACTAACGAATAAAACGAACTTAGTATTTTAAACATTATAAACTAAAAGAAACAATAAGGCGTTACTTTTTGAACACAAAGGTTGGAGATGCCAGCTTATGGGAGCTAAGCGTGGCCAGACTATCATTGGGCGGCTGTCAGATTGGGAGTCACTGCTCCCTAAAGGGTGTGCTTTCAGGAGTCACTGTGATTACCTTGCGTAGCAAGGATAGCAAGCTAATTTATATATGTACTAGGCTCTAAAAATGATTTATCAAAAACACCCTTTGCTTAAAATCAACATTGTGTGCAGCGCTGCCACCCTTTATTCGACTAGAGATGTGCTTACTTGGAGTCACGTCAGCTTACTCTAGATCTCGTGTTGGGTGTTTACTTATGTATGCAATGCATATGCCAATGAAAAAGTATAATAGCCAATTTCATATATCAAAAAATATGTAATATATTTAAAATATGATATTTCCCACAGGAAAAATATGTACATATATAAAATATGTGTCCATTCACCCGGAATGTTTTTAGTGTTGTTTATTATCGATAACACAAAACATCAAACCTAACGCGATCGCAGGTAGGCGCTATTTTTAAATGCGGACTGTTTTATTTTAAAATGAAGCATTCCTAAAAAGCAAATCTGTGACTTGGAAAGACTAAGGCCGGGTGTACATTGGGGCATACTGTGACCGTGTTGTCTGTGACGCACTGTGACCAAAGTACTCAGAAGTCCAAAGTGTTTACATTGGCGACACACGATTTTTGTAACAAGCCATTTGCCGTTCACATTGCGCTGTGACACTGAAACGTGACGCAATGTGCACCCGGCCTAATATGAATTCGTGCACATATATCTGCGGTAGGAGAACTTGGTCGCGGTAAGGTACGACCAGTAAAATGGACAAGATAGACATTATTTAAAAAGTTGTGGTGGTAGTTCATAGTACATTATTTGAGAAAAAAGTCATCATCAAAAAAAACAATCTTGTTCAACGCTTGAAATTTTGTTAAGAAAAAGTATTCATCGTATCATAATAAAATAATGTCTCGCAATATGTAAGTTGATTTAATTGATCTAAGCTCTCTAAAACTTAGTTCAAAGATGTAAGACGCAAATAATTTAAATTCAAATTATCAACTTGCCATTCACATGATCACGACACTGTAAAATATGTACATTTCAATTGGAAACGCTCAAAAAAAAATATATATGTACATTTCGAAATTTGCTGTCAAATATCTAATTTACTAATTTATTTATTAACCTCTTGAATTTACCAACAAAATCAACTCTTCGCCTGCCCCAGCGCTATGACCGAGTCACGAATACATCAACAATTGCCCATCTCTAATTTGCGACTCATTCATTTTCATTGCAAAACTGCAGAATTGTAAGAATTTACTTGGAACGCAATAGAATAACAATTGCAAATGTTGTGCGGGCAGGAGAACACAAGTCGATAACCAAATGAAAAGCAATTAACCGTGTTCAACGTCTACTTGTATAGGCCAAAGAGTGGGGTTCTTAGATATAGAGGAAAACCTTTTTGCTTTGGTCTCTGTTTCGTTGTTTTTGTTGTTTTTTTTTACGCTCGCTGGGCCGAGAAGTGAGGCAGAGTTGGGGGTGGACTCTGTCAAAGTGATTTATTTTCCATAATTAGCATAAGACGGAAATTCCAAGCGACACATTTCGATCATGTCAAGTAGTTGGGCAACAATTACTTTAATATTCTGCGCTATTCTACAAACAGGTAAGCAACTGCAACTTAATCAATAATTGAGAGCAGCTACAACTACAAATAATATTGTTTATAAATTTTGTTTTAGTTCTGGCTGGTTCCACTGTACGGATAACGGCCCCAGATCAGGCGCTAATTGGCACAAGTGTAAACATAAGTGCAACACTTTTTGATGATGGCCAACCCGCTCACAAAGCAACCTACAAGTTCATCTGGAAAGATGACATGGGCCATGAAAAGGTATAAAAATATCAACAGGCTGCAGCTTAGCTTTACATGCTAGCATTGTCATTGCTTAGTCATTTTCTGAGTCAAACGCCCCATTTAAAAACCAATATCTTTATATGGAGGGAAGTACGTTGTAAATACGCAAATGCATCTTGGAAATAGCTTTTGATATATACATAGTTGCTTAAATTTCAAACTACCTTAAAAAAGTACCTTAAATATAAGGTCTATACGATATATCAGCAATATTTTATTTACTATTTGAACCCACAAATGGGCTTTGTTTGCATACAATATTTTTACAAAAAATTGTATATTATATTTTAGGGTTTGCTTTGCAGTTCATTAAACAATATGTTTACAGTTACAGTTGATCACGCAACATTTTGCGCCTCAACAAAACGTTCAAGCTAATAAAATTCGTTTTAATACAGTTAGAATCCGTACAAAAGAAAATTTAGACAGTGGGGAAAATGCTAGGAGATAATTACTTTTGGCTTGGTACATGCAATAGCATGTATTAGATCCCATATGGGCTTTTCCACAGCTACGAACATGACAATCGTACGATAGGCTAAAAACTTTATTATGAACAAAAATAGAGGGAAACTAACTTCGGCTCTACCGAAGTTTTTATACCCTTGGAGCATGATATATGCTGCCAGTTTGTTATATGGCTATACGATATATTCATCCGGTTTTGATCAAATTCTCCAAAATTGTGTTCAAACAGATAAAATTCGTATCTGGAAAGTATAAACACGCTACCATTTAAAACAAAAGAGTTTTTTTCACTAACACTGCTTTTTCAACCGTTCGTTCCTATGGTAACTATATGCTATAGTCATCCGATCCGGCCGGTTCCGACAAATGTGGAAGTTTGGTTAAGATAGCTTTAAAACTGACGGAGGAGATAGCATAAAAACAGACGAACGGACAGTCGGACATGGCTATATCAACTCAGCTCGTCATGCTGATCAAGAATATATATACTTTATGTGGTCAGAGATGCTTCCTTCTGTGCGTTACAATTATCCGGACAATTTCAATATACCTTCTCCAAGGGTATAAAAACGAATAAAAATATTATAATACATTTTCGCACATTGGTTTTTGAATTGGTTTAGTACCAATTTATTAAGTGTGAAAGCCTAGAGTTGTAGACAGTAGGGTCAGTAGGGTGTAGAATACAGAAGTGAGTTTTGTTTACTATGTCTGCGGAATGCGTTCGAGTTTTTTAATGCAATTATTATTTACATGATCTGCAATGATGTAACTATATATTTATAGCTAATTCGCTGAAAAATAAATATTGCTTTTTTATATTTGACTCATTATGATACGGAACGTGACATACATTACGTGACAATCCATTCTCTAACCCCGTATTTTTGATCTCGCCTTTTTTAATCATTAAATCATTAAAAACATAAAGATTTTGATTCAGGAACTTAATAAATGTTTTTGGTTTTGGGTTGACCTTTCTGTGGAAATGCCCATATGACATTGTTACTCTTGTCCCATGGAACCTAACCATCTTTGTAGGGCACATAGTTTAGGTAAGGTTAGGTTGCGACGGCCACTTAGGCCACTTTAGACCCATAGCGATGCCATGATTATTTTAGGGTAGTCGATATTTCTCAAAATATAAATATCGATAATATCAAAAATCCAAATTTTCAATATCGATATTTGGTATATCGGGTACAAAATCATCGATATATCGTTATTTTCTAAAGCTTAAGAAAACTTGAAGGTTTTGGTTAAGGAACGTCTATTATCTTTCTAATGGGATAACTTTAAGATAAAATAACTGAATTTTCCAAAACTAGATTATAGTTTTATTCGATTTATAGGCGGAAAAAATTCAACGTTATTATCCAAAATGATGCAAATATTAAAGATTCTTAAGGATAAAGATGATTGTTAGCGATTAGTGATTCTTAAGGATTTTGTTTGGTTTTAACAGACTGGAAAAAACAATTTTAACTTATTTTACTTTGCACCCGGCCTCACTAAAGACCGTAAGGTCTAAGGGCCAGCAGGAAATACCTACCCACCTATTTTACTTAGAAATCGTACTTCTACAAAGAAAATAAGATATAAGTGAAGAAAATCTCACCAAGGAACCATGGGTCCAAAACGAATTCCTTTGCCGCACAAATTTTTTGTCTTTTACAACCGAACTGAAAACAACTATTTTTATTCCTTCTACTTCGACGAAGAAATAACGTATTAACCGAATTACCATACCTGAATCAAGTTGCATGAAGGGATTTATACCGTATAAGAGAAGACAAATGCTCATTTTGGCGCTACTGTGTTTACCTTGTTGTTGTATAGGAGAGGAACGCTCTCAGTTAGCACTTGTTTGTTTTTGCAAAAGAGAGCAGTGTAAGCTCTTATAGTGTCGGTGCATCGACGTCGCTGCTACAGAGAATAGACGTCGCTGCTTGCAAACACAGAAAAGAGAAATGTGCCGGACTTTGTTTTATACCCATGATTTCTGGACTATATTTTCTCAAGATTACGTTTTTTCCATACGCTTTTTGCAGAACAAAATCGTCAGTCTTGTTATGACAATTTGCTCCTGCAATTACCATAGTAATTTTTTCTGCTATATCGTTTAAAAAATAACGATAATCCCCTATATCGGTGCAAAAAATATAATATCGGTATCATCCAACCAAAATATCGATATATCAATAAAATATTGACAACCCTAGTTTATTTTTCCCTGTTAACACTTTTTAAAACTGAGGGGGGTCCTCGGTACTGAACCATTGTGTGGACAAAATAAATTTTAGTAGAGCTGGGGTCTCTAGCCAGGATATCTCCGAGAGGTTGTCCAAGTGTCCTAAGTCTCCTTCTACTCAAAGTAAGGCAATGTCAGAGAAGTTGTTGTACCGTTTAATCCACTTATTTATATTTGCAACTTCTGCAGAAATCATGTTAAGTGACGTTACGTCTCGCTACAGCACAGGAGGGAAGTTTTTTCTAACGATCCGTAGCGAGACGAATTGTTGCAGCTTTTGTGTGAAGCTTGTTTGTTACCATAGGCATCCCTATCGTGCTCTTTTTTAAAAGGAGTTGGAAAGTGGTACCTATTCTGGCCAGTTTTGTACGCAGACTCATTTCCTTCTATATTGCGGTATCCAGGCACCCAGCACCCATACTACTGTATACTGAAATGTCGAGTCATTAACAGATAAGCGGCATTTAGTAAGTGTTTTAGCATTTTTTGTATGTGAGTCAACTGCTCTCCATTGATTTGAATATTATATATGTGCCCAAACTTTTTATACCCTGTACCCATTAAAAATGGGTAAAAGGGGATCATGAAGTTGTGCAAATATATGTAACAGGAAAAGGAAACATTTTCGAGCCTATAAAGTATATATATTCTTGATCAGCATCAACAGCCGAGTCGATTTAACCAGGTCCGTCCATCCGTCCGTCCGACTGTGTGTATGAATAGATAGAAAAATAGAGATACAACACAAAACACCGTATACCACCCAGATCAAGTTTGTTTCAGATTTGTAAAATTAACCCCTAACCGAACTCAGACACATTTTAAAGTTACAACATCGTTTAAATATATCATCTAAGATCCGAGAAAAACATTATACACGAAATATTATTAGCGGGGAGTTACATTTCATACTAAGCGTAAGTCAGTTTGCACAATGGTGTGTGTGTTTGTATGTGTGTCTGTTCAGGGTGTGTATTGTATAGGATATTTCGGAGTCGGGCCAATCGACTGCAACGCTCTTTCTTGTTTAGTTATCAATTTGTAACAAACTTAAAAGATGAAGACAAATTGGAACAAAGAATTCATCTTATAATTCCTTGTTAAAATACAATATATTTATTAGTGTGCCTTAACTATTGAATATAGAAAGTAAGTAAAGTCTACCTGTTCTTTGAAATGCCCTTTATTCTGCGGAAAAGTATTTTTTAGTATAATAACTAAAAAGTAGTTCAGGGAGTTTAACTATGAAACTTTAGTTAGACTCTGTACTCTCGCTCCTCCGTTTTATGTACTTCCATTCCACCTTCGATGCTGTTTCTGCTTCTGCTCTGTAGGAGTGTGTTTTCATGGCACCTTCCCACACTGGTCGATGTGACCAAGCAGAAGCCTTCTGGTACTCTGCTTGGGTCCGTGGGTGATAGCCAATGCCACGCTTTTTGCTTGCATAACGCATGTGCGCGCTATACATGAGCTACACAAGTATTTGAGGTATGGACGAGAGTGTATTGTGGCACTTTCGATCACTATGCTGGTAGTTTCCATTGCCTTCCTGCTACTAATGAGCCATTTTGGGTCATCCACTCATCTCTATAAATATAAAAGAGAGTGTCCTGACTGATTTACTGACTGATTGGCAATCATCGCACAGCCTAAACGGAAAGAGATAGAAAGCTGAAATTTGGTCAGGAGTTTCTGTTACTGGTGAAAGTGCGTACTAAGACGGTGTTTTAAAAAATTCCCACGGAAAATTCGGAAAAGCGTCGGAAAAGTTTGTATGGGCCTTCTGCTACGAAAATAATTCGACACGTGTTTTCCTGATTTTGGAAAATCCGCCCACGAGGAAAATTCTGCATGAAAAAACTATTTTCATCCGATTGGCTTCAAACTCGTTTTGTAAGGACAGAATACGAAATAAATTAAAATTTTCTGATGTTGGAAAATTTGACCCAACGGTCGAAAAATTCCCGGAAAATTCTGCATGAAAAAAAATTTTTTCACCAGATTGGCTTGAAACTCGATTTGCAAGGACAGAATTCGAAATAATTTGAAATGTGATTTTGCCATGTCGAAAAATCTGACTAGGCGTGAAAATGCCCAGAAAATTCTACATGCAAAATAGCTATTTTTCTCTATCGGTTTGTAGGGATAGAATACGAAATATTTCGAAAAATGATTTTCCGAAGTTGGAAATTTTGACCTGACGGTCGGAAAATTCCCGGAAAATTTTGCATAAAAACAACCATTTTTCATCCGATTGGCTTCCAAATCTGTTTGTAAGTATCAAATACGAAATAATTTCAATTGTGATTTTCCAATGATGAAAAATTTGACCCAACGGTCGAAATATTTCCGGAAAATTGTGCATGAAAAAATGATTTTTCACCCGATTGGCTTGGAACTCGGTTTGTAAGGACAGAATTTGAAATAATTTGAAATGTGATTTCGCCATATCGGAAAATCCGCGTAGTCGCAAAAGTGCCCGGAAAATTCTACATGCAAAATAGCTATTTTTTATTCGATTAACTTGAAACTCAGTTTGTAAGGTCGAAATGAGAATTTCGATTTCCGATGTTGGAAATACCGCCGGGATGCCCGCTGGGAAGTGGGTGGGATGTGGATGGGATGTGGGCGAGAATTGGGTGGGATGTAGGTGGGAAGTGGATGGGATGTGGGTGGGAAGTGGATGGGCGGGACGTGGGCGGGAAGTGGTTGTTGTGAGTGGGAACTGTGGGAAGTAGGTGGGTGGGAATTGGGTGTAGAGTGGGTGGGATGGGGGATTTCTGGGTTCTACGGGGTATTATTATATCTAATATTGTTTGGTTCTATACTGTTGAAGGCGCAGCGAAGCGCGTCGGGTTATTTGCTAGTACTCTATAATGCAAATCCTACAGAGGTGCATCCATTTGGCAGCGGGATTCGTAGGACATCGTCGTAGGCCACATTCCACAGTAGCGGGCCAAGTACAGAGCCTTGAGGGACTCCTCCGTTGATCTGCTTCTGCAAGTGGTCACACTCAAGGCACAAGATCTGGATCAAGGGAAGATCTTAAACCTATTTTAAGCCAAAATACTTTGCAAATGTTTTAAATTTGTATTTACAAATCGCTTTCAATTATCCAAAGCTTGGCACTCACAAAACTAAAATTAGATTCATTTACGATTTAAATACATTGACACGTTTTTGCGTTTGTGCCTGGTACGCTATTCTATCAGCAAATTTGCCCCTCCCCCCCATTACTCACATGCGCATTCATTAAAGTAATTTCCAAGCTGCTATTGTTGAAAAATTTGCGTCACAACTGGGCGATTTGAGGGGCCAATTAAATATGCAAATTTCTAACATTTCTTTTGTAGGAAATCGAAACTACCGAATCCACCTGCAACTGGACAGTGGAGTATGACCAGAGGAACACGCAACCGGGTCGTCATCAATTGGAGGTGAGGGTGGAGAAATCCTTTTTCATAACCTGGATAACGGCGGCGGAGAGTAGGCGAGATATGGAGTTAATCGATACACTGGGTGGCCAGCTGCAGTTTATACAGCATAATGCAGTGAGCGCTTCAGATTATGTTTCCACACAGGAACCGGTGGCCATTAAAATTGCCTTGTGGCCGGCTCATTTGGAATTTTTAAGGAAACATTCGTATTATATTGAAATCTTTTGGTTCCAAAACTGTACATATCTGGGCATGTCGAGAACCTTGGACTATGAAGCAATATATCCAATAGCAGATCAATATTATGATATTGAGGCACTGGTGGTGGCATCCAAGGAACCACCGCCAGAGCCAACCACATCCACCACCACTACGACCACCACAACAACAACTACGACTACAACAACAACTACAACGCCTGCTACAACTACAACCACGTCCACCACATCCACTACAACACCTGCCACTACGACCTCAACAAGCTCCACCACAACCACACCCAAGCCTGCCATCCGCTCCAAGCGTGATCTTAACCAAACCATGCATAACAATGCCGCACTTCTTGGCCTCAATTTAAGTGTTGCCCTGCAACAGCAGCAGCTCAGGGAGAACAATACCAGCAACAACAGCTCTTTAGCTTTGGTCAATCCTTTGGGTGTGCCTCGGTTGAGCTTACTGCCCACTGTAACCCCTCCGTACAATTGTGTGAACAAAAGCATCATTGCAAAGGATCCAAACAACGTCTATGGTTACTTTCAGCGACGCATTGTCTCCAAGGGTAAGTTCAATTCCCACACCACATAGGTAAACTCTAAACTCCAATCTTTTTTACTGATTGACAGATCCCGTCTCTGGCTTTGCCTCCAGCGGTAAGAATTGGCTGCAGCATTGGGAATTGTTGAGTTTGCAAATTAATTGCAAAGGTTCGCCACCCTTTGAAATCTGTTCAAATGCTTACAATGGTAAGTGGTATACGTGTCCTTTCTGAAACACTTAATGACTGTTGTTTGGTTTACTACAGCTCCATACAATGTAACCGGAAATGAAACCTGCAGCATGTACTACAAGTATGACAATTGCGCCATTAGCTTTGATCGTTATTTCACTGAAAGCAAAGCCATACTCTTTTTTATACGTAACGAGGTCTCGAAGACGGTCAATCAGGTTACCGTCAACATGTACGAAGGTCTGTATAAGGCGATAGTCATAAATGGAATGCAAGTTTGGATTTAATTTCTCCTTTCCGGTCTTTAGCCAAGCGACAGTCTCAGCTTTCGGTGGTTGTTGTGCCCGTTACCTGTACATTGGTAGCTGTAATTCTGGTTGTCTTTGGTGTGGCCTACTACATACAGAGCCGCAATCGGTAAGCCCTTTATTACTTTTCCAAATAGAAAAGTTACTAATTTTTGTAATTTTGTTTTTCGCAGCTTTACAGTGGAAGTGGCTGACTTTAATTTTGGCGATACACAGTCGGTGGACATGGAGTATAAGACATTCCAGCAGCGTCTATACGATAGTATACGTGATGCCTGGCCATGGCCCAGGTCACGTCGCTATTCGCAGTCCAGCACGGATCTCATAGCCGAACAACCCTCACACTCTGGCGGCGGTGGCAATATTGGCGATGTTGACAGCAATTTGCGCTACAACACGCTTAACTGAAATGATTTAGAGAGCTGTTGGAAAATTGTTACCTAAACGAATTAATCAATTTTAATTTAATTTGTATACTTAAGTTTTTCACATGTGGTTTACAAATCGGTCGGATTTGATTTGTAAATTACAAAGAATTAGTTTGTTATCTCTTTGATGTGCACGTTCTTGTGCGTTTAGTCATTTTCTTTTCATTTCATATGTCCTGTTTACTTCGACCTCATCCAAGTCCACTTTCGTGTACATGTAACGCACACACTTGCTCATCAATGGCCAAAAAACAAAAACAAAAAATGTCAAATATTCATAGAAAACGAGAAGGCAAAGCTAACTTTGTCTGCGCCGAAATTTTCATACACTTGCAAATGTTCTAAGTCTGATACATCAATTAGTCCTGCTTTTTGTTAGGTTTGAAATGTGAATAGTTTGCCAAATTTAAAGTACAACCATGATAAATTGGATCCGAGTGAAGGCAGCTCCTAAATTATCTTTTCAAGAGGTATATAGAATAGGTTGACTTTTTAAATGCACATTTACAAAAACTTAAAGGATATTCTGCAAGATTTTAACATTTTGCAAATGATTTTTCCTGTATCCAAAAATTTCAATTCGGTAGCTTTACAAATAAGAGACTCGTGAGATGAGCGACACAACTTGTCGTGTTTCTTCAATACTTTATGGAAACGGTAAAGTTTATTTCTAAGCCTATATTCCCTTTGCAAGTGTAAAAAAAAACTCGAAACTCCACCTCTCATGGGGATGTTGTCAAAAAAAAGACTGTCTTTGTTCTTAAAGCAAAATCTGGAAAAAAAAGCTATTAAAGGAAACAAATTTATTGCTAGCATAAGTTCAAATTTGAATGTCTGTAATTGTAACGTGAAAAAAACGAAGACAAAGACTCACACACACACTCACACACACACATCACACACAAAACCACGCATACACTAAAAAATATTCATTGTGATAGAGAATATATTAAACAGTATGTACTATGTTTAATTAAAATAGTATATATACCATAAACTTATAAAGATAAAATGCTACTAAATGCAAAATGATTTATTTTATGGCTAGCCTAACATAAAGAAAGGGATCAGACAGAATCAGACTAACAGTTCGCTCTGCATTCTTGTTCATGCAACTTTTGTTGGTGCTAAAACTGTAACAATTTCGCTAATCTTGTCGTACACCTTAGGCTACAGTTGCCTGAATTAGCTGCCGAAGTCGTACATTTTTGGATCGGCTAAACTAGCCAGCATCCAGTGTAATTTAATTATTTATTCATTTATTTGTTTTAATTGCAGCTTCGTCTAAAAGACATAGCTACAATATAATAGAATATAAAGAGATACAAAATAAGGGGGTAGAAAAGAAGACATTAAGAGCAAATAAAAGAAACGCCTTCCGATCCGGTGGGGGGAATTTAGTTTGTCGGTATGACCAGCCCCTTTAAAAAAAAATACTAGAAGCTATGCAAGTGCAAGAGTGTGAAGAATAAAGAACCTAAAGCCTTCGTCGGAAAGGTTACCACTGAGAAGAGGAAAGATACCATTGTAATCCCTACATAGAATGCCAAATGGACAGTTAGAAGCATATAAAAAAGAAGCAACAGGAAGTCTCAAGGGAATATAGTTTCGTGTTTGTCTTGAAGGGACATTATAGTTCACGCGCCCGAGTAAGTACTCAGCGTCTTTATTACCCTTTATAAGTTTGTTTAGAAACATTATACCTAACATAGTTCGTCTATGCTCAAGTGACGGTAAGTCTCAAAGCTTAAGTCTGGAAATATAAGGAGGAAGTCTCAACTGGGTCCCAACCCAGGTTGCGAAGAGCAAACAAAAGGAACTGTTTCTGGACAAATTCAATGCGTTTACAAATGGTAAGTGACTGAGGGTTCCAAATACACGAACCAAACTCCAAAATGGGTCTCACCAGGGATATAAACAAGAGCTTGGTCGTGTATGGATCATCGAACTCCTTAGACCAACGTTTAATAAAACCTAGCAAGCCCATGGCTTTGTTCACAGAAAGTTCAATGTGAGTGCCAAAAGAAAGTTTATGGTCTAGGGTAATACCCAGATCATGGAAAGATTCAACTCGTTCTAGTTTATAAGAATTCAATAAATAGTTCATCAGAAGAGGGGTTCTACGATAAAACGTCATATATTTACATTTGTCCCTGTTCAAATGCAACAAATTGTATAAATAGAATTCAAATCAACCTGAAGCAAAGCTGAATCGTTGTGCGAGTTATGGCTCAGAAATAATTTTAAGTCATCTGCATACATTAATGCACGAGAAAGCTTAATTACATTAGGCGGGTCATTAATAAATAACACGAAGAAAAGAGATGGCTACCCTGAGGAACTCCAGAGGTCACAAATACCGGATAAAAGGTGCAACTATTAAATACAACTTTCTGAGTTCTGGACTGGAGATAAGATTTTATCCAATTAAGAAGCCCCAGCAGAAATCCCAAAAGACGCAATTTCAGAATCAGAAGACAATGAGGGACACTGTCGAAAGCCTTACTAAAATCGGTAAAAATATCATCTGTTTGTTTACCTTGAGTGAAACCATGAATCTCTGAAGAAGTAAATTCTAGTATGTAAGTAGTAATGGATCTGTTTTTAAAGAATTGGTTGGCTGGTTCGGTGATATAAAAGAAGAACAGGAATGTTGTAACTGAGATGTTATAATTTGCTCAAAGAGTTTGGGTATTGCAGACAGTTTCGCAATGCCCCTGTAGTTAGAAATGTCAGACCGTGAACCCTTTTAATGAAGGATTCTTTCCATGGAGATGGAAACTTAAACTGTTCAAGTGATTTGGAAAACATGATGTGGATAGGGTAGGCAAGCAAGTCTGTGCTTTTTTAAGATGCACGTGGACATTATCTGTGCCAGGAAAAAGGTTAGGTTTTAATGAAAGTAAACCATTTAGGACAGAAGAAAAAGAAATCTTGGGGCTGCGTATGAAATCATACGAGGAAATAGGATAAGAATAGCCATTGCTGGCATCGGACGACGAGTAAGATGATTGAAAGAATTTTTCGAAGAGATAGAATATAACATTTGTATAAGGAAAGATGAGGCGGGTAAAGATTTTGCTTAGCTGCTCTTACTCTTTCTCATTCGCTCTTTTCTTTGTGCCCGCCAGCAACAGTGCGGCGCAATGTATGTATATAAAATGTTTATTGTGCATACATCAAAAAAGTTTACGTCAGAGCCGGCCACCTGTAGCAATCAGAGACGAAGTCATTCGTGTTTTCATCAGACGCGTGCCGAACTTATGGTTCTGTGAATCTGGAGAGAGCTCTCTTGCTCACTAACATAAGCACAGTTTTCTGTCCTCTCCGTTTGCCCGGCCCTGATTTACGTTTATCGAAATTTTTAATAGTAGAGGAAAACCCAAAATTAACCCGTTTATTTGTTTCTTTTTCGGTTACAAATTTTTAAGTGTTCATAGCGGTTAATTTATAGAAATTATACCCGCTACTTCGCTCGTATTTGAAAACGAGTTTGAAAATAATTACAAGGCGATTGAGAAATGGCCCAACCAATTTCTATGCTGGTTGATGAACTTGATCCAAGAAATGCTTTTGAGTCCGATCAAATAGAAAACCAAATTATTTTTATACAATTATCTGTCAACTTTCTGGATTTCTTAAAATATTAAAAACAAGGCTGCAAACCGGTTCGGTGTCGAACCGTTTCGGAGTTGGAGACTCCTGGATTTATGGGAAGTCCGAACCGAACCGGGGCAGGAGAATTTTTATCCGCTCGAACCTGAACCTGAACCGAAGCAAAGAATAGTTAAAAATGGGTTCGGTTCAAAAATTATATAATTTTTCCAGATGCTTTAATAGTTGTGAATGTAATGTAAAACCTACAGTTTAACGCCGAGAAGAGAATAGAAGAGAGAATTTGCTTTTTCATGGCTAGATGACTTCACTTCACATGACGGCCATGTAGTGGTTTTTAAATAAGTTTGGAACTGGATAATTTTGACGCAGGTGAGTGGATTTCCCAAAATAAAGTGAATATTATTTGTATGCAAAGTTCTTTCAAAATTTTTTGGTATCAGATCCAATGGAAAACAAACTTTTTTTGTGAATATTTTCCGCGCATTTTCAGGTTTTTTCATAAAATGAACATCGAAATATTCTGTCAATTTATTTTTCTTTCTTAAAGTCTGAAAATCACTTTGTTAATATGTTGTTATGTATAGCTTTTAAAATACATTTGGAGCTAATCGCTGGGAACTAAACTTTCGCCCATTTAACCTTCACCACTTGTATTCCATCAATGTATGTGAATTTTACGGAAGATGGTACGCAATCATTGTTAAATTTGCATATAAACCTTTAAAAATGAATTTGATTATAAAATTGATTTCATACAACAGCTTTCTTCTAATTTCGCTACATTTCATTACAGAATTTTTCAAATTCTGATCTTAGTACTCACTTTTAGCCTAAGATAATATGTACTATCGAAGAAAAAATTCTAAGTTTTACAAACAGTGTGGTTGAAAAAGGGGAAAGTTCAGAAAGATCTAATGAACGTTTTGAAAAATCTACAGAGAATGTCTTGATATTTAAAATGAAACAAGTAACGAACTTGTATGACGTCCTGCTAAAGAATTCGCGGAATGAGCAAATAAGGAGCTGGTACGAAAAAAAAAACACAAGTAATAAACTCTTTGAAGCTGCAAGCTGCAGCTTCCAGGATCCCAGGATCCTATGGGATAGGAACTCATAATTGTGCCGTCGTCGCAGCCGACAATCGCATAGAGAAAGAATATACGTGTGTTTTAAAAAAAGCAAAGCTGAAAAAAGTACCTTTAGAAAAATGTGTATATCTTTAGTATCGGTTCATTCATTAGGAAATTGTAATGTTTTCTTGGAAGGTAAATGAACGCCCTATCATTCGTTCATACACCACTTCTTAATCCGGTGTTTGAATTCAACGTTATAAAGGCTTTAATCGGCGACTTTGCATTAAATTTATGAATTTAAAAAAAAGCTAGATTTTAAGTGCGATTTTCACCACGAAAAAAATTGTGTAAAATTTATTTTATTGATGGTCACTAAAGATTTATCTATTAAAAATACAACGCTACATAATTCATTCAAATCTGTTCAAGAATATAGAAGTCATTGGCATTTGAGTAAAAAATGGAAGGTTTTAAGTTCATGCAAATTGACTTATGTTGATTGTTTTTTGTTTGTCGTAGGAGGCATAGTTAACATTCAAACTATTCTACTATGACCTGACAAATTTATTTTGTATCTGGTGAAGTTTTTTTGTGATTGACTTAGGTTGAAAAATGAGTGGAAGAATTAAAAACTAAAAAACCTGAACGGTTTCCCTATTAAAAACAAACAAACCGCAATACCCTGTGTATTTCTCAACATTGGAGCCAGAATTATCACTGAACGAAGTTCAGACTCTGGCAACAGCCAAAGATATAAATAGGCAGGCTGAAAACAACATTTAGTCGGACACACCTTCACAACTATGGCATACTTTCAGGCTGACGACTTCATATCGGGGCTTGAATTTGCAAATGGGCAATTCCCAACTCGTTATTCGACGTATCGTTGAATAAATAGAAAAGATTGCCATTGGTTGGAGTGTGAATAAGCATACAAGTCTGCTGATGAGGATTTCTGGCGAAGTCCGAAACAGTTCTGTCCAGACATACCAATTGCTATTCCGATAAAATGTTGTGAGCTATCTCTGTTGAATTGTGTTGATTGCAATATAAAAATTGTAACCAACTATTGACCTTGGCCAGCGCTATAAAAAGCACAAAAACTTTGACTAATAAAATAAATATAAATTATGAGTTAAACTTAAAATTAAATACCCAGAAATCCAGACCCGGTGGGGGAAGACTAAAAACAGGGTTTGTCCGGTAGTAATTGGACTGAGTCGATTTAAAAAAATTTATTGAGCGTGACAATTCTATAAAAACTTTAAAAATAGGATTCTTCTGCGTCGATGCAGCGCTGCCAGCGCGATTTCCAAGCTTTGAAGGCGTCACGGAAGGCATTCTAAGAAATAGCCTTGAGAGCTGTGGTGCATGCTGCTTGGATCCCCTCTGTCGTCTCAAAATGCTTGCGCTTCATCGCAATTTTCAGGCGAGGAAACGAAAAAGGTCCGGGGGGCCACTTCTGGGCTGTAGGGCGGCTGCGGAAGCGTTGGGATGCCGGCCTTGGTCAGGTAGCTGTTCACAAGAAGTCACTTTTCAAGTCCATTTTTGTGAATGTCATGAACCACATATTTTGGTAACATCTGGACAACTAAACAAATACTTAGTTGACGGTGTGAGTTCAAAGCTTGATGAAGCAACATCTGGACAAGCCTGCTTGATCATATCAAACGTCTCTGAGGCAGATTTACCGAGTTTTCCGGAAGAAAATCAGCCCTATTACTTTCCGGACTGTCGAAAATCTAAATTTTTATTGCTAAATTTTATCGTACTGCAGTAGGCCTTTTTTTGGCTTCAACTTTAACTTTATAAGTTTGTTCAATGTTGTTTAGTTAGTTGATTTTATAAAAGCACGAACATCAGACACAAACAATTTTCGAACAAATAAAATAAAATTTATAATTAATAGTACACAAAATGCAGAAAAACTTGATTTCATCATTGCGCGTAAGTGTATGGGATCTATATAACAAGCAAAGCGTGCAACCATTTCTCTCGTTCGTTCCACAGCCACTGTTTAGCAGTGCCAATATGGTGATGTCATATTCTATGCGCACACGCTTGATACAATCGTCGCCGATCCTGTTGCAAAGATACGGTTCCAAATCTGGCAAAGTGTTTCCAAAGATGGACAAGTTGAAGAAGCAGATTGGCACCCCAGTTTATTTCAGAGGCGGCGCCTTGATTAAAATTGTATACAACGTGACTCTGCCGCTATTTTTCATTGGAATTCTAGGGGATGACTTCCTATGGTTAGGCTATATTCTTGCCTAAATTCCTTTAATATCAGTTATTTGTTGTTGCTGACTATACAAACGGAGAAGACAAATTACACTATCCGCACACAATCCGCACACTTCTCATATTTAAGGGTTACGATCGAATCATCCGCACGCATACTATTGATGCTATTTAACAATATTAAAACTTAATTTTAATTGTAATTGTTTCTGTACAGAACGATGTTTTCACAAACTTATACAATTGTTATAACGATTTTATTTAATTCAATAAATTGTATAAGCATTAAACAGATGAATTATGCCTAATTTCTTTTCAATAAAAATCAAATAATCAAATATGGAAATGACAGTTTCGTCTGACGGTAAGGTTACACACGTTTCTCTAGCGTTGATCATGTCGAATTGTCACCCGAAAATAGAAAATGTTCAATATTGAAAAGGCCCGCGCCTTTTAAAGGTTTTGGTGAAAGAACGATCTAGCACCACTTGATTATTTTAATAGCACATAACAATACGAAACAATGAATACAAATGACTTTTTTTGTTGACAAGCGATGCATTGCACTACCTTTTATTTGATGTATCATGATACATCAAGAAAATTTACAGATTTTCTTAAAAAAAAAAATTGAGCCTAAGAACTGCCTTGTATTTATTACCTTTTCGATCCAGGTTATAAGCCGAATCCTACCTAGGTTTATAGATGCCTAGCCGCAGTTCGAAAAGCACTTTAATCAGTTTAAGCAACGATCTTCCAATATCTAGACTACACGTTTGCTCAGTCGAACCAAATTTTGTTTCAGACTGCAACCGTCTTCGGCACGAACTCGAACCGTCTGAACCCTGTCTCACTCCAGCCCATCATCCATGCTTTGGCGCAAATAAAATACAACCGCGACAGAGCAAGACAGGGCGAGGAATGAACCTGAGCGCCATAGCAGCGCAGCTGACGCCGAAGAGGGACTGAGCAAATCTGCTATCCAGACTTCTCTCATCTGTGATTTAAGAAGCTGACTTCAGGAGAACTTGAAACTTTAGCACTACATTTATACTAAATACAAACAGAAAATAAAATCGAGATATCTGGACTTAAATCAGTCACAATCGATGTCAGAAGTCGGCGCAATCCGGATTTTGACTTTAGCTCGACATAGGCATATTTCAACAACATGCGGGATTGATTTTGTCTTGTTATTTAAGCTCGTCTTAATCTCTCAGTCGGATCCAATCAAGGAGGTCAGACATTATTCGATTTGATCTCGAAATGGGCATGGTGCAAAAATTTCCGAGCTTAAATTGAGCTCGAGAAAAAGTATTGCTGTTAAAATGCTGACACTGACTTGAGTAGATTTATTTAAACTCATTTTTAACACACGAAAACCATCCCCCAAAAACACCAAGTTATTTTTTAACGACCATTTTGGTTTTCAAACAAGCAAATTTTAGCCGTTTCGAGGTCATCAGTTGTTTGCACAGAAGGAGTATGGGTACGTAGACACTGGACAGGACACAATCAACGCCACAATGGAGGCTGGTTGCTGCTTTTTAAGAGCTTAACAGTTCTATCTTCAATAATACCTACCCTATCGACTGCAATTAAGCATTTATGTTCTCATATCGGAAGTGATAAAACTGGCTGGGAGTATGCTGGATGCTGGCCAAATAGGTTTTTATGTTTCTTTTTGAATTGATTGACTAGGACAGAGCCAAGTACGACTGCTTTAGTGAATTTTCATTCACGTCACAAACGATTCCCGAAATAAAAATCTCTGTACGCACGACTCACGCACGTAATTTTTAGAGCGGTTCGCGTCACGATAAATGTTCATGCTGGGATTAATTTGATCGGTGTCTTTCAATTTTATAATAATTAAAGATAAATCAATTAAATTTACTAAAATTTCTAAATTGATCACAGAATTAAGAAAATTCACGTTATGTACATCTAGCACTGTAGCGTGGTAATTTGGCAATCTTTTCATTCCACCGCTAAACAATACTTTCAAACGAATTGTTCGTTTTGGTGTTCGGAACGATCAACCTCGAGTGCCGTGAGTGAATGAGACCATGAATAAGGTGCTTTTTATTCCTACATGAAAACTTAAAAAATCAACTGCTAAAATTACACACGCCAACAAAGACCATTGGAGGCAGCCCTGTTGATTTAAAATATGATAAGTTAATGCTCACGATTCCAACTGGTTTCGGTTTAGCTCCACGCAACGAAAGTTGAAGCACCTACTATGGAGCAACTAATTTGATTTAATTTGATAAAGACTATCATAAGTTTTAAAAAATCAAAGGCGCTAAATAAGTTCAGCGGAATGTCTAATGGCCTTTGAGAGACATCTTCGATTTATGGCATTTTTATCAAAATAAATAATCCCGTTTATATTCTGAGAATGCTAAACATTTAATCTAATTTTGTGATTTTTATGGCATTCAAATCATTTTATTTGGAAATTATACTCTAGACAAAATTTATTTATTTATGGGAGGAACACTAGATTATCCTCTAAACAATTATCTTTCATTCCATAGTTCGATATTTTTATTTAAAAATATAAGCTTATCAATATTATCACTTAATAGCCGTGTTTGCCTTTCTTCTTAAACGTGGAAAGCGCGATATATTTCTCCGAAATTCCATATACAATTTGTTCAGGAAAATATATATTCTCCATAAGATTTCGGATTCTTGTGTGTTGAATTTAAAAACTAAGTAAATCGTGCATTACTGTTCTTAGAAGAGTTTAGCTCTTCATTGTCGTTTTGCACAATACTGTTAAGCAAAATATTTTTCTGCTTCTCATAAGAAAGAACACAATGTTACTTGAATTCTTGATTTAAAAATAAGGCAATGTAGTGCAACGAATGTGGTTCTAACCGATTTTGTAATGGATTTCATTAGAAACATTTTCCATAGGTAACATAAATTTTAAAAATTTCGTGAGTACTGCATATCTTATATTCATAATGTTCGACTTTGGCCCACTCACGAAACACGCACGGACACGTCACGGGTACACTCTCTGATTAATCCGAAGGTCGAGATAAAAATATTTTTTTTAAATATCCACATTTTAGACAACGTGAACTTAAAATATTTATTTTTTGTGACCTTGCTGAGCTCCTCTTTCGATGCGGTCAATCGTGTCGTAACATCGTCCTTTCATGGGACTCTTTAGTTTTGGAAACAGAAAATAGTCACTGGGGCCCAGGTCGGGGGAATACGGTGGCTGCGACATTATTATAGTGTTCCTTTGGCCACAAGCTACGATGTGTGAGCAGGGGCATCATAGTGCAAAAGTCAATTTTAGTTCGTCCACAATTCCAGGTAGCGCATAACTTGCAGGTAATATTCCTTATTGACCGTTTATCCCTTGGTACATCACCACTTATTTTGGTTTAACACACACAAAATTTGATTCAGATTCTTTAATCCATTTTTTGGAATACATAGTCCGAAATCGAAGATGAGCCATAACACTTGCAAGCAAAATAGCTGGCAAAAATTAAGAAAACATTGAAAATTATGGACCTTGTCAGCATAAGTGAGGGACATGAGTACAAAACGTAGCGCCACCAAAAAATCGAAAATCAAACATACGTAGCCCTTGCAAATTTAAAAATCGCGTTAGTTTTCAAACAAACCTCGTATCTCTTTCTTCTTTACTAACAGAGTACAGTGAAATTAGGTTTGGCCGTTTCAGCTGTTAAAGCCTTGTTAATAAAATATTTATTTCTCGCGATAAAGAGACGATCTCCGACTGTCCATATTTTTGCCCATCTCAAATACGTCTTAATATTATATAAAAATAAAGCAGAAAAATGGTTCAGAATCTGAATTTTCGTTTTGAAATTTGTAAGTTAAAATTTCGTTGACTGTAGTAGGCTTTTTCTTTGGCTTCAACTTGCACTTTATCGGTGTGTTTGATGTTGTTTAGTTAGTAAATTTTATTAAGGCACGAACAACAGACACAAAATTTTGTCGTACAAATAATCTAAAATTTATATATAACAACCAAAAAAAAAAGAAAGAGATTAGCAAAATGCAGAAAAACTTGTTTTCATCATTGCGCGTAAGTATGGGACCCATGATACAGTGACTAGAGATAAAGCAGCTTCGACATCCTCGTCGGTCTCAGTTGTATTGAACTGGACTTATAAAATTGCGTTTGCGTTTCCTCTAGTGATTGTATCATGTAGTGAATGTATCGTGACTCAAATAGTGCAATCTTTCCCTTCATTCGTTCTACAGCCACTGCTTGGCAGTGCCAATGTCATGGCAATGCGCATCACGCCCAATATGACGCCTACACGCATGATACAATCGTCGCCGATCCTGTTGCAAAGTTGTGGTTCCAAACCTGGCAAACTGTCTGCAAAGATGTCGAATTTACAGAAGAAGTTTCAGGAGAATGATGGCAAGCCAGTTTTTCTCAAGGGCGGCGCTGTGGATAATATTCTATATAAAGTGACTCTGCTGCTATGTCTCGTTGGAGTTCTCGGAGATGCCTTACTATGGTTTGGCTATATTTTAGACTAAGTCGATTTGAGTTAATTGCAGTTCGTGAACTATACGAACGGAGCAGACACACACACAATAACACAAATTGGCATTACAATTCATTTACAATCCGCACACATCATATTTGGGGTATATGATCTACTGGCCAGTCACACACATACGCATACTATAGATGCAATTTAACACTATTACGAATGTTGTAATGTTTCTGTACAACACCATACTTTCACCATCTTATACAATTACTATAACGGCATTTCATTTAATAAATTGTATAAGCATTGAAGAACAGCATTTTTTTCCTATTATTGCCAACTGTTTGATCAGGGAGCAATAAGTATTAGATATAAACTTTGCGCTGCCTCTCAATTTTGCTGGTTCTAAACCAGAGGCGGCCATCCACAGCTCGAGCCGAAGTCAGTCGTGTTTCTATGCAAACACGAGCCGAACTTATGGTTGTTGTTGTTGTAACGTGTGGGAAGTTTCTTGTTGAGGCAATCCTTGGGCATTGTACTGGACACTGCGTCGGTTCCGGGACGAAGACCCGATTGCCGAACTTATGGTTGTGTGAATCGGTAAACACTGAATTGCAAGTAAATCGGCTGTTGTCTGGAGAGAGCTCTCTTGTTTAACAACACAAGCACACTTTTCTGTCCTCTCCATTTGGCCGCCTCTGTTCTAAACGATAGTGCCCAAAAAGATACTTTATAGTGGCAGTAGGAAATGGGGATGTCGAAATATCGATATCGAATACTTGTTGAATATTTATTTGGTGCCCTTAGCAAAACCTTCCTTTTTGTCCAAAAACCAAAAAAATTTTGATAAAAATCGATATTTCGACAACCCTAGTAGGAAATCGCTGTGGTACGAGCGAAATGACCATATTCCCCAAATGTATCCAGAGAGCGTAAGTGAGAACGAACAGCTGACCCAAAAGTATCTAGAGCAGAGTTCCCCAGCCATAGCCCCCGGGGGGACGAACATACTCGTCAATTCACACCGAATGCATGCTGAAGTCATGCTTCATGCTTGCGCGGAAGGGTGTGGCGGCTCTGCTTTGGTTCACATTAGGCAACGCCGGCTAGCTCAGCAGATCTCAGGAGTGAGGTCCATCCCAAAGCCTATCGATACCTTCTGCCTAAACCTTTATTGCTCACTAATAAGAACAAGTAAGACCGTTGCAGTCGAGTAGCCCGACTTCAATATACCCTGTACAATTGACAACGAGAGCGTAAGTTAAAGTCGGCTCTAACCGACTTCGATACACCCGTTAGTCATGAAAAAACATGTTTAATAGTGCTCCTGCGTTCCTTAGGGTGACCATCTGAAAAGTATGCAACATTTTTTTTAGGGTGGGTGTGGTGGTGGCGGGGGGGCTTGCTTCGCTTTTTTGCTCATAACTTCTGAACCGTTCATCCGATTTTTATCATTTCTTCGGCAAATCGATTTATTTTGCTAATTACTAACTATCTCTAGAAAGTACGAATCGTCTATCTTCAAAACTGTGGGAGATATAACGTTTTTTCCAAATTGCGGGGGCGGAAGGGGGCGTGGCCAAAATTTGAAACAAATTTGATCTGCGTACAGATAAAAGAAGCATTTGTCCCATACATGTCAAACCTCTATCTCTTACCATCTCTGAGATCGACGCGTTCATACAGACAGACGGACAGACGGACGGACGGACGGACAGACGGACAGACGGACATGGCTAAATCGACTCGGCTATTGATGCTGATCAAGAATATATATACTTTATAGGGTCGGAGATGTTTCCTTCTCCCTGTTACATACATTTGCACAACTTCATGATCCCCTTTTACCCATTTTTAATGGGTACAGGGTATAAAAATGAACAAGCTTCGTGAGCATTTTACTTTAGTTCTTTAAACTAATTTACCTCTCACCAGCCGGCAATCTAGCACCACCGCGCACAACGATATAACATTATCGGAACCTTTTTGAAAGTGTATTAAACTCAACTTAAAACACTTTTAAAACCAAATCGAAATGTTTAAAACTAAATCAAAGCTCGAAATGTTTTAAATGAAATCGAAATAATCATCACATCACTTTTAATCAGAGATTAAAACCGCTTTCCATTCACAGTAACGTTCCTGCCTTTGTCAAAAAATATGGTTCGGCCCATAATCCACACCAAACTGTGCATTTTTCGGGATGCACTGGCAGTTCTTGCAATGCTGCTCTTCACACCAAATACGGTATTTTTGACGAATATTGTTTACGGTAACACTAACGTAGTCAGACAACAGCTGATTGAATTCCTTTGTTTACAAGAAGGGCTTGTTTGTGTCTGTTTGTAGCACAGTATTATCTAATTAGCAATGTAGATACAATATTGGCAGCCAATACGAGAACTGCTTTGCCGACACTCTGCTTGCAGTTGACAACAGGGGCCAATTTCTCATATACACCTCTCGCTTGCTTTGGTTACAATTTTATATAAGGTGTCTATAGCTCAACTCTTCTTTCACAATATTGGCAACCAATATCGGCAAGTGTCATATGGGCATCACCAATATCGGCAAGTGTCATATGGGCATTAGCTACATATATACCTTTTTCATAGTACACTGGCTGTACACTGCAGTTGAACGTCCAATACTACTATATGGAATCATTGTATGGTGGCTGGCCCTGGGGAAACCTTTCGTCCTCAGAATCATAACTAAAGTTCAACGTAGTGCTGCACTATGTATAGTCATACATTGCGTACAACCCCAACTGACGCACTTAACATAATGTTACACCTAATGCTACTAGACCTTCTGGAAGAGAAATCTCCAGTAACACCGCTCTCAGGCTGAGAAAAAGTGGTACCTGGAAAGATAGTAACTCTGGCCACTGCATCAAGGTACGGTACCGCCATAAAGTCACCATACCGAGTCGAATGGAGTGGAACTCAATGCCTCACTCCAAACCGAATGCCATTAATTTTTAATTAATTTTACCATGCAGAGGTTGTGGCCATCCATTAGGCTACCAACCTTCTGGAAAACCTCGCAATCTAAGAACGCAAAGTATTTATTTTCTCTGATAGTCAAGCTGCATTAAAAGCCCATGACGGTTATGTTAACAACACCAAAACTCTTACGGAGTGCCGCAGATCTCTTAATGAGATGGCTCAGCACTTTGAAATTAACCTTCTTTGGGTGCCGGGACACTGCAACATTGAAGGCGACGAGATGGCTGACCACCTCGTCAGGCTTGGCACTACAATTCAGCTCCTACCGGATAAGAGCAACATAGGGGTGCCGCTTGCGACCTTTAAGCTTCAAACAAAGGAAACAACATACACTGAGAAAACAAAATAGGCTACAAGGCGTCAAACCTAAACGCATTTCGTTTAAACGTATTTCGTCCTGTTAAATTGCACACGCGGAGTGTAGAATTCAGAATGCCACACGGGACGTGCAGAAAAGCTACACGCGACGTGTAGAAATTAAAAATCTGAATCTAAATGTAGAAAAGTTAAATGCTGCGTGGGCAAAGGCAAAGTCTACACGACATTAGAAAATCAGATCATTTCCCCCCAAATAATTCTACATTTTTTATGCAGCAATCTGTATACCACACGGACGTTTAGGTTTTCTACATTAACGTTTGGATATTGAAATCCTACACGCGCGTGGGGAAATTATACACGAACGAGAAAGGCAAAGATAACTTCGTCTGTACCGAAGTTTTCATACACTTGAAATAGCTTGTCTCAACGGTTAGCGACTGCGACCAAACTTCGCAGATCAGCTTAAAAAATTACATATTACCCGTGTTTATTGACCGTGTTTGAGAGCAGTAATATTGAGAACGAAACAGTTTTTCTTACTAAAACCCATTTTCCGAACGAACATTTGTATGGCAGCTACAAGAAGTAGTCATCCGATCCGGTCGGTTCCGACATATTAGCAGCGTGCAGTAAAAAGAAGACTCTGTGCAAAGTTTCAGCTCGATAGCTCCAAAACTGAGGGACTAGTTCGCGTAGAAACAGACAGACGGACAGACGGACGGACAAAGCTTAATCGACTCAGCTCGTCATGCTGATCAAGAATATATATAATTTATGTGGTCGGAGATGATTCCTTCTATGCGTTGCAAACTTCTGGGCAAAATTATAATATAATACACTTTTCAAGTGTATAAAAATGTAGCTCCACATCAGTACTGAATTCTTTTTTAGTTTAGCAAGCTGGTTGTTACACGTGACGTGTGGGGTTTCTAAATGTTCGTTAAGATTTACAAAATCTACACGCTGCGTGTTGAAAATCTACACGAATCGTGCTCAACTTTCTTTTGCCTGTATATAAATAGCGATTGCGTTGAATTAGAACTTGAGAATTACAAGCAAGTTATGTCTTAGAGGACTTGCCTTACACGCGTTACGAGGCGGAGACGTCTAAAACATCATCCCAATCGTGTTGCAGTCCTCAAATCTACCAGAGTAAGTAAAAAAAAGATAAATTTGTAAAAAGAAAAAATTATAAAGCTACACGAAAATGTGCGATTTCTACACCGTGTAGAATTCCTACATTTTTTTTCTCTGTGTATCAAATAACCATGAATCGATGGCAAATGACTCTCACATGTGAAGTATCCATGATACATGGCCTACTCTCAACATCAAAAAATCTAGGGCGTTACTCCGTCAAGAAAGAGCAAACATTTCCCTTTTGGTAGGAGCCCTTACTGGACACTGCCTTATAGGAAGACACCCCGCTAGGCTCGGCCTCGAACACAATGACTTCTGTAGAAGTTGCAAATCCGTGGATGAGGAGGAGACTGTACAAAACCTCTTCTGTAGAAGACGATTAACAACTTTGGGTCGACCATTCCTAACCGATCTGTCAGACATTTCTGAAATAGAAATTAACTCACTACTTAAATTCGTGCTACTGTCTAAATGGTTTAACGGGGAAGACCCTCCCTCTACGAGCACATCGTAGAAGGGGTTATATGGTAACACAATGGCCCTTCACTGGCCTAAGTGAAGATATGGGAATCTCCCATTTCAACCATTGCAACCAAACCTAACCTATACCTTTATCATTTTCATATTGCTTTATCTTAAAGAACAACTACTTGAGAACATTTTCCCAAATTTTGATTTGAGCAGTAGAAAGAAAGTTACAGCGCGATTGGTGAAAAACTACTGGACCGATTTTCTTCGAATTTTTTTTTTAAATGTTCGTAATGAATTTTGTGTGTACTTGAACGATCGATTTTTCATGCACAAATTTTTATTTCGCCGAAATGAATTTTTTAGTAAAACCTCTAGCGACCGAAAAATTTATTTTTTGCATAAAACGTTCTAGTTTTTTATTGTAGCTTTTTAAATAACTTTGGCTATTTTTAGCCAGCGTCGAAATCTTTCCAAATAGCTAATTCTTCAATGGCTTGAAAATAGCTAAACCGGAATCGCTGTCTGTCATCGGTAATCAGAAATTGCCTAGGCAAAAAATAAAAACAGCTTGAAAATAGCTTAAATCTGAGCTGGAAATGGCCAAATTGGCAAGACGCTGTTTTTGTCGACTGCCCGGCCGACGCCATCGGCATCCAAGTTCCGGCCAAGATTGGGCACACATCGCTCCTGAAGCAGCCACCTGTCGAATCGACTGCGGCTGGCCAGCCCAAGGAGACGCCACTGCCCCTGTCGCTGCTCCTACTGCTAATCCATCTACCAATCCACATTTCAGGAGGAGGAAGAGCCGAAAATGTATTTAAATGATATCGGTCAACCTCTGATACTGGCTCCTAACAAAACATACGGACCGTACGAGCAGGTAACTTTCTTACAACAGTTATATATTATTTATTCACGATTCCTTCCCGTTTAGCACAATGGACCCCTTCTGTTGTCCGCAGCCGCCTTTAAGCCTCACACAGAGCCCGTCGATTGGTTTGGCTCAGTCATTGGCTCAGAGATGGACGTTCATCAATTGCAAATGACCTTCCCGGAAAAGTACTCCAAAAATTGTGACTTTCATTTTATAAGGGCAAATGAGGCGACCGAAATTGTCTATGAAAAGACCAAGATCACAGTGACACTGATACCCACACCGTTGCCAACGGGAGCTGGGAATGGTAAAAAGCCCACATTGTTTTACTTGGAAGGTGGGTGCGCTCGACCATGTTGATTATGAGCGTCCTTAAACAATTTGACGATTTTTTCCAGATGAAGGCACTAGAGTTTTAATTGCCGACGATGTTCCCGATCATTTGGACTTTTTACCAAAGGCTAATCCAAACTTTCATCGTGGCCTCCATCAAGGAATTGATGTTATGTACATAGATGACCTGCCCTTTGGCCCTGGTGAGGCATTGTCAGAGATGGAGAAGGAGAACTTGTATGCTCTGGTACAATTGATAAGGCCAAAACACATCTATGGACTGAGGCAGGAGAACAATTTACCCAAATGGCTGCTCGATTTATGCGTGCAAAAGGATTTATACGCAAGGCCGCAGCAAACGGAGCTGTTTTAGAAAAAGCTTCCATTTAATAAAAATTTTAAACTAAATTAACTTCTCTCCTGATTAATTAACCCTTGGCCGCCTTGGCCTTACTTTTGACTTTCTTTACACGTTTCAGACCATCCATTTTGCTCTTCATGAACTGTGAGTACATAGCCATCATGGTGGGTACATCCTGTTGTTTTACAACTGTGGAAATCTGTAGGAGAAAGAGGAAAGTCAACTGATTATGGAGAAACTTCTATGAAGGATGCACTTACCTTCTGTGACTTGCACTGGGCACGTATTAGACACATGTACATGTCCGGTTTGGGTAGTGGTGGCCTGCCTGCCCTGGGTACGGGTTTATCATGTCCATCATCTGCAATGATCGAGAAATGAAGTAAATTCGGGTCAGGTCCAGGTCCAAGTGTCAGAGGCTACTCACATCGTTTGAATGTTATCGTAAACGAAGAATCCTTCTTGGCTGCATTGGCTATCTTCTCCAGCCGCAGTATAAACTAAATGTTGAAACAAATTTGATTATTATCATTGCTATTATTGTTATTATTACGAATATTACGTTCGAATTGTCTAGCAAAACCATTTCGTGGCAAATGTGGGAACTAAGAGGGAGAAACCAAGAGTGACCGTTTGACAGAGGGCCATATTTGGTATATTTTAGAAACCAGGGCTGCAACACTAAGGCCGGGCTTACATTGGGGCACACTGTGACCGTGTTGTCTGTGACAACTCAGAAGTCCAAAGTGTTTACATTGGAGTCACAGAAATTGCATGTCACAGCGCTGTGCCCACTAGCTCTTTCCCCTTTCGCGGATTCATTTCGAGCAGCTAAAAAATTCAATTTAACGTCATCAATAAATGACGCATATTCACCTTTATCAAAATTTTGAAGTCGCAAACAAACAAAACAAAATTTCCACAGTTTGACTTAAGGCGGGTGTACATTGGGGCACAGCGCGTCACGTTTCAGTGTCACAGTGTCACAGCGCAATGTGAACGGCAAATGGCTTGTCACAAAAATCGTGTAACGCCGATATAAACACTTTGGACTATTTTGGTCACAGTGCTTCACAGACAACACGGTCACAGTGTGCACCAATGTAAACACGGCCTTAAAATGACGAACTTGATATGATGTCACAGGAAAATAGTTAATTGAGCTAACTCATTAGAATCAGCTGTTCAATTAATTGTTGTCACAAACGTGCCACCATCCGGCACAGAAACAATATGACGCCAAATGGGTACTGGTGTTCACTTTGAAAAGTACTAATTCCTGTGACACACGATTTCTGTGACAAGCCATTTGCCTTTCACATGGCGCTGTGACACTCCAATGTAAACCCGTCTTAATTATTAATTAAAATTGCAAAAATTAAACATTCGAAAAACATTGAAAATATTTATAAAATCACACAACAGCCTTGCTTTATTTGATCTCAAACACTGAAAGTTTTATTTTGTTTCAAGCGGAAAATTTCGACCAGCCCTGCACTGATTTGAAAAGTCTGGCAACGCCACAAAAATGATTGGTTGAGTTGAGAAAGCAGCAAGGAAGACCGACCTAAAAAATCGTAAAAAAAATTACGAAAACTTACAAGTGCAGGGTGCAACGAGGAGGAAAGCTGTTGCACGCCAAAAACAAACCTCACCTTTGCCTTATTCCAATATCACCCTGCTACCCAACACGAGTATCGGTCTCTGAACGGTGCTGTAAGACAAAAAAAAACACTAACGCTAACGCCGAGCCGCCGCCGCCAAAGGAAGCACAAGCAACGCCCGCCCTCGCCAGCAGCGACCAAAACAACAGCGTTGTAGTAACTTTCAAGCACTCGCAGTAGTAAACAAATAAAGTCAACTAACGAAAACAAACTCTGCAAACATGGTGAGCGCTCTTTTCTCAAGCAGGATGAGAACAAGGAACGACCTTAACGGCAGATGACGGCGCGTCATTTATATATACAAACACACACACACACGTGCAAATGAACTGGCGGACGTGCGG
Source organism: Lordiphosa stackelbergi (assembly GCA_018904235.1). NCBI lineage: Eukaryota > Metazoa > Arthropoda > Insecta > Diptera > Drosophilidae > Lordiphosa > Lordiphosa stackelbergi. Next base: position 344,300 of record JAEIFU010000031.1, read on the forward strand.
ACGTGAATAATCATGACACCAGCAAAAATATACAAAAGACGCGCCGTCGTCAAGCGAACTTTGACCGGCTAGCTAAAATGTTTAATTTCCATTCCCTTTATTCCAGGATGTGTTCCTTATGATCCGAAGGCAAAAGACAACCATCTTTACGGATGCCAAAGAAAACACTACAGTTGCTGAACTGAAACGCATGATTGAAGGTGAGTCGTGCTTGTGTGTGTGTGTGTGAGTGCGCGGTTCTTGCTGGTGTGTACGTGTGTGTGTTTGCTCCTATTTTTAGAGACATTTTTTGTTGCGATTATTAAGTAATTTTATTACTCTTCATGTTGCAGGCATTCTTAAAGTGCAACCCATCGATCAGCGGTTATACAATCAGGACAACGACATCATGGAGGACGAGAGCACGCTGCAGGACTATGGCGTTACTGTGTCAACGGCAAAGGCACAGGCTCCAGCACAACTGGGATTGACATTTAGGTGAGAGACTAGAGAGTGCTGATAAGCGCCGGTGCCGACGATCAATGTTATCGCACAGCCGGTCTGAACTTGATTAATGGGTTAAATCAGATTACAACAGGCTAAATGTTGTCTTCAATGCTATTAACTTCGATAGAGAGGAGATAGAACCTATTTATTAGGCTGCAAGAACCATTTACCTTTGTTGAAACCAAAAGTAGGAAAACTTTGAAACTCCGCAAGAGATTTGGTACGGACAATTAACCGTTCGATGAACTAAAAAGATTGGTTCGCGAAAGCCAAGCTCGCAAGTTAGAGATGCGAAACGCATACCAAGCCCGAAAATCCCCCGGGTCCTAACAGCCTACGGTAAGGAAGAATTTGGGAACAAAGAAGCACCATCACCTCACCCACAACGGGCTCACAGCCCACCTCCTCTGGAGGACGAAGGCCATCCCCCACCGGGGAAAAACGTTCCAAGAAGACTAATAATATCAGTAACCTAGAACCCGCGAAAATCCCGACCTTTGTACAGGAAAAAAGGTTCTAGGAGAGTTGTAAACTCGGGTGGGGGGCACAAATAGCCCAGGATTGGTCGCGGTGCGCTATTCCCCACATCAAATAAAAAGCCAAGCTTTCCTCAATTTTTCTAAAACTTAAAATTAAACAATCTGACTTCTTTTCTTTACATTTAAGTCGAACTTTAGAGGCCGAGTTCAAAACAAGTTCGTCGTCATTTTCAAAGTAGGCTTGAAAACCTAAGGAATTTTACTAAATTTTTTGAACAAAATGTTAAGACACACTTGTGTCCTGCTTTATGGTGTAAAACCCGTCTAAGACTGGTTTTACACGATGACGCAAACTACATGGGGTTTTCTAAGTAGGCGAGACATACAAGTGGGATTCTACACATTTTGTTCCACCAACCTTGATTTTCAAGACTACTATGACGACTTCATGAAGTTTGCTACATCGTATAAATCCCGACTTAGACCAGTTTTTCGTGCATCTCTACCCAGAGAATAGTTTGAAATGTCAAATTTTTCTCTCAACATCACAGGATGTCACGGATCGAAAGATGCACCATCAATTACTTAGGACCCTTTATTTATAAGTTATTAATAGTTTTTGCAATCCGGACACGTTTTCAAAACCGGCTGCCATACTATTTTGTCTACTAAAATCTAGATTGGACTATTACATGTAAGTTTTTATGTGTTGGAGAGATTGCTTATAGCATAGGTCCAATTAGTTTCTATACATATTTAGTGCAGAGTGGTCCGTTTACAAATTGGAATTTAATTTTTCTATAAAAAGGTTGAACATTTATTGGAAAGGTTGGTTCATGTCATTTATTTATGAAAAAAAAAGTTCGGTCAAATGACCACCACGGCTGACTTGGCAATGTTTTCGGTCGAGCGCACCGGAATCACCGGACATACACGTGTTGGTTTATCCACCAGCATTCCAGTTTCACAAACTCGCTTCACGAATTGATCCACAAATTGAATTTTGTTTTTCAGTTTGTGTTTGTTTCCAATCTATTTCGGTGTACTCGGCATACGTCTTCAGGGACCTACATAGGCATCCCACATGTAACCAAATTATTTAACAAAACATTTGTAACAAAATCTTTGAACATTTTTAACATACATTATTTACCACGTCTTCTGAACGGCAAAGTTTGAGAATTTGCTTTTTATGGCTAGATACTTCACAGCTGCGTAGCTCGTGAAGGTGACCTAATAGCCTCCCTTTTAAAGGGCTCCCGCCCAGCAGTCCACACACTAACACTAATGTCTGTTGAGTAGATGTCTGTATATGTGCGCGCAGTTATCGGTGTCTGCTTTAAAGTTAATTCTTTTCTCTGTTGTGGTGTCTATGATGTTAAGCATTTCAAGAGCGAAGCGCTTTTTGTAGTTGATCTCTTGTTGTAAGATTATGGTCTCTTCGAAATTCGGTGGATGTCCGCTCTCCATACAGTGTGTGTCGCCAGTGCAGTTTTCTGTATTTTCGTTTGGTGTCGGAGATTGTAATCGGATTTATGTTGCGATATCCTTGTTTTAAGTTTTGACTTTGTGTTTCCTATGTATATTTTATTGCACGCGTTTATTGGATCCCCCTTACATGGTATTTTATATATTACGTTACTTTTGTCTGCGTTGTCAATTTTCGACTTCGTTTTGTTGAATACATGTCCCATTGTATTGTTATTTGGTTTTGGCGTTTGTATGGTATTTTTATACCCTGTTCTCATTAAAAATGGGAAAAAGAGGATCATGAAGTTGTGCAAATGTATGTAACAGCCAGAAGGAAGCACCTCCGGCCCCATATATATATTCTTGATCACCATCAACAGCCGAGTCGATTTAGCCATGTCCGTCTGTCTGTCTGTATGAACGCGTCGATCTCAGAGACTGTAACAGATAGAGCCACCATGGTGTTTACTGTACCCACATCAAGTTTGTTTTAAATTTGGAAAATTCCACCTCCTCCATCTTTTAGCAGCGAAAGACTGTCTCTTTCTCTCTCTATATGAACGCGTTGATCTCAGAGACTATAGGAGGTAGAGCCACAAATTTTTGCAGGTATGTAGGTGTATATCGTACCCAAATCAAGTTTGCTTTAGATTTTGCAAATTCCTCCTCCTTCTCCTTCTAACCGCGAAAAACTGTCAGAGCTAAAATTTTTAAGTTTGAACCTAATGGTTAAATATATATTATTTTTATATATAACCCAAAAATCACCGAGCAAAAACACCCAAGATATGCCAAGTGCGCCTCCCCAATTATTCAAATAAATTTTAAAATAAAAGGAGTTCAAAGCAATAGGAACCACATTACTTGGAACAGGGTATTTTGCTGTCCGGGCACTCGACCGCAACACTCTTACTTGTTTGTTAAAGCAGTCGGATTTTGCAAAACGTTCTAAGAGGTCAGGAAACTAAGTCAAGGATATAGTTTCTTTTGGTTTTGCAGTTTTGCTTCTCTCTATTAATGTTTTTATAATACTCCTTGGAAAATCATTATTCGTCAGAATAATTTTAACATCCGAAATTATGTCATTGTGAAACATCTCGTCGCTTATGTTCAGCATCCTGTTAATACAGCTTATCGCTGTATTTATAATCATATTCTTCCGGTGTTTGGAGTAAACATTAATTATTCGTCCTGATGCTATGGGTTTTTGTACCATTTAAGTTTTAATTTGTTTCCTTGTCTATTAATAGTCGTATCCAAATAGGGAAGTGTTCCATCTATTTCTAATTCTGTGGTAAATTTTAAATTCCGATGAAAGGAGTTGGGAGCGTCAAGTGTATTTTGGACTTCGGCTTCATTAATTATTACAAAAAAGATCGTCAACATATTTAGTGAGTAGTCTTGGAGGGTGCCGTCAGTTTTGTTAAATGTTTTTTTTTTTTTTCAAATTTCGAGCGGAATATTTGGCACTGTCTATGCAGAAACTAACAGTTAGTGTTGTAAACACAAAACAAAAAAGTGAAGCTTACTTTACAATTGTCATCAATCATCTTTACTTCGACCTTCACTTTCTATCTATGATTTACCTGTGTTCATGATAAACCAAACTTATACGAGCGAATTTCGATCTACACCATCCCTTTATTTACCGGGCTTCATGATAATTTAAAGTAAATTTAAAGTCATGCTAATTTCGAGATTTTTTGGTCCGTTGATTTCACCCACCTCCTATTTATTTTGTGATTTTGTAAGCCGAGTGGCCTACACCTGCTATTTACCCGTCTAGCATTGCACACTAATAAATCTTTACAATGATCTAAACTCATAAAATTTTGCAATTTTTTCGAGATTTTTGAGAGTTGAGTTGATATAGCCATGTCCGTCTGTTTTCGTCTGTCTGTCAGTCCGTCTGTTTCTATGCTATCTCCTCCGTCAGTTTTAAAGCTATTTTAACCAAACTCTGCACGAAGTCTTTGGTACAAATACGATTTGTCGGAACCGGTCTGATCGGATGACTATAGCATATAGCTGCCATAGGAACGATCGGTTGAAAAAGAACTTCTAGTGAGAAAAACTTTTTTGTTTTCAATGCTATCGCTACTAAACCTCGTATTTATAAGTTTTTTATGCTTTACATAATTGCAGCAAGTTTTATGCAGATCGGGGACCTATATAGTTAGTATAGCTGCCATACAAAAGATAGGTCTGAAAAAAGTTTTAGTATGAAAAACTATTTTGTTTTCAATGCTATCGCTCCCAAATAATTCTGTCAAGTCTGATCCAAATCGGATGACTATAGCATATATCTGCCATAGGAATGATCAGTCGAAAAAAGTTTTAATGGGAAAAACTGTTTGTTCGTTTCAGTTATAAATATTATCTGTCTCAAAACAATTTTAGATAGTTTGATCAAAATCGGATGAATATATCGTATAGCTGCCATATAAAAAACAGGCAGAAATATATCATGCTCCAAGGGTATATAAACTTCGGTCGAGCCGAAGCTAGCTTTCCTCTATTTTTTAAAATGAATTTAGACCGCCATCACAAATTTCTAAAAATTGTAATAACCTGGGTATTGGCATAGCGTACGCTGTAGAGCAGGTCGCGTATAGCACTTCCTCATACTTGGTTTTCCTCGGGGACCCCCAAAATCTGAAGTTATGGCCCAAAAACCGTTTATTGACCTTTTTGCTCACTTAAATTGAAATATCTCGCGAATGGACCATCTGATTTTATATAACTTTGCCAATTCTGATAGCGACGAGAAAAGTCTAATGTATTATATTCATAGGTTATAGTTACTTACCGCGATGGTTGAAAAATGCGGGTTACAGATCTGGTAGTTTAACCTTTTTTTTCGAAATTTGTACTTTGACCACCACTGGTTTCACTATTTTATTCTACGTTGAACAATGTTTCTCCCGATGAATTTGGTTGCCTAATGGCTGAGTTATTCGCGGATATGTGAGCACTAGACTGAACGTCCCTTATATGAAAAATATTTTTTTTGGAAATGTTCTACTCCTCAATGCGCAAAAAATTCGTAATAATTTCTAGTTACCATAATAAAAGTCCAAAATTCGAAATTTTAAGTTTTAGTACTGGCGCCGAGGGTTTAAAGTTGCTACATTAAATTTCAATTTCCCCTTTTTCATTTTACTTTTTCATTAAAGCAACCTTTGAAATGCCAAACGTTGTTGTTGAACTTAAAAACGGTTGCTGTGCCAGAACTATCAATGCTGTGCCTGAATTAAAACTGCAGGATCGGTGTATGGCATACCGTGAAATGAAGTGGTACTTGGGCGAAAGCATTTTTCACCCGAACATTCCATGTTTTGATATATAATTTGATTGTCCAAGACTAAAATAAAATTCTAAGCAGATTTAATCGCTCTGCTTTCATGGTTTTTAACTAATCATGGATATAGATATGAGCAGAACACCAAACCAAAACTAACATGTATTTTCTTTACGAGCCAAAAGGTGAAACTTCGAAGGCACAAAAATTGAAAATGATTTAAAAAGGGTATATTTATTTATAAAAGTATTTAATTTGTATAAGCTTGTCTGTGCTCTTTGATGCATGGATCGCGTTTTATACAACGTCCATCGAAGTCCTCCACTAGTTTCACGCCCCTCAGGATCAGAACTCAATTCTCCTTAAGCTTCTGCACACATTTCTTTCCTAGTTGCATGGTAAGCCCGAATAATTTCAATACACCATCAATTTGTGCGGCTTGGGCAGTCCCTCAATGAGCATTTGTGTCCTCATATATTTTGCAAGACATCTTTTCTATATGGTAGCTTTGTCCTCTATCCTGAATTTTGCTTTGCATAAAATATTTTTAAAAATAAATTTTAAATTCAACAACAATGTTTGGCATCGCAAAGGTTACTTCTACGATAAAGTAAAATGAAAAAGGGGAAATTGAAATTTAATAAGAAACTTTAAACCCACGGCGCCAGTATTAAGACTTAAAATTTCGAAATTTGGTTTACCATTACGGTAACTAGAAATTATTACGAATTTTTTGCGCCCTGAGGAACAGAACATTTCAAAAATAAATATTCCCATATGATTATGTTCAGTCTAGTGAGCACACATCGGAAATCTAGTATTCTTTTTAAGTGTGTTGACAGAAAATCGATTGACTTAACATTATTGCCCCTAAAATATAAGTTTGACAATTTTGGACTTGGATTATTCCTGTTCGAGTGCTGTTACCTTATAAGGCCAGGATAAACTCCAGTCAAATTAACAATTAATGCATCTTCACTACAGCTGTACCATTTTTGTACTCCATACCAAAGGTACACAGATCATATTAAGTTTGTGCAAATGGAACAGGAAGCATCACCTACCCTTTAAGGAATATGTTTTCTTGATCAGCATTAACCGTCGAGTCGATATAGCCATATTCGCCTGCCTGCCTGTCCGAGATGAGAGATGGTAAGAGATAGAGGTTTGGCATATGTGGGACATAAACCTCCTATACTTGCAGGCAGATCAAGTTTTGTTTTGAAAATTTTGCCACGACCCGTCATATATAGCAACTATCATTACATACCGACTCATTGGTAAGGATCGGCAGCAAAATACATCCTGAGCATATACTTCCGCAGGTACAGAGTTTTTTATTGTCAGGCTCTGTCGACTTTCTTTTAAATTCCGGTTATCATAGCTAAATCGCTTAAGTGTTGGGCTGAGTGTGCTTTTTGAAGTTCTATTTTTTAATTCGTATACCCTAAACCAAAGATTCTACATATTGGCGGTATGTACCTCACATATGTGAATTTGCTTTTTCATGGCTAGATTACTTAACAGCTGGCGTCAATAGCTGGTGAAGGTGACCGTTTGTGTAAAAGCTATTTCTCTAAAGAAAGAAAAAACATTTATTATTTGATGTTCAGAGGCGGGATCGAACCCACGACCTCCCGCCCAGCAGTCTAGCACACTAACCGCTGGGCCACAGACGGCATGAAAATGCAAATTCTTAAACTTTGCCGTTCGGATTCAGCGTTAAACTGTAGGTCCCTTTCTCTTGTGCGACACGCCAAGAGATTGAGAGAAGCTTGGCTTGGCCCCGTTGGAGGAGCTGTACAGCCAATTTTACATTTTACATTTACCTCACATATGTAGGAGCCGGATATACCTCATTAATTGTTGATTCGACTGTAAGTTATCTAGCCATATAGGGTAACAGCAACGAACAAATATGAAAACATTTATGTGATTGTGTAATAACACGAAAAACAATATTTAAATTTCCCACTAAACTTTAGCAAACTATACTTTTAGGGTCATTAATGTTAAATCAATCGATTTTCTGTCAACACAATTAAAAAGAATACTAGATTTCCGCAGTGTGCTCACATTCTTTTTTATTGCTACTTGAAAACTCGAGATGCAATCAGAGATAAGAATATCAGATTTTAAGCAGAATCCATTAAGCTTTCATTCTGCATACTTGATTTCGTTGTATTATGCTTTCCCATTCTCCCTACGAGGGTCGAAACTAAAATTTTCGGGGTGTCGTATAATTTTGGGCAGGGTGTATGTATGTCCGTAAATCATTTTCTTTAAAAACATCATACATTTTCTAAATCGGTTTTCGTTTCCAAAACAACGATTCGAGAATTCGACACAGACAGTCCAATGTACCTTAGAAATTTAAAATCCGAAGAAAGAACATTTGCCACTTTGAATTACATGATTTGATCGAAATCAAAAACGGGAACTTCAGATCATAATTTAGAACTATTCAGATTGGTGCATCATTCAATAATAAACGATTTAAAAACCCCCGAATTAAAATTATAAATTAAACCGAACCCTTGTGTATGGAAATGGTTTCTAATCTTGGTTGTTTTTTTATTTTTTCCTTCCAGAAATGAAATGGGCGACTTTGAGACACTGAATATGACACCATATTCGGCACCACCCGATTTACCTGAAGTTATGAAAAACCAAGAGGCCTCAAATGGACAGGAACAAGTCGCATAGAAATGGATGGAGGAGATCTACAAAATTAATAGCAAACTGACTTTGCAGGCGCGAGACAACTTACAAAACTCCACAACAGAATTGACGAGTTTAATTTTTACGGTCGCTCGCTTGTTTCAATTAACAATTAATATTAACAACTCTCGATGCAAAGGAATATGTTTCGAATTGTACAACTATATCTAAATCTTTGCCCTGGTCACATAACAACAACAATTGCAATCGCAACCGCAACAACAACAGCAGCAGCAGCAACAATAGCTAAATATGCATTTTCTTCGTTGTTAATATTATAGCAAGGAACAATTAACTATTACGGTTCTAAAACAAAATTTGTACTTTGGAATGGGAACTTCTAACTTTTCGGCTTGATCATTTATCCTCAATTTGTTTTGTTTCTTTTTTTTATGAAATTTATACGAATTTGTTGAAAAAAAAAAAAATACACATAAATCATAAAAATCTAACCCATTTTGAATTCTCTGCCCCCGCCCCGCCCCCTGAATCAGTCAGTTAACAGTGAGAAATCGATGAATATTTGAAATATTGGAAACTAATTATATTATAATTTATAATCAAATTATTTTTTGTAATAATAAGGATTTAATTATTATTAAACAAAAAAACGAAACGAAAAACCGAAGATTCAAGAAAACTAATCACTATCGTCCATCACGGCAGCGACTTCAGCATCGTTGGCATCGTCTTCATCTTCGCCACTTTCAATAAACGAGGCACTGCTCTGCTGGAGTTCCAAGTGCTCCAAATACTCTTGCAGACGGTCCTGAAAGAAGTTGATGTAGGTTTGCTTCTGCTGGGCCGTGGCTGGGAAATAGTGTCCGCCATTGTGCTCCAAAACCTCGACGGTTTTGAAATGAGACGCCAGCGTTTGGCTCATTTCTTTGGGAATAATTTCATCGGTCAGACCATAAATATGCAAAGTGGGAATGCTAATCCGCTCCTCATAGGCGCTCATGTGGACCAAACTGCCAGATACAAAGCCCGAAGAAAGCACCGCAAACTCGGGTCGTATGGAGGTCACTAAACAAAAGGTTTAACTATTACTTACATTTTACAACCATTCCAAAATTCACTTGCATTTCTTTTTGGCCAGACCGCAGATTAGTCCCACAAAACATGCACCTTGTGAGAATCCCAAAAGGCCCTGGAATGGTCCTTGTGTCTTCCAAGCCTCTTCCACTAGGCGTAAACTCTCCTGGAACCCATAAGCTGGTCCACCCTTGTTCGTTCCCCTTGAAAGTTCCATCATCTTTGTTGGCCCACCAGCTCCGTTGCTCTGGCACGGGCTCAGCACTGGCCTCTAAGGATGCCGCCACATGTGGCGCTGTGATAAACACAAACTCGGCATATTTTGAAGCAAACTTGCGGAACGATCCTAGTTTGTTTTTAAATGCATCTCCATCCTGTCTATATCCATGCAAGCATAAAACTCGAACTTTCTCATTAATCTCCAGGTTAGGTTGCTGCTTGCTAGAGCTGGCGCGACTGGATGTGGCGGGTTCAGCTACCGATTCGTTGTTAGTCATTGTGATTTGGAAATGTTTATTTATAAATTCGATTATAAAAAAAAAAAAAAACAATTTTCAGGTTAAGACCGCGAACAGCTGATTTGCGGCATTCTTTAATAACTAACAAGGTGGCAACACTGAACGACAGTGACCGCTAATGATGACTCTTTTCAACGACAAGTCAAGTTTCGACTTTGAGAGGTATTTTAAAAAATGGTCGGGATTTATTGTTCACTGCGTGATATTTTTAATTTTTTAAATTACTAAAATCGCATAATAGACAGGGCAGTGAAAGAGTCATAGTTGCTCAACTCTATTTCGACTGGGTGGCAACCAAATTTGGATACTCTAAAAAAGAATGCCGCATTTTTTACGTAAAGTTCATAAGTTCAACAAGTTAATTCCAAAACGAAAACTGTCCCAAATAAAACATAAGTTTAGTTTCAACGGCTTACAAATGATCTACACATCCACCCTGCTCTCGCGAGGATCGCTCATTGGCTCACTTATCAACAAAGTCAGGCAAGTTGTAGCCAAAAAATAAAGATACTTCTATTGCTCCACCACTTCAACTCAACTACAAAAATCTCACACCCACAAACTGTGGCTCAAACAGATCATTAGCCGCTGCCAACATCAGCAACAGTCCCGTCTATCACTCCAAGACGCTGGAGGAGCAGGTGGGACTGCCACCACGTCCCAAGAAGCCTCTGACACCATACTTTCGTTTCATGCGTGAAATGCGCCCCAAGCTGATAGCTGACAATCCAAATATTACCACCGTAGAGGTAGTGCGTCAATTGTCCAAAACTTGGGTAGATGTCGATGCCAAGCTAAAGGAGCGTCTGCTGGCTGAGTACAAAAAGGATCAGGAAATTTACATTGAGCTGCGCACCAAATACGATGCTACCGTCAGTGATGAGAAACGTGCCGAAATTAAGCAACTTAAACAGGACATAGTGGATGCCAAAGAGCGCCGACAGTTGCGCAAACGGGTCAAAGAGCTGGGTCGTCCCAAGAAGCCGGCATCGGCCTTTCTGCGTTTTGTGGCCAGCGAACGCACAAACACCCCACAAAGTCCCAAGCAAACCTATCGGGAATGGCATCAGAAGACAACGGCTATGGACGCGCCTCTGATGCGGAAAAGGCTGTCTATATGCAGGAGTCACGCAAGGAGCTCGATTTATACAAGTAAGTACTAGCTAGGGAGTTGAACTTTTACTTTGTTTGTCAACCCGTTTAATTTTTGCAGAAAATCGATTTCCGTTTGGGAGGAAAAAATGATACGGCTTGGCCATATTGATGTGGTACGTCATGGCAACCTCATTGAGCCACCAGAGCCAAAGCTACGTAAGGCCTCGGCTGTGAAAGAGAAGTAGTGCCAGCTACTTACCCTTGTCCAATGCCGCCATCACATAATCATTTCTTCATTTTGTTTTTTCTTATATTCGCATTCACCCAGTTGGAAATTGTTAATGTTAAGCGTTAAGCGAGCTCAAATGCTCGACTTCATTTAAGTACGATTTAGGTTTGTTCCTAATATTTCTACAACAAATAAATTTAGCCAGATTCTGGGCTAATTAAATAGTTTTCCGCATTGTGTATTAAAGTTGAACTGAACTTGAAATCGGTTTGAAAAAAGGATAGTGGGAGCGCTGAAGGTTTCGGGCCGTGGGGTTGGAGCTTAGCTCTTCTTTTTTACCATACCATACCGAGCATGTCAAAATTGAAAACTAACGCAAAGTAAAGTAAAATTCATGTGATTCCCATCAGAGCAATTTAAGGCTAAAAGAAAGAAGTCTTTTTGGGTTGCTCAATTGCTTTTAACATTATAACGTCCTGGGCTTTTCTAAAAATTCATTTCCGAAAGTTAATTATCCGGTGTTCAAATCAATAGTCCTTTCATTCGCCTGGCTAGCTTACATTTGTAGGTTCTGTTTTCACTTTAAGTAACCTTTTCCAACGAATTTTGTTTAATGTTAGCTGCTTTGAATTAGGTTATAGAAAAGCCAAACGAGAAGTTTTTGATTACGTTCATAAGATACAAATTGTTGGATTTAATTGAAAAAAATATGGTTTTTATTTGAATAAATCATTTTTTTCTTATCAAAATTTAAAAAATTCTGAAGAAGCAAACCGCCGGTTCTGTTTCTTAATTGTTTTTTGTGGTTTCACTCTCGATGTATTACATATTTTATGAAGGCCTGTTTTCGTATTCCAAAATCCGAATATGATGATTTCTAGCTGCCTCCCTTAAGTCCGAAATTGTATTATTTTTCATCCGTTGTTCATAGAGGTAAAGGTTTAACTAAGATCGTGTTGTAAGGCTTGTTTCAGGGTGATGTGCACTTATACTGCAAATCATTGGGCTATGTGGACGTGTACTAAAAGATAATATCAACAAAGATGTAAAAGATACCTTTGCTTATAGTTTAATGGGTGATGAAACTTGCTATATTTCAGGGAAAGAACAACTTTCGATTGGTATTAGATTCTATGATCAAAATAAACAATCTATTCGTAAAGAAATTATAGGTTTCGTACAGTTGGAAGCCATGGATGCAAAGACTATACTTTTGAAATAGACAAATTCATCACAGATGCAGGAATCGATCCACTTAAACTAAAGTGATAAGGCTATGATGGTTGTTTGACCATATCGTGAAAGGATAATGGTGTGCAGGCTATTTTGAGTTATTTTCACTGCGCAAGTCACAATCTAAATTTAGCAGTGAATGATCTTCAAAAGTTCCGAGATTCGTAAATCGATATCAACAATCAAAGATGTAATTAATTTTTCTGCAAATCATTTACCAGGAGAAAGTATATTCCAAACATTCCTGATCTAAGCGAAAAGCAATGGTCGGAAAAGTACAAAAGCACATCAAAATGATCCTCGACGGGCTAAAAAACTATCAATAGAAGAAAACTCAGGTACCAGATCATCTGCTTTTCAGCTGGGTAATCCCAGTCAACTTTTATTATATGCCGCTTTAATTTAGCCAAATGTACCTTGAGCCAGTGGTTAATGTCCTACAATCACAGAGATTGAAACTTATCAGGTAATGACAAAAAATAACTCTATGGATAATAAGGAGAAAACCAAACGAGCTCTGAAGAAAGTGGAGTTGGAACTCCAAACCCTAGAACTAAAAGCTCAAAACCAAGCCAAATCGTCCTTCACCGAATATGGTTGAATTTTGAAGACATCGCTATTGATTCCATACTTGGACTCGTTGCTTACTTCACTCAAAAGCAGATGAAAACGCGGATAAAAACTTCTTCACAGTTTTGAATATTTCAATTACATCTGACAACATGCTTAAAATGAGTCTTTAAGACTTCGTAAAAATGTCTAAAAAACTTCTCCAGATTCTACGACGTACAAAATTATAGCGGAAAAGC